>JAUPFV010000002.1:186837991-187310736 GCA_036936605.1 Limnanthes douglasii subsp. nivea | reverse complement strand
GAGAGAGAGAGAGAGAAGAGAGAGAGAGAGAGAGGAGAGAGAGAGAGAGAGAGAGAGAGAGAGAGAGAGAGAGAGAGAGAGAGAGAGAGAGAGAGAGGAGAGAGAGATGAGAGACAGAGAGAGAGAGAGAGAGAGAGAGAGAGAGAGAGAGAGAGAGAGAGAGATGAGAGAGAGAGAGAGAGAGAGAGTCGAGGGAGAGGTTCATTGTAAAATGCAAAAGTTGTAAATGTTCCTTTATGAGTTCATTTGAGTTGTCAATTGTCCAATTACCTATTGAGCCTCATAATTCAAATTCACTATAGTCTATATTATATTTTAAATATTGTATAAATCTGTAGTGTATATCTTGGTATACATTAAACCTAAATTAGCTCTTTCCAGTGTCGTATATAAATAGGATCCTCTATTTGACGGGTTTAGTTTTTCAAATATTAAAAATGATTTTGTTTAAAAATATATATATGTTGATTATAACTATGCATATGATAAATCATAGAGATGTGTTATGTCAGCAACTTTTAACTTATTCATCCTTTTGTGGTAGCCGGAAAAGCCAACTACAAATTTATAGATTTATCAACTACGTTGACAAAGTATATAAATGCCACTAATCACATTAAAATTTTATATAGCTTCAAATAATTTACAAATAAATCAATTTTTTTTTGTTAGGGTGGCGAACAAAGTCATAATCTCATATCGGTTAGACATGAGAATGATCAATGGTATACAAGTACGAAAATATCTCAACTAGTGTGAGATATTTTGGAAGGGGACCAAAAGCAAAGCCGTGCAGACCTTCGGGTGCCAAAAAGGACAATATCATACTAGTGTAGAGATCGGGTTGTTCTTACTTATATACGAAGACGGAATATGTGGTACCCATATTCTCAACAAATGGTATCAGAGCTCCAGGCCCAGACATAACACGATATGGATGAAAGTCTCGGAAGTCGAGCATGATGATATATGGGTAGTGGACCAAAATCAATGGTATCAATTAAGAGGAGGCTAAAGTGATACTTTGTCTGAGAAGAGGATTTGTTAGGGTTGCGAAAAAAATCTCACATCCCACATCGGTTAAACATGGGAAGAATCGATAGTATATAAATAAGAACATATCTCTACTATAATGAGGCCTTTTGGAAGTGGGCCAAAAGCAAAGTCGACGACACCAAAGATGACAATATCATATTAGTGGTGAGATCAGGTTGTTCATACTTATATACGTAGACGGAATATGCGGTACCCATATTCCTAACAAATTGTATCAGAGCTCGAGTCCTAGACATAACGCAATGGTGGTGAAATTCTCAGAAGTCGAACATGATGAACCAATAGTCATGCTCAAGGTGAATGCGTTGCTCTAGAGATCCTAGTGCGGAGTGCATGTGGCTCATCAAGCAGTACTACTTAATTGGAGTAGTGGTGCCAAGGAACAAGACAAGTGGTGGTCTAATAGGAGGTGAACAACAACATCTGTAGTGCCTCTATGGTTCAGGTAGACCCAACCTGATTAGAGTGAGCGGATGGAAGTCAATTGAGAAGATGCTAAAGTGGTACTTTGTTCGAGAGGAGAATTTGTTAGGATGAGGATCAAAAGTCCCACATCCCACATCAGTTAACATGGGAAGGATCAATGGTATATAAGTAAGAACATCTCTAATACAGTGACGCCTTTTGGAAGTGGACCAAAAAACAAAGCTGTGCGGCCTTTCGGGACCAAAACGGACAATATCATACTAGTGCAGAGATCATATGTTCACGAGATGTCTACACATATAGAACTTGAACATTATTTCATACATGAAACTCTATGAAAGGGTTGTATGGGTGACAACAAATCATATTGATGACACTGCTTATACGAGGACTAAATAATCCCGAGATTCTAAATGTTGGATAATGCTACTTATTTATATGTCTAGTAGGTTCTTTTTTAAATGCTTCAAAATGACTAAATCCTAGACGGAAGTTAATAAAATAACTCAATTCTTTATTAATTCAAAACTTACACATCTTTTGTTTTCGTTTTGGATTACAAATTCGACCAATATAATATTGGTTGTGATATAAGTTAGGGTGTTTCTTTTACCTTAAGTGTTTTTTTTACTTTGTATTACTTTTTTAGTATCTTGATGAATTATTTATATATTATACTAATTTCCTACCAAATAAATATAAAACATAAAAACATTTAAATTTTATATTTTATTAATTGAAAGCATTAAAAAAACCATACCAAATCAATTCGCGGAGCTCCTAAATCTAGTCATCCTAGAAGCTTAGATAAATTTAAAATATATACAGCAAAATTCATGTAATTTGACTTAAACCGGAGGACCAAAGAAAAAGGAAAAAGTGGTGGATATATTAACACCTAAAATGTGTAAGATTTGGACGTCGACTCTGAAGAACCTGGCTGTTATAAAAGACTAGGTTCATAATGACCAAGTCCTTTGGAAGGATTTAATAAATCCATCGAAATAGGGGACCACGGTGGTCCATTTGTATCAGGAAACCGAAAAAACAAAAACATATCAATGTTTTCTTAATACTTACGCTTCCACTACAGAAAAAGAGAGGAATGTTTCGGGTATTGAAAAAACATATCAATGTTTTCTTAATACTTAACAAATCATGTTAATGCTGTAAAACATCAAGAAGAGTCTAATTTCAAAACCACAAATAGAATAAAATCTTTCAAAAAACTGACAAAAAATGATAAGAACCTTTAGAATTGGTTGCAATTTCAATACAGAAAAATGATCACGTTTCAATACAAATCACAAAACAAGATAAGGACAAATTGATGCCCGCTACAAATTTACGTTAATTGGCAAATTTGCCAAAAGTTATGTATAACCTCAAGTTTATCAAACAATTCTTAGATTCGATGAAATTCTAGGTGAATATAGTGTCTCTAATTGGGACATTAGACATGTGATGATCGAATTCTCCTCGCAAGTGGACTTATGTTAATTATGGACAAAAATGTTTGGTGTATAAGAGGATTGAGGCACCTCAAATGGAATCCCTCGTTCAATCCGAAAAAAGAAAGCTCCACTACACCTGTTTGGATCAGGATAGCCAAAGTTCCTGAATATCTTTATTATGGAGATATCATTCATACTATTGCATCAATCACAGGTCATCCTCTTAAGACTTGGATTCCAGATAAAAATAGAGTAACCTACAACTCTTTTTATGTCTGGATTGAACTGGACCTAACTAAAAAAATGGAATGTCATATGTGGGTGGGATTCGGGGACAATGACGGATGCTGGCATGATATAAGTTACAAGGACTTACCACATTATTGCCAAACTTGCTACCATCTTGGTTATAAACAATAAAATTGCAAAAAACTTCATCCAATTCTTCAACATAAGAAGGATATTCAACAACAATATACTCTTGTAAACAATGTTAATAAGTCTAAAGAGGTAGGGGCACCAAAAGTCAAATCTATAATAGTTACTAATAACCAGGATGATAGTGCTACTAAAACAGTGCAAGAAGATGTGAAGGTTCAAATCAAGAAAACAACAGGAAATCAAGAATAAAACAATACGAAAAATAGGTCTGTTTTGTCCATCACTCAAGGCATAAAAAATATATCTAAGCCTCAAGAAAAAGACAGTACTAAGGAGACCATGAAGCTTTCTTATGAGGATGAAATGAGTACACCAAGAAATGAAGAAGTCATTGAAGCAATTCAAGCGATAGAGGTTGGATACAATATAACATCAGCTTTTGACTATAGGAATTTAGAATCTCATAGCCATACCCCAATTAACTTAACATAGGTAGTTTACCAACTTCTCCTAGAATGAATAGAAGAGAAATGGATAAAGATTTTTAGGATCTTCTTAATAAAAGACTAAAAGTTGCTAAAGGCAAAAGAAAGAAGGGTACCTTAGTTGTCAAGTCCTTATGGCAATAAAGATCTTACTAACATGGTTGTAGGTGAATCATACCAAGGTTTAAAATATCTTCTCTAGTCGTTAAGTCCTATATTTCATATAAACCAGAGCCAAATAATACAGATGAAGACAGTTCAAAATACAGGAAAACAGTAACTAAAAAATCAATATAGTCCAAATTTTCTTGAATCCGATCCAGCTGAAGCATCTCAAACATTAGATGAAGAAAAAAGATGGGAAGATGAACTAGTGACAATAAAAAAACTCATCATCTGTCTTATATAAAGATGGGAAGAAAGTAGAAATTAGAACCTAAAGGAGGTTTCGATCCTGATTCAAATTCATATGAAGATGAGTGCCTCAATTTTCAAACTGAAGCAATGTCTCTTCTATCAAAATGGGTTCACCAATTCCAAGTTCCCAAATTCTAGACAAATTTGGCCTCAATCCAATATATCAAATAATATAAAAGCATCTTGTAGCTTTGAGATTAACTCTCTGAGTCTTTCTGATATCCTTCAAACTCGTTAACATGGCTGCAGGTGCGACCTGACAAGATTTAAATGTTTTTTGTATTCTATTACATGTTTTCTATGTAGGGTTAGGACCATGTTTTGAGTCAATAAAGAGGCTAATAAGTTAAAAAGATATAGGAGAGCAGTAATAAAAAAAAGAAATGGGGTTTAAGCAAAATAAAAAATACATGACCTTGATGAAGACAAGAGAGCATATAAATTATATGCTATAATTTTTTATTTAGGTCACAAATGCCACCACAGGATTCACACTTTCTACAATTTTGATCTTTCCACTTCAATAATAGGCTTTCACAGAGATCCCATTATGAATCTGATCGTACAACGACCATTCAACCGAAGCTCCAACATTTTTACCAATCGGTACCTCGTCGACAGATACCTAATTACCCTAGAGGAAGCATTAGTGAAAATCGTGTAGTTATCAGAGTTCAAGCAAGAAAACAGATAAAACGGTTGAAATTATAAAAAGTCGGAAGAAAATTAAAAAAACTAAAGGTTTGAGAATAAACCCTTGTGAAATTAGAATTCAAAAGATTGAGAGATGGAATCCTGACAACGAGATAATTTTGTAGATTGTTGATCCAGCGTCGATGTTCGGTGTAGTCTATTAGTTGAACTCTACAATTTCCTGAATATAGAAGATTTGTTGTCGAAAAATCGAATTAAACTTTAATATATAAATAAAAGGAAAAATATCCATAAATATCGAATCAACTATCTCATTACCATTTAATATCCAAAAATTGCATACTGTCAATATATATTTGAATTTTGAAAATGGACAAAAATACCTCTATTAGTATTAATATCATGATGTGTGTTGAAAACGTTTTCCCCATTTTGAACCAAAACCTTTAAGTACTCATTTCCTCTTAAACTCACTAAACCCATAAAACACACAAAACCTAAAACAGTCAAAATCAACGACGTCAAACTCCAACGATGACTTCAGACTCCGATAAACTAATCTAGACATCTCACGTAGTTCTTCATTGTCCTGACATACCTATTTGAAGCTTCATTTCGTGTTTCTACATACAATAAAACACCATTAAGGTACTCATCATACCCGTTATACTTGTCCGTGTATTTAGATGGTCCTTGGTAAACGTCGACTGAAATTCTACGTTTATACAGTATTTAGAGCGTACTTTGGTGGTTTATTGCAACTAGGTTCTTAATTGAATTCATATTGTTCTTAGGTATTTTTTTATCATTTGTAGCTTCTGGTTTTGGTAGACATATTATTTTCGAGTACTTTTTAGGGTTCTTAGGTGCATATAATATGTTACATTTTGTAACTATATTGTAATGTATTATCTAGTTTTTGGGTTTTGTGTGTTTCAGACTCTATTTTTGATTTTCTATCAACGTGGATGTGAGATACGAACGTAATCTCGTATATTCTTCGTCTAGAATACAAAAATCTCGCATCTTTAATATTTTTTGTATGAAGTAAATGCATGTTACATTTCTAGTTGTGCATTATATGTTAGTATCCCTAAACTTACATAGTTAATATATAAATGACACGCATGGTTAGTATAAGTGGAATCGCAAGCTTTGAGGAAAACCCATTGTTATGGCTTGTTTAATCAACCTGTGCTAAAACTTGTTTTTGCAAGAAAAATGTCTCTTAAAGCTTGCTTCCATAGATCATAATTAGTTAGCATCCTACGTTTGATGAAACAGAATAGTAATATTATTACTCTAGAGCACATAAAAGTTTCCAGTGAAATCTCTTTCTACATAATCTTGAAGGCTTCTTATGACCGCTACAATGAGAAGTTTCTGATGAAAAAACATTATCTTCTTATAACATAGATTCTAAATACTTACTCGATCGGACATAAAGCTTTCAAAATTGGGTCAAAACTGGTCAAACTAACGACCAATAAGGTCAATGTTGTTTTTGGCGTAAACGCAACAATGAGGAAATGCTTTTAAACTAAGCCGAATGATTCTTACTTTGGTACGCCGATGGTGCGAAAACAAATTCAAGGATCATGAAAACATACTCTATGGACGAAATTTCAAAAAACGTTGGCACAAACAAAACTAAACAATATTAAATGCTTTGAGAAAGGCATGTCTCTATCTTTGGTATATTATAAGTAACATGTTCAGTTGAACTAATCTAGCATAGTCAGAAGCATTGATTTCACATATTTAGTATATCTAGCATGTTCATTACCACTAAACTCGCATGGTTTTTATAACTAGAAAGTACTTCAACATTATTCTCGAATGTTCTAATAGAACTATGATGGTCGGTAAAACTAAACTCGCATGTTTATTATATCTAGCATGGTTAGTAACACTAAACTCACATTTTTAGTATAATAACAAAAAACACACTCTAGATAATAGTAAACTCTCATGGTGTGGTATATTACAAGACGCAATAGAGAAAACCATCAAGGCATGTGGGGAGTATGTTATGAAAGACATGGTTGTTTTGTTAAGCATGTTTCCATGCTTTATCCTGTTTTCTTTATAATCAGGAGATATAATGGGTTGGACAACGATAGATTATGTCGAAGAACTTGAAAACATAAATGACTATTATTGATGTAGAAATAAACGAGAAGTTGTTTGGATCAATTAAATCTTGTGTTTCCAAACACCCATATAGGGTTGTCGAGTGTATTGCACTTTTAATGGTAAGAATGTTGTTATATAATTAAATAAGTTTAAAAAATATCTAATGATTCTAATAAATTTTGTGATGGAGCCCTTTATCATGGAGCACACAACCATTGCACAAACAAAAGCACAAGTTAATCCGAACATGATCTCAAAATACTACAAATGGTGGGGATTGGAGTCCAAATCATCAACCATGGAGATAATTAAAAACATTCACCTGCTCAAAGATGATGAGGTATCAAGTATATATTTTAGAAAGTTGTTATATTTTTAGTAGAAACACATGGTTAAAATCATTAGTCTAGCATGATATTGTTTGGTAAAGAATTGCATGGTATGTAGCACAGAACTCGTAAAATAGTTTTTAATAGAACTAGAACTCGAATGTTTCTAGAACTCGCGTGATGATATAAAAAATGCATGTTACTTAACTAAGAATCGCAAGGTCAATAAGAATCCCATAAGATTCATAGTGATGAATATTTTACTGTATTATTATTCATTGGATAGGTTTTAGAGGGTGAGTTAACACTGACAGAGGCTGAAAGAACAACATTTAGTGAGGGTGAAGCTAGTGGGAACCTTGATCTTGTATCAGATGAAAGGGAGAGGAAAAAGATTAAATCTATAAGGCAAAAATCAAACAAAAGGTCAGCATATCCAAGGCAACCACCAACCACCCAACCCTAAACAAACCAACCCACAACCAGCAATAAAACACTAAACCGGACATCCCCAAATGAAACCATGAGCTTCAGAGATGACTTTGATCCTACTTTCACCATAACTGATTTCATCATTAAATAAAAGTGGATTAAAATACCCTCAAAGAATACTCCAACGCCCTCAAATAGCACTGCAACGACATCCAAAGCTCAGACCAATAGTTGAACAAAGAATACGAACACTTTGAAGAGAAATTCTCTTTTACGTTAGAGATTTGATCATAAAGGAAAGAGAATTTCTTAAAATTGGTATGCTAAAAACAAATGTATGCAGCGTTCACTTGAAAAAAAGACAAAAAAGTAAGTATATGGCTCTTATATGGTTTTTCTTGTTATATATGTTCTTTTTGTTTCATTATCACACATCTCATACCAATATTTATGGCATTATTATAACTGATTAAAGAGCTAGAGGAATAGATAGCTCAGTTACGTCAGCAATTTGGAAAATGAGAACGTGAAAAAATAATTTCTCTATCTTTTTTTGTTCCATAAACATCTGACACAGTAACCCCAACATGGTCAGTCGATGAAGAAGTCACAACAGAAGGGTAGAAAAACAAGAAGATATGTAAGTATGATTTTTGGTATTATCACAATTCTCCCATAGACTTAATATAAGTGTAAGTGAACTGATGGTGCTACATTACGAATGCGACCTGGACTTCAAGGTAAAATATACAAGTGTTGTATTGTGACAGTGGACTTTAAGGTAGACTTTCATGTTGGTTAGGTTGAACTAGACTCGCATGCTTAATTATAGTAGAAACACATGTTTAGTAATCTTGCACGGTGTTAATTTTCTACTAAGATTGCAAACTTGAGTTTGAATAATCTTGCATGATTAGTTATATGCCTCCCACTCGTCAGTTGGTATATTATCGACGCTTGGTAAAATTAGTTATCGATCATTATATCAAAACTATTTGTAACCCTTTGTTTTAATGCAAAAAACACTAGAAAAAAGGGAGATATCTCAAAAAACATTCACGAAGTATTCGAAGCTATGCCATCCGATACGTCTCACGTGTTCCCTCTGGTGTACAACATAAATAAAGATACAATGAACCACTGGATATTGATGATTATTGACATGGAAAATTGAACAACAATAAACTATAACACATTAATGCCTAACTGATAAATACGCAACAGATTACACATGGAAAACTGTTGAGCCACTAGTAAATATTTAAAGTCACGCGTGCTTTTTATTTGATACTAATCTTAAATCTAAGCCTATAACTACTCTAAAATCTTGTTAACAGTTGGCCTACTATATGAAAAAATACGTGTTATAAAAAAAGGATATAAAGTAAAAAATACAAGAGATATCCCACAATAAAAACGAGGCGATCTCGAATACGGAATTTTTGTTTGTGAATACACCAAAGATATATCCAAAATGTCTTTATTTCCAAAAGCTGTAGTGAAAATATGTGTCCAAATACGAGACCTCAAATGTTTTATTATTTTTTAAATGACGTAAACATAAACGTTTGGTGGTAGCTCTCTTGATAGAGTTTTTTCTGATGTGACCTATTTTGTAATATTACATATTTTGTAAGTAATTTATGTTCTAAGTAAAAAAACAGAATAGTGAGTACCCATAAACTCGCATGGTCATTAACCCTGAACTCGCACTGTTGATTAACATCAAACTCGCTTGATGTGTAAAAATACATGAATAACATGGTTAGAATTGGCATGGTATATTATAAAATAACTTGTAAGTTTATATAACTAGAGTTGCTTGTTAGGTTAATATGCAAGAACTCGCATGGTTAATATACCTTAAATCTAAAGATTAGAAAAACAAGAACATTGCATGTATAATATACCAGAAAACAAATGGTTAGAATATACTTGAAATCGAATGTTTGAATATACTTGAAATCGAATGAGTAACTAGTCTCAACTCTTTATAACAAAAACAAAACAAGAATATTGCATGGTAATTAATACAGAAAAAATCACAACCTTCCACCTAATTTGTCATATTAGTATTTAAGCATTTTAATCATTCCATGGGCTAAGTTATTGCTTGATTTCACCCACGTAAGTATATAATCATGACTAAAGTAATAACTACAAAAAAACATATTTAGATTGTGTTAGAGTTTCTACCTATAAAGAAGGTAAAACAGATTCACTAGGGTATTATATACAAACTATTCAAAGTCACAAACTCACAAACTTACAAATTCAAAAACTATGGTGGCTTTCCTTTCATCTGACGACTCGTATGGCTACTCATCCACTTCGGATCATTTGAGCAATTATCCAAGGTAACTACAACAACCTCCGAGTACTCCTCGGATTCTTCGGGAAACAAGTCGATATTCTCCTTCCATGATGCATATTACTCACCATAATCTAGTTCATTTTATGATTATGAGTCAAACTCAATGATCTTTCACAAAAAATGGAAGATAAGCCAGATGAAGGAGGACAGAGAAGATCAGGACGAAGAAGTTGGAGACACCAATGAAGAATAAGTTGGAGACACCAGGAAAAAGAGAGAGAAAGATATTGAAGATGATGAGATTGATGAAGAAAAAGAAGAGTCTGAAGAAGAAGACTCTTCTTCTGATGTTTGAATGTTTTTGTTTTGGTTTTTTTGTTGTTTTCTCGCATTGTAATATGACCAAACCTAAATTATCATATTATTTGTTGTTAGGGTTGAAAGTATGAACAATGTTAGGGTTGTCTTGTTTTGCTTATTTGAGGAAAATTGTTATGTCTATTTCACTAATATAATAAGATTTATGATCTCATCTCTGTTTGTTTTGCATGTTAATATGTCTGATATATTTTTATTTTAAGTAGATTTGATGGTCTAATATACAATAAATTGTAGGTTTTGATGAGTCAAAAGATTTCTTAATGGAGTTTTCTATACATACTATGTTTGTATGAGGATATCTGTCACGATAATGATCGTATGCTGGTATTTCTAGAGAGAGAAGTGGAAGGATTAGAGAGAGAAAGAGACAAAAATAATAATTAAGTAATAATTGTCTAATGATTGGACATTTTCCCAAAAAGGGATTGTCCTTTATATAGTTAAAGAGGTAGGTTCCTAAATTACACATTTACCCACTTATACACGTATCTTTCACCTTTTTACTTTATTGATTGTACACCTTAGTTATTACATTTGATACCCCCCCCCCCCTTTAAATTTATATACTTGTCAAGTTTTGTACTCAAGACTTTATTATATCAAAATGATCTTTTTATTTATCTTATTTGGCTCATTTGTCTCAATATTGTTATCGACTTATCAGTAGCCCCCCGGTCTTTGTGAAGATATTCGAGCAAGGACTCATTCATGGATGCAGATTTTTATTCTTCAGGAACCTTCTCGAATTATTCTTCCCAGAGTCGTCATCGAATTTTTCTTCCTTTGTTTTCTCATCGGATTTTTCTTCCCATGATTTATCATCAGAGATTAAAGGTGGCAAATGGGACTAGTCCCGCCAGAAATAAATAGAAACATGCCAGAACTTGAATGGGTACATGTATAATGTCACGTTTATCATGCAACACGTTAGTCCTGCAACATTTCAGTCCCGCAACCTATTATCCTGCAACACGTTAGTCTTGCACACGCACAATCCCGTTTATAATAATGACCTGTCAGTCCTGCACACATTAGTCATGCAACACGTTAGTCTTGCACACGCCAAGTCACGTTAATAATAACGATATATTAGTCTGTAATTCAATTTTGTATTATACTTGATAGTAAAAAAATTATTTATGAACTTAATATTATATAAATCATATATTTTAATTATAAATATTATAAAAAATATGATTATAATTTTATTATCACATTTTGAATATTATTATTATGATTTGGTTATAAATATTATTATTATTATTGTTATTATTTTATAAACCATAATCATATCTTATAATTTCAAGATATTACAAGTTATATGATTGTAATTTTTTTATTACATTTTGATACTTATTATTATGATTTGGTTAGAAATATTACAAGTATTGTAATTATTTTATAAATCAAAATCATATTATAAGTTATAATTTCAAAATATTATAATGTATATTATTATAATTTTATTATTACAATTTGGCTAGTATTATTGTGATTTGGTTATTAATATTTTAAGTGTTGTTATTTTTTCATAAACTAAAACCATATATTATAATATTATAAATTATATGATTATAATTTTATTATTACATTTTGATACTTATTATTCTGATTTGGTTATAAATATTACAAGTATTGTTCTTATTTGATAAACCAAAATCATATCTTATAATGTTCAAATTTTATAAGTTATAATTTTATAATTTTATTATTATATTACAATTATTATTATGAATTTGTTATAAATATTACAAGTGTTGTAATTATTTAATCATCAAAATCATACATTATAATATTTTAAGATATATGGTTATAATTTTATTATTGCTTTATGATTATTATTATTATTTGGTTATAAATATTACAAGTATTTTGTATTTTGATAGTATTTAGTAGTACAATTGTTGTCATTAAAATGAAATGAAAATATATTTATTTATTTATTTTAGTCGTCCAGAGTTTATACTCTTGCGGGCCAGGAGTTGTAAAAAATATGTTACAAACATCTAATTGCGAATAAAAATCTAATAAATCGATAAATTATTCAAAGCTATTAGTTCAAGTAGTATAATGTGACCAATATATTATTCTATTATTCCTTTAGCTGATTAAGGCGTTGTTGTGTCGAGGGATCAGTATCGTCTTTGTCGTCTTCTTCAGTATTTTCAATAGCTCTCTATCTTTTTGATAGGTCGACTCTCGATACAAGTTTCTTCGACATTGTTCTGTTTGTTCGTTTTTAGAATCAAAGAGAAAATGAACTACATGTAGGTATAATTTTTTAAAGATATATATATATATATATATATATAATTTATCGGCCGAAAGATAAATATAATTTAAATATAGTATTTAGAATATTAAATAAACTATCTATAATATCTAAATATAATTACAAAATATATCAAATAAATATCCCAAGTATTTCGTTTATATTATACATATCTCAATTATTGAAATTTGATTTGATTAACGCATACAAATTAGTTTTAAATAATCGTATAAATTTATTGATAAACAATGACTTAAATGGGCCGTTTGGTGGGTATCATGTATGGGATAGCCTGCATAACACGCACAAGCAGAGTCCCGTAACCTACCAGTCCCGCAATTTGTTAGTCGCGCTATCCTGTTAGCACGTATAAGCAGAGTCCAGTTTAACCTGCGACCTGTTAGTCCTACACTTTTAAAATTGTTAAATGGGATACACACGACCTGTTAGTCCTACACTTTTAAAATTGTTAAATGGGATACACACGACCTGTTAGTCACGCACACTTTTAACATCTTTAAATGGGACCTGAGACTAATGGAACGTCTTGTTTACCAGCACTATCGGAGATAATGACCTCATGGTCACTCATCACTCATCTTCGGTTATGTGTTGGAGTAGAACTTGATGAGTTGTCCATATCTTTGTGTCAGAAAACTTTTAGAGTTGCACTGCTATTTAATCTCACGTGTCAAAAAATTTATGACACGCATTAGAATATTTTCGAAAAGAATTTGTGGATGACAAATTATGTTAGGAAACTTTTACGCTTCTCCATACGTGTGGATGTCATATTATAGGTAAAATAACTACTCCAAAAAACATTTCATCTTCTTTAAGTACAATTTTCTTATTTGAGCCTTCGAATTCCTTAGAATCCCACACCATCTCTATAAATATTTGACTCCGCTCACAACTTTAAAGTTACACATTTTTCAGTTCTAGAGAGATAAAGTGAGACTTTGGCTTAAAGAGAGAATTAGATTATCCCACTAAGCGTTTTCTTTACCCTTTCATGCTTAAAGAGTCAGAAGGGCTTGAAAGGTACAATCTTTGGGAGTGGTTTAACATCGCGAAAAAAACTAAAGAGAGAAGGGATGCCGACGTAAAAGAAGAACCTAAGCCTTTAGAAGTCCTCAAAACAATGTTTTATAGTTAGTGGCCTCATCTCCAGAAACACTCCCACCCAGTAATAACCTTAGGTAACCATATTGCATATGATCCCCCTATTGTCCATCCCCCCAGCCAATCTTGTTCGAAGTGCAACAAAGGTGTCCTTGTTCTTCCCAAAGAGATTTGCAAAACCTCTTCATTTCTTCAAATGGGTGACCAACACCAAACTTACAAGAAGGTTAAAGGAGACCTGCCCAAAAGGAAGAAATATCTATCACCGGTTAAAAGGTCCACAAAATTGAAGCTCACATCATCGATCCGACCCTTCGAGCTACTCCACAGGGTACTCCCCAAACTACGCTCGAGGTCAGTCCTCAGAAACACTCATTAAAAACTATTCGAAAAGATAAAGTTGATGCCTCATCTTTGATGTGGTTTATTTTTGTTTGAGGGTAATTTCGTCTAGAGTTTTGTGGAATTTTGAGGGTATTTAATATTTGGATAGAATGTAGAGGGAGAATTGAGCTGCCTGGTTGTATTTAATTTTTATTACCCTCATTTAATATAGGTGGTTGGGTATTTATACCCTTATCTTTAGGCCATATGGGCTTTCGGGTTGTCTTTAATGGATTCTGGTCAAATTTAAAGACCCATTAGTTTTAAGTAAGCAAGTAGTCAACTTAGTCATAAAGTGATTAGGTTTTAACTACTTTAGTTCTGTTCGGATAGTTTAATAAATGAAAGTTGTCCAAACTGCCCCTGTCCGGTTAAGTGGATGTTGTCCGAATTAACCCTGTCCGGTTCTCATAAAGGGTGGTGACTAAATCCGGACTCATCAATCTTCACAATCTATTCTAGAAGTATAAGAGAAGCATTTGACTCATGAGGCAGACAATAATCAAGAAGGAGATGGTGTGATCCTTGTTGAGGCTCAACCCATGCAAGTTATCCCTGCACTGGCTCCTCCCGTTAGACCTTCTAATTCAATTCAAGAATCTCGTATTCTTGACATTATGACAAATTCTCATGGTCATCAGACAGAAACATCCAAGAAGAAGAATAAAAAGAAAAAGAATGGTTCTGTTGAATTGCCTTCCAACATAGAAGACATCCTCGGAAATAATATTCGAGAAGTTGAAACTAAGCATCTGGTGGTGCTTCACAAAATAAATTACAAGTATTTTCATATTTCTGAGGAGGTTAAGCTTAATGACTGATGTGGACTTTCGGACTCCATCAAAATCTAATTTCCAGAGGTTGGGGAGACACCTTTGTCCGTTAAAGATCGCGAATTAATAGTTTACATAGAGATTATGAATTAGGGTCTTCGACTGATCCTGCCTTGGTTGAGTACTTTCACCTGATACAATTATGTCCAACCCAAGTTGGTCCCAACATGTGGTTCACTTTAATGGCGTGTGTCATGGCGTCTTGGGTTGGATTGACAACTGTGGCAATGAACTCTCATCTTCCTTTCTATTCGATATCTCTTGTGATGAAGTACAAAATTGTGAATGATCTTCTTGAGGCTGATAAAAAATGGAAGCATAGGTTCATTTTCATCTCTAGATTGTGGGAGACAGGCTTTGAAAATTCTGATCAGCTATCTCATCATCTTACTTTGAAGTGGACTAATCGAGGTACTTCTCTTGTTCTTTGTTTGATCTGTACTTGTTTGGATTATTTTCTTCACTAAATTTTTTATTTAGGAACAGAAATGAAGGGGAAAGTTTAACCGTTAGAGGACCAAGTCAAAAAATCTAGTAAGACCTTTGCTCAGTTAAGCTACTAGGCCAAAACTTGGAAGCATCAGTTCCAACAATGTTTTATCCCTTCAAACTTAGCCAAAAGTCAACTTTGGAGGCATGATCTGACCCAAGCTAAAAAAAATGAAAGATCTTATGGTACCTTCCATGGAGAATGTTGTACTCAAGGGTCTAGAATGTCTAGACAATCTTGTTTATCTTCCCACTAAGATTATAGCTCCTAGTCATCGGGATTCGAAAAAAGATGAAGAGGAAGAAGAAAATTATGATGGTGATGTTGGTTTGGACACTGAAACCGGACAAAAACAAGAAATTGTAGCCGAGAAGAGACACAAAATTTTAAACTAGAAAGGACAATAATTTTTTGCAGAGCCAGAAGTTGTGGTTAAATCAAAACCTGTTAGGAAAAGTGGTGTTGTTGGGCCATCGAAATTTATTATGCAAAAGAGAAACGTAAGAACACACTTATTGATGAATATGAATATGATAACACCACTACCCGAAGTTTGCCTCATATAAAAAAGGTAATTGTTTCCTGATAGTAGAGATTTATGAATTTTTTCCCAACCTAAAGTTAAGAAGTCTTTGGGAATGCGTTACTGAAATACATCATCTGGAGGGAGTTTACTTGGTAGACGAAGACTCAACTAGCAAATCAGATGGGTCGGATAGTTCTTCTTCCAATAGTAACTCATTGGAAGGCAGTGAAGATGGTAGCCCTTCAGAGTAAAATTGGGGTATACTACTTAGTTTTTGTTTTCATCGTTTTTTATACACCTTTTGAACTAATTTTACCGTAGTTGTATTTTTTTGTTAAGCCTTTATGTTCAGAAAATTTGCTTCACCCTATAAAACTTGTTACTATGAAAACTCTATCATTATATACTTCTCTCTCAAACGTTTTCATATGAAAATAGTTGTTATGCTTATCTTTCATAAATTATTCTGAACTCCCTCTTCCAATCATTTTTTTCTCAGAAATATTACACTTGACTTTTATAAGAGACTCTTAATTTTCTACTCGAAAATTTTTCATATGAAAACATTTTATACTTAACTCTTATAAAAGACTCTTAATTTTCTCTTCGAAACTTTTTTACTTAAAATTATTAGACTTAACTCTTACAAAGTACTTTTAACTTTATCCTCCAAAACATTTCATATGAATTTTTTTATACTTATCTTTTATAAAGGAATTTTAGCTTGATCCTCTAAACGTTTTCATATGAAATTTTTTATACTTATCTTTTATGAAAAACTTTTAATTTTATCCTCTTAACTCTTTTATATGAATTTTGTTGTGCTTATCTTTTATGAAAGACTTTTTAACTTTCTCATCAATTCATATGAAATTTTTTATACTTAGCTTTTTATAAAAAAAACTTTCGTTAGAAAATCCTTCAAATTCAAAATGATAAAAATTATAGATCAAATTTTTTTAGAAGACCCTTTCTGATCCAAAATGATAAAGATTGTAGACCAATATTCATTGGAAGACCCTTTCTGGTCTAAAATGATAAAGATTGTAGACCAACATTCATTAGAAGACCTTTTTTGGTCCAAAATAATAAAGATTGTAGACCAATACTCGTTATAAGACCCTTTCTGGTCTAAAATAATAAACATTATGGACCAACATTTGTTGGAAGAACCTTTTTGGTCCAAAATGATAAAGATTGTAGAAGTTGTTTTAAGAAGCCAAATATATATATATATATATATATATATAAGTCGACTATTAAGAAACCTCATTAAAACCTTCCTGCGCCACCAGGATATGAAAGAGTAAGCCACCGATACTTACATAGGTTCGAAATAATATTTACAAACTTACATATTCACTCTAAATACAATTTGAGATGCTCAATATTTCACGGGTGAAGGAGCTATCTTCCTTCTTTATCTTTGAGTCGATATGTCCCCGACTTAACTTTCTTTATTACCGTATACGGACTGTTGCAGTTAGGTCCCAGCTTACCAAGCCGTTTTTATTTTGTAAGAAGAAATAATTTTCTCAAAATGTTGTCTCTGCTTTAAATTCTGCCTTCTAACTTTAGAAGCATATCGAATTCTCATCAAGGTCTGATAATATAAACAATTCAATTGTGTCCTTCTTTTTTTCATTTTATCAAATCTAACTATGTACACTTTCATTTATCATTTGTCTCTTCAGAATATTCACTAACTCGATACGAAGGGAAGATCATTTTAGATGGAACCACTTCATCCATCCCATAGACTAGCGCAAACTGTGATTCTTGTATAGTTGTCCGAAGAGTAATTCTGTATGCCCACAAAACTTCTTGTAAATAATCCGGCCAAGTGATGAAAAGCATTATTGTATTCCTTTAGCAGTACAAAAAGCCTTCATTTCTTTGTTATCAAATTGTGGCCCATTATTCATCGTTATCTTTCTTGGAACCCTAAAACAACAATAAATATTGGAAACAATAAACTTGATCACATCCTTAGCTTTTGTTCCTACTAATGGTTCAGGTTTCATCCATTTTGAAAAATAATCCCCCGAGAAAAATAATGGTTCAGCCAAATCAATGTCCTACCAGTCAAAAGGTAATGATTCGAATATTGATCCAAGAGGCACTCCTGGTGTATGGATTGTATTAGTAAACCTTTGGCAGGTGTCAAACTTTTGAACTAATATATTGGCATCCAAAGAGACTATAGGCCAGTATTACCATGTTAGAAGAACTCTTCGTATCAATGTTTTATACCCACAGTATGCAGATCCCTCCCCATCATGTAACTCTGATAATATTATTTGCAATTCATTTTCTCCCAATCATCGAATAAAATGCATACTAAAAGATTTTTTATATAGAACATCTTCGAGTATGATATATCCATATGCCTTAAAACATATTCTTTTGGCCATCACTTTATCAATAGATAATACATCATTTACCAAAAAATCTTTAATTTCACTCCTCCAATATTTTGACGTGCTTGTAGAGATTTGAAAAGCTTCGGTAGACCCATCTACCAACTCAGAATCCTTTGTTGTTGAGGATTTTCTTGTACGATAATCCAAGTGTACTCTTTAGAATATTAAGCAGTAGCCAAAGAATCAGCCACAAAATTTCCAGCCCTATAAACATGTTCGTATCTTATGGTTTTAAAAACCAGCGTTAAAGACTTTAACACCATCAAATACTTCACAAAATGATCTTTTCTTGCCTCGGACCGACCATATGCATGATTTATGAGAAGTTGTGAGTCACTTATGAGCCTTAATTGTTTGGCCCCACAAATCTTAGCAATTCTCAACCTTATTAAAGCAGCATCGTACTCGGCCTCATTATTTGTACTTTGAATCTGAAACGGATAGCTTGATACATGAAAATTCCTTCTGGAGAAATGAATTGTATTCTCGCTCCACATCCTGATGCGCTCGACCCCCCATCTGTTCGGACCATCCACTCTGACTCAAAGTTTTCTTCATCAGCTTCCATATTTGATCGTTCCGAATAAAACTCAACTAAAAAATCCGCTAATGTTTGTGCTTTAATGGCAGTCCTATACTGAAATTCAATATCGAAATCTGTCAATTCAACCGACCATTTAGTCATTATATCTGATACATAAGGCCTTTGTAACGTGTTTTAAAATGGAAAATATGTTCGTATAATGATCGATTGAGCCTAAAAATAATGTCTCATTTTATGTGCAGTAGTTACTAGTGCAAGGGCCAATTTTTATAACTTTAAATAACATTTCTCAGCATCCAAAAGACTTTTACTTATGTAATATACTGGTCTTGGGCAATTATCTTCCTCTCAAATTAAAACAACACCTGACAGCATAATTTGACATTGTTAAATAAACATACAATGTCTCCCCCAAATTTGGCTTTGTCAAAATTTATGGTGAAGAAAGATGTTTTTTGATTCGATGAAAAGCCTCAGAACATTCTGGGTCCAGTCAAAAATTTGCTCGTCTCAACATTTGAAAAATGGGGCACACTTGTCTGATGATCGTGATATGAATATGTTCAAAGCTGCCAATCTTCCCGTTAGAACTTGTACTTCTTTGATCGTCCGATAAGGTGTCATAGTGCTCAAAACATGTAATTGTACCAAATCAGATTTTATCCTACGCTCACTGATTATGTACCCAAGAAAATTTCTGGATCTTACTCCCAATGTATATTTTTCTGGATCCAATTCCAAATTTGCTTTTACCAGATTAGCGAAAGTTTCTTATAGATCTATCAAATGGTTCTCATCTCTTGTGCTTTTTACCAACATGTCATCAATATAGACTTCAACATTTCTCCAAATATGAGTCTCAAAATCTTTGGCAACTAAGCGTTGGTAAGTTGCTCTAGCATTTTTCAACCCAAACAAAATTACCTTATAATAATATAAATCTCTTCCGGTGATAAAAGTGGTCCTCTCCTGATCCTTTGGATCCATTTGGATCTGATTGTATCCGGCATATGCATCCATAAAATAAAGTAATTTATTCCCTGAATTAGAATCCACTTAGATCAATAAAATCCACACACATCCACCATTTACCATTCTTATTTTTCACCAAAACCGGATTAGCGGTCCACAAACGATATTGTGACTCGCATATGTACCCAACCTTAGTTAAATGATCCATCTCTGTTACAATAGTATTAGACTTTTATTGAGAAAAAGATCATCTCTTCTGGATGATCGAACGGACATTGTTTCGTACTGGTTAATTTATGACAAATAATATCACCAGGAACCCTTGTCATATCTTCTATACACCAAGCGAATAATTGTAACTTTGTCGAAAAAATTGAATTAACTTCTCATTCACCTCCAAAGTTAGTTTCGTGCCAATTTTTAAAATTTTACCCTGAGAAAATGTATGATCTTTGAAACTTTCGTCTGGGACCATAAACCCAGGGGGTCTCCCTCGAATCATCTACGGAATCAAATCCCGAGGAAGACCCCATTGATTGTTATTCTTTCTTTGGCTCGACCCCCTTTATTTTCTTTGAGACCAACGTCATTCGATAACACTCTCTTGCCATCTTTTGAGTGCTTTTAATCGTTCCCACATTGTTTCCCACAACATATATCAAACATTGATGAACAATTGGTGGTACAACATGCATTCTAGAAATCCAAGACCTTTCAAAAGTTGCATTATAAGACGTTGGAGCGTCTACCATTGGTAAATAAAACTACCACCACATTTTTGAATGGTCCCCGACCTAATTCAAAACCCCCTCAAATTCTCGTACCACTTCATTCGGTACCCCAGTAAACCCCACAATTTTCCAATCGGACCAAAGGATTATGAGTGGATTTTTTGTATGGCTATAAGTAGTCATAAATATGATATTAGTTGAGCTGTCATTATCAATCAAAATTCTTCGCATCTCATCTCCAACAATTACTGTTAAAATAACAACCGCATCCTCATGCGGACCAACTACATCCATCATTTCATCATCTTCAAAAAAAAAGTATTATAAATGGATTTATGTATAGATGTGGTGAAGCTCCCGCCTCCAATTGAGTTGCTAAACTAACAACGTGCCTCTTTCAAGAATAACTCGATGTCCCTGCAGCAGTATCTCCTCTAAAAATTGTTAGTAATTCAAAGAAAGCACATAGTTCACTAACCTTTCTTCTTACGGTTGGCTCTTCCACCATATATATGTTGTTACTGTCTGGTTTTGGATCTAAATACTCTGTGGAAATATCAAACGCATCGATAGACTCTTCATCAATAGGTTTTGAGATCATTAAATCATCTTCTTGCTTCAGAGCATTTTCTTTCTTTGGAGCAACCAAATAATTCTTCGTTATAAATGATGTCAGCTTCCCATTTTCAATCAAATCTTGTATCTCATTTTTCAACGCCACACAATCCTTCGTATCATGTCCAACGTCCTCATGATACTTTCAATACCTATTGTTTCTATTCTCCCTTGGATTTTGTATTAAAAATGGCTTACAAATTTATATATGCGGACGTGTTCTCTCGAAGATGGTTGCTACACATTCATTCATCTCGGCAAAGTGGGTTGGTCGGACCCATTTATTTGACATTGGTCGAATATATTGATGAGTATTAACAACCGGCGCATATTATTTCATTTTTGGAGGTGCATGGAATATTGTTTGAATTGGTTCTCGAGGTCAGACAACGTTTATTGGTTGCGAACTGCTTTGTGGTGTCATCGAATTCTAACGGAACTGGTTCCATTCAATTTGTGCCCAATAACGTTTTTCTGATGCCTGAGTTTCTTCCACTAAAATTCTTTTTTCTACTTGATCCAACAAAGCCCCAAATGTCATGGCTTGTTTTTCATCAACATTATCCTTCAAAAAATTTTGAAGCAATCCCATCTGAAAAGCTGCTCGTGCCACTTTATCCTCACAACTATCCATAACAGTTTTTGTTTTGATAAAACGGTTTATGTAATCCTAAAGGCTCTCCCTTTACTTTCGTCAACAATAAATTATCGTATCACCATTCGCGTGGAATTTTTACTTCCCACAAAATGTTGACAACAAATATTCCAGAACATATAAAATTTTTTAATAAAACATTTAGGCAAGCACTTATACCACTTCGAAGCTGCATTCTTGAAGGTCTGAGAGAAATATCTACATAGCAATTTGTCATCATCATCGTAATTGATCATGAAGTTCTTAAATTGTTCGATGTGGTTTTTCGGATCTTGTGTCACATCGAACGTTTCCAGCTTCAAAGTATCAAACCACTTGGGCAAATGCCCAGAAATAATTTCTGGAGAGAGAGGAGATGACCTCTAATTATAAACCATTCTATACATACTTCCTCCAGAACTTTGTTCATTGTCGTATATAATCCCTCTTTCGATGGATAAGTAAACTGATTACTCACGCAATATTCAAGGTTATGGCTTGTAGAAGGAATCTGCATGTGAGAATTTGCTTGTTCCCTCCTATAAACATTTACAACTCTATCATTCTCTTCTGACCCAAGTACTTTTTTGTCTTGTTCATTCTTTTCTTTCCTTGAAACCTTACCTCAGTGAGATGTCTGACAACCATCTTTTTGCCTTCCCAAATATTTTTTCCTGTAATTCTTTGGATGTCGATTATCCTTTTCCGAGGAAAAAAACTCATCTATATCATATGATGAAAATATGTAGAGTAAATTGATTCATAATGATGTCTAGATTTCACCCTTGTCTTCGAAGGGTATCGGTCTTTTCTTTGATATATCTCATATGTCCAACGAGCATCTTCCATACGATCGTTTTCAGTTATTTGTTCTCTTCGCACTTTAGATTTAAGTCTCTGTGAACTCAGCTTCACTTCCTTCTCAGCATTCAACTTTTCAATGTCTTTCAAAAGTTCTTTTCTCCGAGCTATTAGAGTAGATTCTTCTAGCAACTCCTCAGCAAATTGATCATTGTTGTTTCTTTTGTTTGTCAAAACCATTTGCTCTTTAATAATGAGATCTTTAGATGGACCTTCGACCATCCGATTTTCTCGTACTAGGCTATAAACCTCCCAATATTTTTGTGTACATTACTCTCACAGTGTTTTAATATAATATTTATGGTTTTAGAGAGATAATTCTGGGTACCAATCGTCTTCCCACATACGGCACCGATGATGAGTCAAGAGATTTTTTTAGTGGTGTTTTCTATATGAACTATGTTCGTATGAGGATATATGTCCCCGACAATGTTTGTATGCTGGTATTTCTAAAGAGATAAGTGGAATGATTAGATAGAGAAAGAGACAAAAGGAATAATCAAGTAATAATTGTCTAATGATTGGACATTTTCCCAAAAAGAGATTGTCCTTTTAAGAGGTAAGTTCCTAAATTATACATTTACACATCCTTATACACGTGTCTTTCACCTTACTCCTTTACTGATTGTGCATATACACCTTAGTTATTACATTTGACCCCCTCAATTTATATACTTGTCAAGTTTTGTACTCAAGACTTTATTATATCAAATTACTCTCTTTACTTATCTTATTTGGCTCATTTATCCAAATATTTTTCTCATATTATCAGGTTTAATATACAATAAATCGAGTTGTTAATATATAAGAACTCACATATTTATTATAGTTGAAATTAAATGGTTAATATAAATGAAATCTCATATTTAATACAAGTGAAGACGAATAGTTTAATAAACAAGAAATGTTATGTTTAATAAACCTGAAATTGTATGGTCTTTTATATGACAAGTCGTAGGTTTAATATATCAATACTAACATAGTTAAATATAAAATAACTCACATGTTTAATATACTTAGTAACGAATGGTTTGATATAAAATAAATTGTATATTCTGTAAAAGAGGAAGTGCGTGGTTTAATATACAAGAAATAGTATGTTTAATATACAACGAATCACATGGTCCATTTTGAAGGTAAGTCACATGTTCAGGCATGCCTAAAATTGCATGGTTCAGTGTACATGAAATAACACATATAATTTTAAAGAATTCGCATGTTTGATGTATTATACAGTAAACTCGCTTGTTCGATAAACTAGGAATCACATGTTATTAGGCTCTAAAACTGCTATTTATCGTTTTCAATCCTGGTCTTGCATATAACTAGGAAAAAAATACTTTGCACTCGTAAAATTAAAACTAAAAAACATGGAGAACTACTATATTTTAAATACTTAAAATAGTTCTTCACAAGTCGCTTTATTATGGCATGGCTTCAAACAATGGGCACACATCTACTGCTTGGTTATTATTTCTCCTCTAGATAGAATACGCGTCTTCTTAGGTCTTCCAGCTTATCTTTTCATGTTGGAAGGTAAACTTTCGGGCTCAGATGAATCATTAGAGCTTGATCCTTCACCAAAATTGGTTGAAAGCAGTATAGTCTAAGAGTAAGTTGACCTGTAATTTCTAACAGTGAAGAATGGCTCTATTAACGTCATAGGATCTTGCTAAGCTGAATGTATTGTAGCAAAAGCGTAAGAATATAGAAAACAATCTTGTTGTCAAACACCACAAGAACATTTCAAATCTAATAAATTAACAACAATAGCAGGGTCTAAAAAATTTAAATATAGCTCCCGAAGACTTATGGACTAGCCATGTACGACATAGTTTGACATTTTCCTTTACGTTTTTCGATAATCATGGTATAATTTAGTACTCCAGTTTTTCAATCTGATTGTTAAAGGATTCAGCCGCAAAAGATTCCATAACACCATATCTCATTAACAAATGCTTGAGCATATTTGTCTTGATGTAAATTATCGAGAAACTTAACAACTCTGTCACCTCATTCGGATATAAAATCTTTAAGTTGTTCATTACAATCTCTACAGTTGGAGCATAAGCATATCGATTAAACTTATTTATGATCCTAGATTTAAACTTTTTGTTACAATTATTCAGAACACCTCATATTCTGAACAAGAGGAAAATACAATAGGCATGATATAAGACAGAAAATCATTAATGATACCTAAATGAATATCTTAAATAAAATTTATTTGACGCATCAACAAATGAGGTTTCAAGCTCTCCAAAAACCATAGCCAGTTATCAACATCTTCACAACCATAATACCAAATACAACATGAAATATACCTACAAAACAAAAATAAATAAATTGGTTCCAAATGTCGCGCATGGTTTTTATTGCACTAGAATTTTAATGTATATATAATTAGACTCACATGGTCGTTATCACCATCAAAACGAATTATCGTCACAACTAGAACTCGCATGATGATTAACATGGGACACATTATGGGTATAATTAAACTCGCTGGTCATAAAATTAGAATTGATGTTTAGGATAAAAGATTATTGCGTACAGGTCTCGCATGTCCATATGGTCAAGAATTACATGTTATATATATGAATAAAAACAAGAAAAGCATGAAACTAACAATTGTTAATATTATTTGAGACGACAGATAGCAATACAACCTTATGATTGTTGGTTAAAACGTTACATCGACAAATAAAAGCGGATGACATCAATGAAAACCTTGAAGACATAAACCTAAATCCATGAAATAACGCTTGAATACGTTTCCATCAGCATATTCAAAATGGAAGTCGGTCGTAATATCATGACTCTTTAATTTTTTTAAGTATCCTTGAGTAAACTAAAATAACTATAACTATATCCGAAAACTTCCCTATTTTATTTCTCTAAAGCATTCCATAAGAGACGCTAAGAAATTTCAAACCCATAGTCATAATTAACAGATGATTGTATACTTTTGGCTGTCACAAAATGGCATGTCCTAATAGAATCATGAATTTTTGTAGCAATCAAGTCTGATGTCGAATGTCTCTGATATTGTATCAAAAATGCAGGGCTGCAAGTATGTCGTTCAACAAATCGCTTAATGATCATGAAGTCGGTGGTGGAATCAAGTGATGCATAAACTCTCTATTTACATCCAGTTGAGACTTTATTTTCATAATAAGCCATTATCTTCCTTATTGTAATATGCATGTATTTGAAATAAAAATCATGCTCTAAGGTGTAACAACAGAAATATAACCTTACACCTGCAGCACCTTGATAAAAAGAACTTGACCAACACTTGTAATTGCATCAGCCCAACCAGTAATAGCAAGTTGTTTTTTTATAATCCAAAATACTTAACCATTACTAGTCTCTCCACTAATTAGTCGAATATTTGAGGCTTCTCCCAAACTTATAGTAGGTTGTTTACGCTTTTGTCTCGCAACCTTATCAACAAGTTGTTGTTCTATAAGAAAACTTACACTTTATAAACACTCAGCATCAAGATATACTATAAACCCACAAAAATTGTCTTATTATTAAATAAACAATCCATGGTATCACTGCAACAGTAGGTAATAATGTACTTACCTTTAACCAGCTCATCTCATCTACTTTCAGCATACTTTTGAATACTTGCAAAATTTTCAAACTCGGTAAGAGGAACAATTAAAAATTGGTGACCATGTTTCAAAATCCACACTCGTGGCTTAGACATATCTAACCCTCATTGAACAATTGAGAAACAATTAAGAGTAGACATAAGAATAACATAGTATAAATGATAAATCTCGCATAATAGAAATGATAAATCTCACATATGTCAGGCGTCTGACTTTTTCACAAATCTCGCATGGTTTATTCCAAAGGAATCACATTTTTTATTAAAAATATTTCATACTAGACTCGCATGGTTGTGTACACATGAATAGCATGTCCACATGCACAAATCTCGCATCTTCAAAAAACACATGCCTAGAAACTCTAAAATCGATTCTGGGTATATTTCACACCCTAAACAGATATAATAACTTAAGAAAATACACTATACAATTAGTTTATAACTTATTACAAAAGAAAACACACTCTTATACAACTAATGTCTAAAACTGAACAAAACAGAACCTGCTCAACTTCGATACTCCGATGACAAAACAAAACATGCTTTAACAATGATAAATAAGAAACAACTCACTTGAAAAAGCTCAAACAATACTCCGTTGGTTCTGGTCGTATACTCAGATGAAACAACTCGAAATTCTGAAACTCTAAAAAACTCGTATAATGACTTTGATGATACTTACACACACTCTGATACTTCTAATTCAATTGACTAATGAGAAAATCGATTTCTTTTAAACCACTGGAGTCGGTAAAATGTCTCAGTGAAATATAGGAGAAAAGCCACCTCTAAAATAAATAAATAAATAAAATAACTTATATAATTGGTAAAAAATATTTAAAATATTATTATAAAAATTAGAATCGACTCAGAATTATTTACACAAAATAATTATTAAATAAATATAAATAATAGTTTAAATATTAGATCACACTATTATTTGGTTTTAAATACTTTGTGACATTTTCTCATACATTGAAATATTGAAAACACTTATAGATTTCATAAAATTTAAATATATATATATATAGCAATTTTATGGTTTAAAGAAGTTTGGTCCAAAAAGTTTCACTGTTTTAGGTGATATTTAGTACTTATAGATAATCTCATTTACATGAATATATTATTTTATTTCAATTCATACCGAAAATATAAAATCTGAATCTGAATCAAAATTAGTTATGAGTTTTCCTATTTAAAAAATCAATAATAAATCAATTTAAATTTAAATCCAACTAATGAAAAACAAAATAAGTATGTCAATTCGAAAAGAAACCGAATATTTATGGCCGAAATATAATTTATAAACATTTTTAATATTATTCTAAACAAAATTTAAAAGATCACAAAATCTAAAAATATAAATAATCCTTTCCATCGAATTTAAATGCTTTTAATCGATATATGATAACTTTATGACCTTGGATTATATTCTTCTCTGAAATTAAGTGTATTCTCGCCTCTTAATTAAAGTTAGTACGAGAATTCTAACAGGAAAATATCTGAATGACCGAAATCGTATATTTCATGAACCAAGAGTCACAATGAATCATAGATATTTTATGAACCACAGTTCTAGAGAGCGAAACATGGGAATACAAAATAGAGAAATTATCAAAAATAGAAATACAGTAATAATTGTCCATCGTTCCAAAAAAGAGAACGTATTTTTATATAGTGATAGTGGTGGGTCTAAAGATCACATGGTTGGTCCATTCGAAGCTATTTCACCCTATTATTTTAATAATCTTAACACATTTATCACTTATTACATAAAATACCTTCAATATTACACATTTATTAGGCATATTTTACTAGTTATATAAAGCCAAATTAACCCAATATTTTTCCGATTTGGTCCACGGTTCAGATAAATCTCACCCTCATCAGTAGCCATTCTAGTCCTTAAAAAGACATTTAAGTGATGACTAGTTATGTTGGTGCATCAGATATGTCCGACGTGCTTTTACCATGCTTTCGTAATTTCTATCAAACCAATTCGGGTCACTTCCCCATTAGAAGATTCTACCACAGGGATTGCTGACTTGGTAATTGTGCGCTATGCATGTTATCTTTTCGTATATGTGTTCTTCAGTCACTGGAGTTATGCCATAGGTCTTCAGAATAAATTTATGGATGACTTTCTAAGTAAGAAACCTTTTCCCGTTCGGTGTACGCGTGCTCTTGAAAACATAGAGGATGGACTATGAAACTTTTCCCATTCTTTAGGCTCATATGACCGTTGAGAACACAAAAACTCCTCTCTAAATAGACTTTCATTCTCACAATCCTTGGTTGCTTACTTTTTAGAGAGAGAGAGAGAAGAACTTTAGAGAGAGAAAGTGAAAGCTTGTTCTTAACCGTCGTGATAAAATTTACAATGTTCAGTTGATCATCGTGTGGCTTATTCCGACATTCTTTCTCATCGGATAACTAACGTTCATGGTAAAGAAATTTACCGTCTTTGACCGATTTTCGATATCCGAAAGCTTCAATCTGGAAAAAGCTGCTAAGATTGTGGGCGAGGAGCCAAAGCCATTTTCTATTAAGCAAAGCTTCTACTACGGGCTTTGGCCTCCAACCAAACAATAAACCAAGAAGTCCAACACTTCGAATTCTAAAACCACTCTGACAGTTCCCCACACTCAGCTCTCCAGTCAAACTTGTTCTCAACAAGACAAGGGTGACCTCGAACCCTCAACCAAAGTGATCCCTCCAACTACTTATATTCAGATGGGTCAAACCCGCAACGATTATGCAAGATCAGAGAAAACCAAAGATAAAGCCCCTCAAGGAAGAACTATCCTCGACCAAAGGAGAAACGATACATAAAAATTAAAGTCTCAATAGAGAGAATTTCTCTAAGACAGTCGCATAACAAGAATCAAATTCCCCTCGGGAAGTTAACCTAGATCACACTGGGTCTCCAGAAATTCCCATAAAGTCACAACATTTTGAGACGGTCAGAGAAAAAAAGCAAAGGCACTTGATTGATGAACCTTTCGAATATCTTGATAGCCAAAACACTACTCGTTCTGGTCAAAACGAAGCAGATAACCATCAAGGTGTTGATACCCACCAAAAAGAGGTCAAAACTGAGATCCCTGCAAAGAAGAAAAAACTTTAAAAGACAAGAAAAACAAATCGATGTTGAGCTTTCCTCAGAAATTGTTGTCGTTCTCAATAACAACCTTCACGATGTAGAAAATAAGTATATCTTCGCGCTCCACAAGGTACACTACCGGTAGAGAAGGATAAACTGCAAGACATATGGGGAAATCCGAGCTCGGTCATGATTCGGTTTTCTATGGTGGGAAAAATATTTTTTATCAGTTAAAGATCACGAGCTGGTGTTCTTCTCCAAAATTCTAAACTAGGGGTTATGGTTCCTTTTGGACCATGCCCTGGTCAATTTTTTCAAACTAGTGAACATAAGCCTCAGTCGTGCAGTCTAAACTTGTGGTTTATCTTGATATCTTACATCATGGCCTCAAGGTTCTCTAGAATTGGATTCTCCGTATAGAAGTTCATAGGACTTACCATTGTGTCGGATAAATGAGTTTATATCCCATATTGTCCTAATTGAGAAGGAGGCGCAACTACTGTCTGCTCAAAAAGACTTTTTATAAAGAGGAGACATGGAAACTGTTTGATGAAGTCAGAATTTTAGAGGGGGAGGTTTCCAATCTTAATCAAATTGTTGCGGATCGTTTCGATCGTGACAAAAATGCAAAACGGTTTGATATCGAGCAAAAACACTTCGACATTGAATGGGAAAATTCCTTCTTATTTTCCACAGAAAAAGAAATCCTCATTTATACATTTATGGAAGAATATTTGAAAACCAAAGTTGTCTTTCTAACGGTTGTCACAGACTTGGGGCTACCAAAAGAATGAGCTGAGGTTAATAAGAATGTTTATATATTTTCATATGCTGCGGAGTGTATGAGTATGTTGGAGGCTCGGGATGCCATGGTAAATTCCATTTTAATTTTGAACCTCAATGAATGTTTCCCTGACTTAAAAGTAGGAAGCTATTATGAGCTTGTTCCCAAGAAGTATCTTCCTACATGCATTTTCTTGAGGATAGTAAAGAATCGTCAAGTAAAAATTCATATATGGAATCTGATGACACGAAAAGTTCCTCAGATGATTCATCTTAAGCATGCTACAAGGAAGCTCCTAAAACATGAAACACTTCATAATTTTTTAGTTAAAACGGTGTCATTTTTCTCTTTGTGTGTTTAAATTCTTCATAATTTTAACCTTTTTTTAAAATAAGTTCTTGTACAGACATGGCATTTTGTAGACCGAATATTTTATCAATAGTATTTTTTTTTTAATCGCCCGTTTTTTTATGTGGTGAAATAAACAAAATTTCCTATGGGTTCTCTCTAGTTGGAGGTGATCAGTCCCTAACTAATCCGTGAAGCAATCTATTATATCCAAAAGCAAAAATAGTTGAATATTGATTGTTGGAAGACACCTCGGGTCCAGAAATAAAAATAGATGAATGTTGACCAAATTTCATTGGAAGACCTTTCAAATCTAAAAATAAAAGAAAAACAGTAAGATAACAAAATTGTAATGCTACCGATCATTACATAAACTAAAGAAAAAATTTACAACTTGTTTACATTTACCCTAGATACAATTTAATATGCTCAATATTCCATGGGTTCCGAAGTGGCTTCCCCTCTTGATCTCTCAACTGATACGTCCCAAGCTTTACCCTCACAGTACCCATATATGGTCCTTCCCAATTTGGTCTCAACTTGTTGAGCCGTTTCTCCTTGGTATCTAAGAAGACTTTCCTTAAAACCTTATCTCCCACTTTAAACTTATGTTGCTTAATCCTTGACGTGTATCTACTACTTATCACTGTTTGATAATGTAGATAGTTTAGTTGTGCTCGCCTTCTTTTTTTCTCAATTAAATCGAGTTTGGCTTGTCTTCCCTCGTCATTATCTTATTTGGAATAATTTTTAACTCAATACAAAGGACTATTTTCCTCATATTGTGTCAAAGTGTTTATCCCATAAACTAATGCATAGGTTAATTCTTTTGTTATCGTTTGATGAATGGTTCAGTAGGCCTATAATACTTCTCGTAAATTGTCCAACTATTTTCCAGTTTTATCTTCCAAGTTTTTCTTAAGCGCGTGAGAATTTTTCTATTTGTGACTTTGACCTACCCATTGCCTACGGGTGAAAGGACGCCGACAAGGATTGATGTATATCTCGGGAAGAACAAAAAGTCTTCAAATCTTTGTCATCAAATTTCAAACTATTATCCATAATTAATCTCCATGGAACACCAAAATAACACGATATGTTTGAAAAATTATTTAATCACATCTTTTGCTCTCGTTCCAAACAGCGGCTCGACTTCTACTCACTTAGAAAAAGAGTCAACTGCAACTATTATTTCTGTCTTCCTCCGGAAGCCATTGTCAAGAGTCCAACTAGATCAATACCGCACTGGTCAAAAGGCAACGATTCGGATACAGACTTGAGTTGTACTCCATGCATATGTACAGTATTAGCAAACCGTTAGCATATGTCACACCTCCGAACCTACTTTTTTGCATCAGCTATACTTGATGGCCAATAATACCACAACAAAACTTTATTTATCACTATCTTATACCCACAATGTGTCAATGTTTCCTTGTATGCAATTCGGAAAATATCATATGTGATTCATTCTCTTTGAGGCAGCGCAATAAGAGTCTGCTTAACAATTTTTGTACAAGATATCGTTGAGAATTGTAAACTCATACGTTTTAAACCATACCATTTTAGACATTGCCTTGTCAACTGGTAAAACGTTATTGACCAAGAGTTCTTTAATGTCATGTTTCTAACATTTGTCATTAATCGTTCAAGTTTGAAAAAATTCCTTTGAATTCACACATTACTCTGAGCTTTTTAAAATCAAGGGATTTTCTTGCGTGAGTATCCATATATATCATTTGGAATATATCGTAGTTTCTAAGGATCCAACCATAGAATTTTCAGCCTTGTTAACATATTCACATCTCACACTTTCAAATATAGATGACTACCTTCAAATATTTTACCAAATGGTCTTTCATGGCCTCAGATTGTCTCAAAACATGATTCACTAGGAGCTGCGAGTCGCTTACCAGTCGGACCCTTTTGGCACCACAAATATGTGTGAGTCTCAACCTTGCTAAAACGGCATCGTACTCTGCCTTGTTTACTTTTGTTATATCTTCCAACAATTTCTTCTGCTACGGAACTAGAGCGGATTATTCAAGTTGCTCTTCAACAAATTGATTTTTATAGTGTTGTTCTTCGTACTATTGTTATTCAAAACGATGCTCATCGGATACAGATCCGGTCATCAAACTCTCAACCATGACTGAAAGCTCCTCCTGTATGTTAGTGTTCATCTCTCTTAAAAAATCCTTCAAGATTACTTAGCTTTTTTATTGGTTTTATAAATAGATTTCATGTACCATAAGGCCTCCAGTGTGGTCGGCAATGATAGTTACAAGAATATCTGGGTGGGTGGGGGATAACGAGTCAAAAATGATTTCGGAAGCATAATTCTAAAGAGAGAAACATATGAATACTAGAGAGAGAAGCTTCCAAAAGTGGAAATAAATGAATAATTGCTCACCCTTCTCCAAAAAAAGAACGTTCCTTTATATAGTAATGGTGGTGGGCCTAAGGGTCACATAGTTGGTCTACTCGGGGCTACTCCATCCCATTATTTTACTAATTTTAACCACGTTTATCACTTATTACATGAAATAACTTCAATGTTACACATTTATTGGACCTATCTTACAAAACTTATATAAAGAAAAATTAACCCAATATTTTACCGATCTGGTCCACGGTCCGGATGAATCTCACCCTTGTCATTCATATCTTCTAGTCTTTTTATATTTAATCTACCATCAGCATAAGGTTTACATAGTTGCAATCATCTTGTCCAGTTAATTTCCTGATTAGATTTAGTAGAACCTCATAATAATTTATTGCACATCCTTTTTATTATGATTATTACAGTTTTTTGTAAAGACAACTTTGTAAGTGATAGATTGGTATCGCCATCAACACTAATTGAATAAGAATTAGTCTTCCACCAAAAGATAAAAGCTTACTATCCCAATCTTGAATCATTTTCCTTATTTTAGTCACCAATTCATCAAAGTAACAAACTTTATTACTTGTATGAATAAAAATACCAAGGTATTTGAGAGGAATATTTTCATGCTTAAAACCGTTTTAGTTTTATATTACTTCGATTCTTTTTTTAGACATGCTTATATGTGTAGTAAATTTGGTTTTCTCCTTATTGATTATTTGATCTTACCCGTCTTGGTAAGTCAGTAGGAACATACTAATTATGTTGATATTAAAAAATAACCATTTGCAAAAATGATGAAATCATCTACAAAAGCCATACAAGGTATCAACAAAGAGGTACTTACTTTATATCTCATTTCTCTATTGTCATCAAAGAGCTTTTTAAGGCCTTTAATTAGATATTTTTCAGGTAAATAAATATACTAAGAAAAATATGATTACATTGTCTAACTCATTTTGTATACTTTAAGAAAACCTTATAATAATCCATTCACGAGTATTGAAAACAAGATAGAATTCATGCACTTCTTAATTTTATATAAGAAACTTTTATCAAATCTAAATGCTTCCATGATGTTTTGAATGAAGTTGAAATAGAGTTTATAAAAGGCTTTGGACATGTTGATTTTAATAATCATATTTCCACCTCTAACTTTATATTTAGCTCATGAGTTAACTCTTGAATCAACAAGATATTATCATGGATATTCCTGCCGTTAAGAAAACCTCATTGCTCCTCTGATATAATTTTATGAAGTAAAATTCATAACCTTTCATTCATGATCATTGATATAGTTCTATTGAGCACGGTACATAAGTTAATTGGTCTAAAATCATTCCAAGTTTGGGGAGAATCCATCTCAGGAATTAAGCAAATAACCTTTCATTCATGATCTTTGATATAGTTCTATTGAACACTGTATATAAGCTGATTGGTCTAAAAGCATTCCAGGTTCGGGGGAAATCCACCTCAGGAACTAAACGAATTGCAGTGGCATATATATTTTGAAAGACATGGTGACCATGGAAGAATACAACTATTGTTGCACAAATATCTTTGGATACAACTTAAAATCTTAGATTATGAGTATAGAACATTATATCAAAATTAAATTACAAAATAGCATGAGGTCATGAGATATTTACCTAAACCAAATAGGTTTTTGAAATGATCTCACGTTAGCCCCAAGACGCTGGTCTTTGACTAGAAAAAAATCAATATTTAAGCTTGACCTCCTCTGCCCGCAGATATTTTACATGTATGTCGCGATGTGACTGGAAGTTTGTTTTACTTCACTTTTTTATAACAAGACAGAAGTCTTTCACCTCTTCGAATTTTTGATAATAAGACAGAAACTTCTCACCCGATATTCATTAGTTTTGAATAAAGAATGAAAAATATTTTATTCGAGAAACATATATTCCTAAAAAGTTGTAACTTTACAAACAAGTAAATAAAAAAATTCAAATGTTATTAGTAAAACCTTAGTACCCTTTCTTGCTAAAGGTAAGGTCTGTCACTTTCTTATTAAATATAATCTAAAATAAATTAAATTTAGGAAGATTTATTGTTTAAGACCCATCCAACAAATCTATTATGGATAAAGGTCCAAAAAATTTAAGAGACTTTATACCTAAAATACTTTTCTATATAAAATCCAGCAAACAAATGGACTCATTCTTTTTTCTTCTTTTTATTTAAAATTTTAAAGGTTCATATCTTTTAAACTGTAATTCGGAAAGAAAGAAAAATCAAAAAATACCATTGGTTTGGTTTTTTTTAAGACGAACAAAACTGGTACCACTCATAATATGTTTTATTTTTTATATATATATCACATATGTTTCTCATCTATCTAGTTTTGCAGCTAGTAGTATAAAATTTAAACAGGTTTTGCATTATATGGTTTCGCATCTATCATAGTGAGTTGGTTTCGCATCTATCATAGTGGGTTGGTTTCGCATCTAGCATCTATCATAGTGGACCACAATCTGCATGTAGCAGTAAAAAATTTAAACATGTTTCGCATCTAGTAAAATAAAGAAAGTTTCACATCTAGCAAAACAAAGAAAGTTCACATCTTCTTCGTTTACACTATAAATTTAAACAAAATAAAAGTCTGTATCTTTTAAACCGTAACTCGAATAAAAATCCGAAAATACCATTGATTTTGTCTTTTTAAGGCGAACAAAACTAGTACCACTCACGATATGTTTTGAATTTTTTAAATATATCATCTATCATAGTGGACTGGTTTCGCATCTAGTAGTATAAAATTTAAATAGGTTTTGCATTATATTGTTTCGCATATATCATAGTGGGCTCGTTTTGCATCTAGCATCTATCATAGTGGACCTGAATTCGCATCCAGTAATACAAAATTTAAATAGGTTTTGCATTATATGGTTTCGCATCTATCATAGTGGGCTTGTTTCGTATCTAACATCTATTATAGTGGGCCAGTATTCGCAATCTAGGAGTATAAAATTTAAAAAGGTTTCACATCTAGCAAAACAAATAAGGTTTCGCATCTTCTTCGTTTACAATATAAATTTAAAAAATTTAAAAGTCTGCATCTTTTAAATCGTAACTCGAAAAGAATCTAAAAATACGGTTCGTTTTGTTTTTTTTATGACGAACAAAACTAGTATTACTCATGATATGTTTTGAATTTTGAAAAAAAAAATACACATGTTTCTCATCTAAAGGTATTTAAAATATTATTGTGTCTTAAATGATAAATATTTAAGTGAAATGATTTTTTTTAGAAATATATAAAAATATGAATCTTAAATGAATAATAATATTACTTTTAAGTCTTAAGGTATACTTAACTCTTAAATTTAATCAAAAGATAATTTAAAACAAAGTTAAATATCATACTTATAATTTGAAACAACAAAAAATAAATATATATTATATTAAAAAAATGATGCAATAATAATTTCATACATTTGGTTAAAAAAAATATTAAAATTGAAATTTAATTAGAAATTATTTAAAACTGGAAAACAGTTTTTTTAATAGAAATTAATGACATTTTTACAACAAAAAAAAAATCATATAAATCAAACTTAGAAATGTTTTTACAAAGCGATGTTTCTAACAACAAATGAAAACACTTATAACCGCTATAACCAAAGCGGTCGACAATACCATGACATCAATGGTAAGATGTCATACCAACGTGAACGCGATCAGTAGTATCTTGAGGTCCCAACTCATAAAATAAGGGATGGCATCTTATTTTTGGTAGCTGATAAAGTTAATGCTAAATTTTGTACGAATATCTACTTATTTTTTGCCATAATTACATATTCTTTACACTACTATCACGGCCAATGATTTCTGGTAAAGAAAACTGTTTCTTGAGAAAACACTGCCCCGCAACCGAGAGAAGTTGACTTCTCGTTGTAGCTGAGTCTCCATGAACATGGCAATTGCTACATCTATCAATTTTCAAAATGAAGAATGATAAAAACACACATACAAGAGCTGAAGTTAAAAGAAATGTAAATATATATGATAATGGATATGGACAATACTAATAATAAGGAACCCAGGTCAAAATGAATTACAGAGACTAGCCTTTCGATACTGGCTTACTACTTAATAGTAGAAGACCTACTTAAGAAAATCAAACCTGTTGCCCATAAAATGAAGAAACACAAAACCAACCAAGGCTTTACCATTACTTACACTTTCACCATATTAAGACCTTAAAAAGTTCCATCTTTCGAGCCACAATCCCAAAAGATAACCATTTAAAATAACACCTTCCTGACAGTTAGGTTTCGTAATTGTTGCCATCAGCTCTTGAGCGGCCACCAAACCTCCCACGCCCACGGTTATAGCCTCTACCTCCACGATATCCTCCATCTCTACCTCCTTGATATCCCCCGCCTCTTCCACCTTGATAGGCTCCATCATCTCTGCCTCCTTGATATCCTCCGTTGTTTCTGCCTCCTCGATACCCTCCGTCGTTTCTGACTCCTTGATACCCTCCGTCGTTTCTGCCTCCTTGGTACCCTCCGTCGTTTCTGCCTCCTTGGTACCCTCCGTCGTTTCTGCCTCCTTGGTACCCTCCCTCGTTTCTGCCTCCTTGGTACCCTACGTCGTTTCTGCCTCCTTGGTACCCTCCCTCGTTTCTGCCTCCTTGGTACCCTCCCTCGTTTCTGCCTCCTTGGTACCCTCCCTCGTTTCTGCCTCCTTGGTACCCCCCGTCGTTTCTGCCTCCTTGGTACCCTCCTTCGTTTCTGCCTCCTTGGTATCCGCCTTCGTTTCTGCCTCCTTGGTATCCTCCTTCGTTTCGGCCTCCATGGTATCCTCCGTTTCGGCCTCCTTGGTATCCTCCGTCATTTCGGCCTCCTTGGTATCCTCCTCTGCTACCTCTGCCTCCTTGGTAGCCTCGGCCACCTTGATATCCTCCACCTCTCCCTCCTTGATAGCCTACTTCACCTCTGCCTCCTTCATACTCTTCTTGATTTTCCCTTTGATACCCTCCAGCTCTGCCTCCTTTATATTCTTCTTGGTACCCACCATCTTGTCCTCCTTGGTATCCACGACCTACAAATTTATGCACAGACCTCAAAAAGTGACCAATACAGTACAACACGCAACAATATGGGGTAAAATTCAACATCCACGCTTGCATAATGAGCAAAGCAAGTATATTGATAGAAACCACACTAACTACCATTCATGAAGTTTAACTCGATAAGAGCTCCGTTCAACTAGGCTTATCTGTATAATTGGGCTATTTTATTCAAGCCCTTGCTATTCTAAACCATAGGAAGTTTAACTGAGAGAAGTGTAATTGGTCTGAGTCGTCTGACTAACTAGCTTTGATATGTGCAATTTGTTTTTATTTTAGGCCCTGTAGGATTCCGCTATTCAGAACATTTTCTCTACCACTGATAATTGCGAGAATTCATCAAATGTTTGTTCTTTTATAAGAAAAAACAACAGCCTTGTTTGCTAGCTGCTACTTTCCAGATTATAAATGTGCATCTGGTTGTGTTGGAGACTTTGATCTAGTGGCCATTGTTACATGCGATTCATAAAATAAAATTCCCTATAATTATAGTTAAGGTTCTGCTTTATTTATAAAACAGCATATATGATATAAACCAGAAGGCATGCAGAGTTTTTACACTACTGCCAACAAATCAATTATAACATTACTGTCAACTGTCAATAATTTCCAACTCATTCTGCTTCTTGGTTTGGTTTTCAACTTATTAGTAAAATAATGTCTTTCATAGTTAGAAAAGCCAAGTGATTCCCCCTGCTAATGAAAATGGTGCTGTACTTGAACAAACCTCAAGTCTTCTTATTAACAGCTTTAACATTTTATAATCGTTACAGCATATACTAATTAACTGTAGACTAAATATATATACTACTTGACTATTGACTAAACATATATAATAATTGATTGTTGGATAAAGTAATAAAGGAATATAATATAGTATTATTCTAACAGTATCCAGTATCATTTTGCTGGTAATTATAAATTAACCTTTGTCTGGAGTAAAAGGGGAAAAAAAGGGACTCACCGCGATGACCCCAGCCACGGCCTCCTCGCCGTCCACCTCTATTCCAGCTTGGGTACCCATCATTATCTGGCCAGAGAAGAGGTAGAGTGCCACAGTTTAATGGAAGCATTTAGGTAACATGTATGAGCAATTGAGCATTGAGAAAATCAGTGTATTCAAGTAAGAACTTTTATTCCCAAAATGGCATATATATTCCATCACTTAATCGACCTCAAAAAGAATGTTAAAACTTACCTTGGTAGTTTCCATATCCATCACTGGCTCCACCCTGCCCCCTCCCTCTACCACGACCTCTCTGTTGACCATAGGAATCTATAACGTGATAGGGAGCAATTTTTATTACAATACAAGATATATTTTTTAAGTAAACCTAGTCAATCACCAACTCATAACAGTCACTACCTTCATTGTTGTATGAGATTCGTGCTTGTCTAGGGTTTTGCTGCTGCTGATGATGATGATCTTGTGGACTTAATTGATCTGACGGCAATGGAGCTTGGTACCTATGTATAGGGGCACAGATAATTATATAAACAGAACACCAAGAAAATAAGCAAAAATACATCAGAAGACGTTATGGAAACAAAACTAAAAACTAAAATGTAGTCTACAAAAAAAAAGTTTGCTAACATATAAACATGCACCATTGAGGTGGCTAAAAAACCAACCATGACACAAGAATCAAGTTTCACTCATCAGTTATATAGTCATACAAGTAACAAAGACGATAATATATTACTTGAACTCACCCAGGTGCGTTTTTGTTGAGTTCTGTAGGAGATAAAGTGACTGAGATCATAGAGACATGACGGGTCTGCTCAACACTGCATCAGAAGATGATTGTTTGAGCCATTAACAAAAGATATGAAGTATATCAAATTCAGACTGGGAAAAATCCTGTAACTTACGGCAGGAGACCCTCTTCAACAGGTTCATATACGTCTGTTATGCTAAGAGAGCTGATGGAAATATCTTGATGCAACTCAGGAATCCTCTTCTGCTTTATCCTTCTATTGGTTAGTTATTTTTTTCATCCAAACTAATGTCATACACTAAGACAATTACCGACCTTTATTATCTCAGCAATAACAACTGTCTTGCTGATTGCCTGTCCCATTGCTTTTAAGACAATCTCTTTGGAATGTTTCTCCTGATAGTAAAAAAAATTATGAGTATGCTAAACATGCTGATCACCACCGATGTGAAACAGCCTCCCAGCCTAGGCAATATCCATTTTTAAGTGTAAAAATCAATGCATTTATAACATTAAAGTAGTCACTGATTTCAAAATTAAAGGTGGCTATTGCCTAATTCGGGTTGGGATCTATATGTAAGCATGATAATCTCTCATTCAGGAAATGGCAATCCATTAAAGCGACAGGTTTTAAAAATAACATAGATCTATACGACCATGAAGAGAAACATGCTACCAGACAATATAAAACACAGCAAACATCAGGAAAAAACAAACCAAAACCTGAAAAACCCCATGATCGCATTTCATTAACAATGTGGCAGCAATTAAGACACCCGCATCAGGAACTGAACCCCTAACAGTGAAGAAAATCTAAAATACCCAATAACCATTACATTAAACACATAAAAAATACGACACATCCTCTCTTATAAAGATTAACTCTAGCAATTACAATAACCACAAAACATCCTAGCACTATCGCATGCAAAATAAGAAAAAAATACACATAAAAAATCCCTTACTAATATCCGTTCACATCGATGATCGAACACTGAAAATACTAGTTTAGATACATTCTCCAGACGTTTAAAAGCACAGAGGAAGCTAAAAAGAGAAGAAGAGGGACAATGCCTAACCTGTAGAAGACTTGTGGCATAGCTGATATAGTTACGGATAAGACCTTGGCTAGTGATACGGATCTCATTCTCGTTTATCGGCGAATCAGGCTTCGGTTTTTCCACTCTCTGGTATCTATCCATGGCTGCGTGACGGGAACCCTAAAGCTTGTAGAGTTGAGAAACCTTGAATAAACCCTAGAAGTTACACAAATGGAACGACGAGAGATAGCTATAGAGAGAATATAAAAGGTTAATCTGTTTTTTTTTTTACAGTGACACGTGTCACTATCCTGTGCCCCGAATCATTTTGGTTTTTGGTTTGCTGCACTGCGATGCTCCATGGAAATGATATGTTCTGTTGTCACGGTTGTATTATGCGCGTGATACTAACCAACGGTTGAGATTGATTGAGAGTGGAGATTAGTTGGAGTGGTTCTCGTATAAACCGTGTCAGCTTATTTAACATAATAGTAATACTAACAAAATTGTTTCTCTTTTAAAAAAAGATGTGGTTAAGTTAGGATCACTCTCGATAACCATCCTCAAAATGCAAAAATGTATCAAAATTATTTTTTTATTCTATCGGTTGAAACTCTCTCAATCTGCGGGGAAGTGGATGCGGTTGACAAAATCTTACCTATCGGTTGAGAAAGGTTCAAGCATCGGGTAAAGATAAAATAGTAAAAGTTCAAAAACGTTTTATTTTTTTGGACTAGTTAACATTTTTTGAGACCGAATTTAACCAAAACTTTCGAAAAAAATTTAGATTTTTTAGAAGACGATGAAATTTAGGTATTTCAACCGTTCACATAATAAAATATAATAAAATAATTTCTACTCGATAATTTTAGACATTTGTTATTGAAAATTATATTTAACTTAGAATTTTGGTAATGAGTGTTCAATGAATGTTTTTATTTATTTTATTTGAAAAGTTTTGATATCTTCTAAATAAACTTCAAAAAGAGACTTATTATTTATTATTTGAAACTCATTTTAAACTTAATATGGATAAAAGAAATTACAAAATTTATATTTAAAATATCATTATATATAAAATTTGATAAATAGTTTTACACTTTTTTTATATCGTTTTTTAATTTAACTTTTACAAGATTCATATCTTCTGAACAATAATTCATAAGTAAAATCCAAAAATACAAATTAGTTTTGTTTTTTAGGACGAACAAAATCCATAACATTTATGATATGTTTTGTTTTTAAAAAGTTATATTTTACATTGTTTTCTCATTATATGTCTCGTTAACATCTATTATAGTTAGTTGGTTTCGAAATTATCATAGTTGTTTGGTTTCTCATCTACCACTGCATACTTAAAAGCGTTTCGCAAAAAAAAAGTTTATTCTTCGTATTTTTCAAACTGTAACTCGGAAAAGAAAATATGAAAATACCATTGGTTTTGTTTTTAAGAAGAACAAAACTAGTATCATCTATGATATGTTTTGATTTTTTTAAAAGTTATATTTAACACTAGTTTCTCATTATATGGTTTCACATCTAGCTTAGCCACATGTTTCGCATCTAATCAATACTTAAATTAAACAAGTTTTGTATCTTCCAAACTTCATCTTATTCGTTTAAGCTATAAACCATTTACCGAACCAAATTTTCCAAAAACACACAATTATACAAAAAATCAATCAAAACCTTACTATAATACAACAATTCAACTGCAAATTTAAAGTAATACCAGATGAATATCAAAAATCACAAATGAAAACAAAAATCGAGTTACTAATTTCCAAATAAAAAAACACAATGAAAAATCGAGTTACCTAAAGTGGAAAAATCGATTTATCTAAATAGAAATCCAAATTCAAACTTCAAAATAAAATAAAAACACAATGAAAATCATACAAAAATAGAAGAAAGGTAGGGGTTTTAGGGTACTGAGGATATAGATATCGTAAAATTATCGTAAAATAGAGAGAGAAAGAAACATGGGAAAAACTTGAACTCAAAAATAGAATATGTTTTATATAATTAACTAAGTGTGTTTAGGGTATTATTGTGTCTTAAATGGTAAATACTTGAGTGAAATGGGTAATTCTAACAAATATATGAAAATATAGGTAATAACTGGATAATACTATTGATTTTGGTCTTAAATTTTTTTTTTTTTTCCCAAGAAATATAATGATTTATTGATGTTAAAGAAAGAGTATACAAATGTTACAAACAGATTTGAACTATAAGTTCATTGACTACAGATGAAAAATACTATGAAACATTTTCCATCTTATGTTCTTCTCTTCTATTAGAATATTCTCTCGTATCCTTAACAGCATCACCACTTGTGTCCTTAACAACATATCCTCCTTAGCAAGTCTCCTACTCGCTCCTGTAGCAAGTCTCTTACATGCTCCATATCTACTCCATCCTAGCTGATAACCTAATACCTGCAAATGAAACATATAGTCAAGTCTCACGACTTGCTAAACAATATCAGAAAATCACACAAAATATTAAGTGTATCGAAAATTTCCTAGACCCAATCTATCAGCCCTTAATATGCTTGATAACTCACTAAAATTATGGTGAGATTGAATACAAAAACTGCTTTTCACTTTCAAAGCATGACAAGATAACCAATCTGCCGCAAGATTCTGTTAAGTAAAATAACCTCCCTATATGCAGAGTGACTAATTCTAACATTTAAAAGCTGTTCAAAGTTATCTAAAAGTTCAATCTTAAAACCATTTCTCCCTAAAACCCACACTTTGTTACTTGTATTTACCAGAACAGATTCAAATCCTAGTTTAGAGCAAATTTCTAAACTTCTATTCTCAGACACCATAGGCTCATGTAAAGCTAATATATTAACCCCATGTTTCTTAGTTAAGTTTTTGATTCTTTTAATGGTTTTAGAATTACCTAATCCTCTAACATTCCAGTTTAACATTTTTAAAGACTTATTTAGAGGATCCTAAAGATCCTTTAGAGTTTCTAGATTTAAAGACTAGCTTATTTCTAGAAGATCTTCTAAGCAAACTATTCAGAGAAGGTTTATTCTTATTCTTAGGAGATGCATGCAAACTTAAGTTATCTACATAGACTTTTCCTTTATGTGAATTAGGGGACAAACTTAACCTATTTCTAGATGGAACTGATATAATTTCATCTTCATTCTCATTCAATAAAGCATTAAAAGGATGATTTAAATTCGTGGATGCAACTACATTATCTATATCTTTTTTTGTAATATTAGCAGTTTCAAGTTGTTTAAAAGCAATTAGGTTACTCTCTATGAAAACAACATCCTGAGAATTTAAAGCATCTAATGTTAACTCATTATCAACATCCACACAAGCAACATTATCAGTTTCATGCATTTGCACACAACTATCAAAAGCAAGATTAATGTCATCAATGTTTTTACATGCAATATTATCAATCTTATCAGCACAGGTTGTAGAAGAAACATTATCATTCATAACATTATCATGTTCACAATTTTCAATCTTATCAGCACCAATAACAGAAGAAACATTATACAAACCATTCATAACAGTATGATGATCACAATTATCAATCATATTAGCACAACTTGCAGGAGAAGCATTATGCAAAACATTATTATTCAGAACATTATCATACTCATAGTTTTCAACAAACATCATGGATTTATCTATTGCAGATGTACTTTCATTATTATTAGTTAATCTACTATGAAGTGCAATCAAGTCAGAATCAACATTTACACTATCCATGTTCATAGCAGATACAGCATTCAACTCAGACACAATTTCAGCATCTATATTTGCACATTTAGTTCGTTTATCAGAATCTTTCTCAACATGCAAATTATTCAAAACACCAGATTTATCATTCATTACATTATCATGCTCACAATTTTCAATCATATCAGCACCACTTACAGAAGAAGCATAACACAAAACATTATCATTGAAAACAGTATCATACTCACAATTTTCAACAAACATCATGGATTTATCTATTGCAGATGTACTTTCATTATTATTAGTTAACCTACTATGAAGTGCAATCAAGTCAGAACATTCTTTAACAACGTTTACACTATCCATGTTTATAGCAGGTACAGCATTCAACTCAGACACAATTTCAGCATCTATATTTGCACATTTAGTTCGTTTATCAGAATCTTTCTCAACATGCAAATTATTCAAAACATCAGATTTCTTATGAATATCAACATGAGCATCAACTAACAGTGTATTCATATCAACATGATTCTCATTTATTTCAGATTGCACATTAATATTAACTTTTTTAGGCATCCAGACACTAGTATTCATTTTATCCTTAGATTTGATCTCAATCTTTTTTAAGTTCTGTTTGTGCTTAAAATCTAAGTCCTCAGATTTACAATCACTATCCTTATGGCCTAAATGCCTACACTTCCTACAATATGCTGGTTTGTTTCTATAGATTATGTCCTGCCAATAACCCTCCCTATCACCAAAACAGACCCAAATCTTTTGAGGTAAGACACTAGAAACATCTAAAATAGTCCAAACTTCACAATTATTGAAACTAGCCCTATTCTTACTAGGCATCCACGTATTTAAAGGAACACCAACAGCCCTAGCTAAGTTTTCTAATGTATCTATATTATACATGTATTCTGGTAAATTCGGGAATGACACCCAGACAAGAGTCAATGGTGATTCACGTTTGGGATTATAATCTGGACTCCATTTTAATATCCTAAAAGTGTACTGACCCATAGATCTGACATTGTACTTCCAAAAAAATTTTACATCCAACATATTTTCAAATTCTATAAACACATGCCTATAATCCATTTTATAAACACTGTAATTTCCTAACAGTTTTAAAGAAGCCAAATAACCTCTAAAATCATGCACAGAAGGACTACCATAGGAAAACTTAGCAATCAGTGTATACATAGAGAGAGAGTCAAGGATGGACTTATCTTTTTTTGCAAAACCTAACAAAGGTGTATCCATCCTCAGAGCCGATTTCGACCTCATTGTGCTTGAAATCCTTTGAAGAAACGAGTCGCTCCTCTTTTCCCATCTTTAAAACCTCTGCGTAGGTTCTTGGAGATTTTTGTACCAGCTGGTTAGACTCCTTTACCATCTTTTCGCCTTTTGTTGGTTCTTTTGGAGACTCATTTCTTTCGAATGTTGGATTTTCGAAGAAACGAGCCCCAGAGATATTGGCCATGACCTTCGAAAGTGCTTTCTGAAAGAGACTTTCTTTAATTTCGTTCTTCGTGACGAAGAACTGAAATCGACAGATTCATGAAGTTGTTGAATCGATTTCTGAAAGAGTTTTGAACTGAGCGAACTGGAAGAGGTTTTTTTCGATGATTTTGGGCTAGGTCAAGAAACGAAAGTGAACGAAACGAATGAAAGAACTGAAATCAGTGGTTGCATGTAAGGTTGTAAATCTGATTGACTGGGAAGCGATCTAGAGTTTAGAGCTGATCGAAGAAGAGAGGAAACGAGAAAAAGAAGACTAAGCGGCTGTTAGAGTCGATCTAGGGTTAGACAATAAAGCTTTGAGTGAAAAGGCTTCACCGATTGACAAAAGAGCTTAGGCCCATGGCATGATTATCAAGAAACGAATTCAGGTTCTTGGAGGCCTCAGAATATTAAATTTAAATATTCAATTAAAAATAGTTTTCAAATAACATAAATAAAACATTTTTATCCAATTTTTATGATATCCGTTAGCGAAACTCTTTGACAGATACTAACCCTTTAACAAATATTAACGTCATACGGATGGTAATTTTATCTGCATATCCAGACCTCATATGTTTTATATCTAGAGTTATTGAATAAACAAAAATTGTGATAAAATTGTGACCTATCATATTTATTTTATAAGATGGATTATTGAAGAAACTAAAAAGTGTGATGAAATTGTATTTTACCATATCTATTTTATAAAGTGGGTTATCGAAGAAACTAAAAAAATGTGATGAAATTGTATTTTGTTTCATATTATATGTTTAGATTTGGTATTAATCATATTGTAACAAAATTGTCATAAAATATTTTAAAACTATTGGTTGTTTGTATGTAATTTATTTTTCTTTATGTTAGTGTTGTTTTTTATATTTATTTATATTTATTTAAATATTTAAATTTTAGATAATAATTTAATAGAATTTTAGTGTGGCTTGGAATAATATTTTTGAATTTTCATTTGCCGATTGTTTGCGGATAGTTTCAATAACCAAAATATATGATTTTTAGTCCATGACGTCTAGTTCAACAGAGTCTTTTAATCAAAATATTAGTCTTCCAATAATGCAATTAATTGACGGGATTAAATTTTACTTATGATTTTAATTTCAAGATGTTATTAGAAATGGCTAGGTAAGACTAGTGAATTATGTCTTGAATTTTAAAATAAGTTTAAGGTCAATGTTGAATTAACTCATTTGTGGCTAGTTCGTTCGTCTTCGCTAGTTTTGCATGAAGGGTTTTTTAACCTGTTATGGTTTTTGATCTTATGGATTTCAAATTGATTATGGTATCTGTAAAAACTATTGCTTCATATGCGATCATATGTTGGGTGTAATATATAATATTCAAGAGAACCCAATAAAATATATTGAGTCATTCTATCATGCCAACTATTGTAAGATAATTTATTCTATCATATAAAAATGTCAATAAAAATTAGTCTTTATATCCTTTGCTTACATTTCACTAAAATTTAACCACACTTTTACATGTTTTGCACTACTTTTTAGATGTTCTTATTTTTTCTTCATTTTTACTATGTTCCTCATTTTTTATAACATCTGTTTTGTAATTGTATCATATTCGTTTAATGACTTGTAATTTTTTTTTAATTTTTTTTTACGAATAATGTTAATTTTTTATAATGGATTGTTTTTATATATATAATTTTACTCTAGTAGCTTTTTGTTTTGATATTTGATTTAGCTTTTTTGTTTTGATTCCATGTATTGTTTTCGAATTTTACCGATTCAAATTGTGTGGATTTATTTTTTTATTATAATTTTTTATTTAATATATGACTGAAATTTTATCAATTTAAATTAGACAAAGCATTTTTTATTTATCATTATAAATATAGATATGGATTCAAATTTTGAGTTATTATTAACTATTATTATTCGAATTTGTGTTAAATTGGACATTTAAAATAATTTATATTATTGTATTTGTTTCCGACCTATGTATAAGTTATTTTTATTTATTACTATTTAATATGATATTTTATTTAATCATAATAAAGTTTATTATTCATTTAAACTTTATGTAATATGGTTTAATCATTAAAAAATATCATAATTGAAGTAGGACATTTGAATGTTATGTATTATTGTTAAACCAATAAACACATGATCTACATTAATATTGTTAATAAAATTTTAAAATATTTTTATAATTTAAAAACATTCAAGTTTAACATGTAGACTATTTTTACACTTTTTAAGTATATAGAGTATTTATTGTTGGAATACTGAGTTTTTTTAATACTTTAGGTAATATGTTTCAGTTCGCGTGAAGTAAATGGATCAAGTTGAATAAACATAAGGTTAGATTTAAGTTTACTTGTAGATATATTAAGAATTGTTCGTTATCAAATAAAGATGAATTTACATCAACGATTGTTTAAAAATATGGCTATCTTTTATTGGAGATATATTTCGAGGTTGTTGATGCTGATCATACTAGTTTATGATTTGATTCAATTTATATTATACGTAAACGTAATAAAGTTTTGAATTTAGTTTATAACGATAAAACTTTAGATGTTAGATTTTTTAGTTCTATTGTTATAGAATTTACCACAAAGTCGTGTCTAACTTGTTTCGTTCTGATATATAACACAAAAGGGTATTGGTAAGGTATTTGAAGGTTGATTTGTTGAATTTAAAAGTTTATTTTCAATTTTTACGATTGATATTGGTTTTACACTTAAGTATGGTTGTAATACGAAAGAAAAAGTTTGTGTTTCTTATGCATTAAAAGAAATATAATATATTTTTATAATATATATAATGCTACTAATAGTGCTAATAATTCCATAGTTATTATAAACTAAATCGAAGGTTAGGTATAATAAAAAAACGTTATTATTATTTTTTATGAAAAGAGACTAAAAACGAGGCATGAGTTGGATACTACGTATAAATTAGCTTTTGGTATTTTAGAAAAAATATACTTATAAATTAGCTTTTAGTACTTTAGAAAAAACAAAGAGGTAGTTTTACATGGTCTTATAAAATGATATATTAATAATGGAATTCAAGATCCATATAGTGAATTCTAAGTATGCTATAATTACTTTTTAGTGTAAAATATTCATCATAAAAATTACGCAAATATCTTTTTCAAGGTTCAAATATATGGCTTTATTTATTCGTATGTTGTTGAAGATTTTAATGCGAACATTAAATATATATAAGCCCTTTATACATAAGAAGTTATTTATAGGAAGCAATTATGGGTTTGGCATAGTTGTCTTACCAAATCTCTTAAATAACTACCGTTACTAATTATATAGTATTATGAAATTGAGTATCGTTACCCTACTAAAAGTTTGGTATACCTTTTTTTTGGTACATCAAAATATTCAATTCGGCACGGTTAAGTATCGTTTATTATTGTAAAATAAAAATAAAGCACAAGTAAAAAATTCCGATAAATTAATAACCAATCATTTACTTTTTGGAATAGATTTTATATAAGTAGTTAAAAATAGAAAATGTCAAATATATTAAAATGTTAAAGATTAAAATAAGTATGTTCAAAATTTCTAGATTTAATTAGTGATTTTTTTTATTTGATTAAAAATGTGTTGATATAAAATCGGGTTTTGACAACTTCAATAACTATTACGATAAATATAATTACTTTATCTTAACTTTTTATTTTAATATGATAGTTTTGTATTAATACTAGACTTGAAGATCTTCATAATTATATAACGAGTTAAATTTTAAACTATAATTTTTTCTCTTCTTATAAGAATCTTTTTATTTTAGGATGTTTGTAGTAATATGTGAAAAAATCGCACAATTATAAATAAGTACCAAATGAGAGTTAAAGTATAGAGACTGATTACCAAACAACGACATATTCATTCTTGCCAAATAAAGAGGTAAGATGGTAGTTGAGAGGAACTATGAAAAATTGACACTTTTAGAGTAAGACAGAAAACAAATTCCATATCGTTATTTTTAAGGGGAAAATATATTCAATTTGAAGGACTATATGCATAACGTTTCCCATATTGACTTCAGTTCCACGTGTCAGATACTAAATTTCTAACAAGGGACCATAATCGGGCGTTTTGAAGTCCAATGACTAAATGGAAGAAAATATCATAATCAAAAGACGATTGACCGATTTAAGCTATTTTATATGTATTTTTGTCTCATAGTGAAATGTGAGATTTTTTTCTCCCATATATTTGGTTTTATTTTTCTTACTCATCAATTGATATATTATTTTATTTTTTTCATAACGTTTGCGTGATGCTCATTTTTTTTATTAATTCAATAATATTATTAGACATCCTCATAATCTTTTCGATACTGTATAAGTGTTTTCATCTCGTTGTTTTTTATACATAGTGTCTTTAGTTTATTATTGATTATACATTTTTAGCATACAAAAATTAGAAATCAATTGATCTTTGTGTTGATATATTTTGTTCTCATGTTGCTTCTCCTTGTCCTTAAAAGATAGATTTTCAACCAAGTAACTCAAATTCAATAAGTTTAAAATGAATATTTTAGTGACTTCTTGAGCTTTTCGATTTTGAATTTGGGGTTTTTAAGTTTTTTGCAAAATATAACTAATGACACAAACCTGTTATGAAAAATAACAGTTTAACGCAATATAACATATAACTGTTAAACGTATATAACATTGTTAAACTAGTATAACATAAATTGTTAATTGTGTATAACATTGTTAAAAGAACGTAACATAAAACTATTAAACATGTATAAAACTAGTAAATAAATATAAAAATAAAAATATTAATCATATATAGTATATTCAACTTATCTTTTGATGTTCGGAATGTTTTATTGTACCATCAGTTAATGATATTTGTTTTTTTCAAAGTTTTTTCATTGTTTACTATGTAAAAAGGCAATGACAATCAAATTTAGGTTTTTTCTAGAAAAAAATAAATTATATTTTGTATTTTTTGAGTATTATTCAATAATTTTTATTTTTTGAGTATTATTCAATAATTTTTATTTTTTGCTACAATTCTAACACATTTTGTTTTTTAAGTTTCTTCATTCTTTGTCATTGCTCTTATTATTTATGTTGTAACTGTTTTTCATTTTAATTTTTCATTTCTTCTCCTTATCATCATTCCCACTATAAATTACCTTACATTCATTTAGATTTGCATATTCAAATTATTTCAAATATAAAATTTCTATTGTATAATTCTTCTCTATTTTCATTTTTTCGTGTATAATATTTCTCATTTTCTTTAAACTTTATCATCAAATTTTATGTATTGGTTAGTTGCAACTCTCCAATGACAACCTATTGAGAATTGTTTTATAATTTTTTTAAATTTATGGGGCTGTCCAATAGAGGCAAGGGCTTCCAAACCTCAAGAAAAATAATTGGATCAAAAAATGGTTAGCTGTTTTTACATTGGTTGTTTCGAATATTCTAGAGGTTTTAAGTTCATGATTATCTCACAAGTAGTATATTTGAGAATTTTGAGTTTGAGGGAAAAATATTTAGGAACCCATGTTCATTTTGAGAAAGAGTCTGTAGATATCATAATGATTTTAACAAAGATTAAGTACCAAAAGATTCGAATTTAATGCCAATCATTTTGGTCCCGTTAAAATAAGATTATACTCCAAATAACATTGATGTTCCATTTGAGGGTTTTAACCATGATACATATATGGTCCAGTTATAACAAGAGGAACCACGATGTGATTTTCCACAAGAAGATCACATGAAAATATTTATGAGAATCAAAATTTACCTCCTTAAGAAATGCAGCCAAAAGTAATGGTGCCCTTAAGAAGATCCATGAGAGAAAAAAAAGAATGTTATACATTTAGATTTTATAGTATATCTTCATAAATATGATAAGTTATGTGATGAAACCATAGATGATCATTTATCCTACAAATAATCCACGGAAAGCTCTAACTCTTGGATGTGGGTTGACGAAGTGAAGAAATATTATAAATCGATACAAGATAATGCGGTATAAGAACTTGTCCCATTACCAAAATGGAAAAGACAATTGGTTGTAAGTGGGTTTATAAAACCAAACACAAATCCTTGAGTAATGTAAAAAGATGTAGATCATGCATTATAGCGAAAGATAATACATAACATGAAGGAATTCATGTTAAATAAACCTTCTCTCCACTAGTGACGAAGGATTCCTTTATAACAATCATAGAATTAGTTACACACTTTGATCTTAAGCTTCATCAAATGGATGTAAATATCGTATTTATCAATGGTAATATTGAGGAAACGATCTATATGGTGCAACCAGAACACTATTAAATAGGTAACTCAAAGAATCTGGTGTGCAAGCTTAAGAAATCCATTTATTTGATCAAACATACTTTTTTCAGTGCTACCCCAAATTTCTTAATTTGATAGTTTTTATTTTTATTTTGAGGTCAACTCAGTTGAGGATTGTGTGTATCACAACTTCAATGGGAGTAATTTCATATTTTTGGTATTATATGCCGATGCCATATTGAAAGTAACTCAGATATGGAACAAAAGAGCATATGTTGATTTATAGGAAGTCGAAAATGATAGAGATCTTTGGGTATTCCGACTCATCTTTGGTGGATTCATGGACACACTGAAAAGCACATTTGGTAACATATCTTATTAGTTTGGGGTGCATTATCCTAAAAAATTGTAAATCAAACACTTATTACATCGTCTAGTATGGCGGAATAATAATATGGTACGTGCTTTGAAGCATCGAAACATCATAACTGCAGAATTTTGTCACTGATTTGAGTATTGTACAATGGATGGAAAATCCCATGAATTTGTACAAAAATAAAAATTCTGTAGTGCAGTACTCTAACACTAATATAAGATATTCCAAGTCCAAACACAAAGACATAAATTTCTTATATACTAAGAGAGATTTCAGAGGGGTCAAATAAATATAAAACACATCAGCACAAACTCCATGTTAGCAAATCATCTTACAAAAACAATATTGCTTAAGGTTTTCCATGAAAACAACGTTAAGTTGGGCATAGTTGATTTAGAGAATTGTTGATTTCAGAAGGAGTTTTTAAATATTATTCGATTATATTTGCAATATTGTATACATAAAGGTTTATTGCAATATATGGCTTGGTCAAATTTATTGACATATGTAACTCTATTAAATCTTCAAATGTATGACCATTTTAAGAGTAAATATTTAAAATTCATATTACTCTTAAATTGCACACCATAATTGACCCAAGTAATTGATTAATGCCAATAATATGATTAGTTTTTCATCTTATTGTTCACATTATGATATTAAGTTCTTTAGTCATTTATTTTTTTATTGATCATCGACGAGGTTGTACCATTCACCTATTAATAATGGATTTAAAAGCCCCATTGAAGTTAATATATTATTGAATAACATATGATGATCAAAGTGAGAGATTGTTTGAATAATTATGGGTCGGTATGCTAAATATATATTTGGTCATTGTCATAAGATAGTCTAATAATAAAATCATAAGATTAATTGTATTATATATATTTAAATAGATATTGAGCATATGGGTGAAAATACGTTGTGGACTTATAAGTGTGGTAATCGAGTTGAATTTGAGCATTGTGGATTGAGTCCAAATCTTAATACTTAGGCGTGAACTGATAATTCAGGGACTAAATTTAGAAAATTTAGTGGTTGTGGTCCCTAATCACAAAGAGGTATAGGTTGTATTAATCTATAAAAGGCATGACTGAAGTTCATACATTTTTGTAACCTAAACTCAAAAAGATAATATCTGTTTTGTTGAGAGGAAGACTAACAACTATTTCAAAGGAACATGATCTTGAAGAACAGTAAGCAGGATTCAAGTCTCTTGCAGATAAGATTTAATAAGGATTATGGATAGGTAGAAGAACAAAGTAGTAAGTTAAATTGTATCATATTATTATTAGACTATTTAGGGTTTATATTCTGCACATTTGATAGACTAATCTAATGTGACTAATATATATATATATATATATATATATAGGCTTAAATCGGTGCTTCGTCCTTCGACTATCACGTTTTGTGTCATTTAGTCCCTCGACAAAAAAATCACGGGTGAGGGTCCCTTGACTATAAAAAATCTATAAATTCAGTCCCCGCGCGTGGTATTCTTCCTGGTTCTGCCACGTGTCACCATAGTTAAATAGTTCTTGTCTCACAAATAGTCCCTTGACTTTTAATTCAATTTTTACCCTCAGAATTTAATATTTTTTTTTATTTTTTTTATTTTTTATATTATGAAAGCAGAGTATCCCAAAATTTGGGATACTCTGTTTAAAGAAAATATGCAAATGGCGGTACTCTGTTTCATTGATTGCTCCAAGGCTTCTTTTTCTTTACTCTTCTTTACTTTTCTTTTCTATTCTTCTGCAGATTCTTCTGCAAATCCGTAAAAGGAGCAACACTTTGTACCCTATGTTCTTGCATTGTGGTGTTAACTGCACATTTGAAGCAGAAAGAGATCCCGATGCGGTCACTACGCACTTCTAAAACTTCCATATTTATTTATTAAATGAAAAGTATGTACATGAATTTTGTGTGTTAGCATGTGCCTATTATTTATGCATTTACAAGTACGTACCGCTGGTTCCACCAAGTGACAGGTTTCCCGAGAAACAGATGAAATAAAGTTATTAATTAGAAACAGATGAAGTAAAGTTATTAATTAGATTTAGAATGCCCCGTCCCCGCCTTTCGCTAACTTCATAATCCAAGATGACCCTTCTCTTACTGCTTTTACCTCCACTTACTTCAGTCGCCATCTCTACAGGTTGGTCAACGAATCCACTAGCGTTTGATTCCAATTTATACACAAAGTAAGCTATATAAAGGGTTTCCCTGGATAACATTTCGGTATTGATGGTGCCGGAAATTTCCAGCCATCACACATTGATAAGCTCTGGAACCTTGGGGAAACCTGTTTATGTACACATATCGACATCAAATACATGAATTTATAATTAAAGACCAGACTTAAATGCATAAATAATAGGAACATGCTAACACACAAAATTCATGTACATACTTTTCATTTAATAAATATAATATGGAAGTTTTAGAAGTGTCGTAGTGACCCCATCGGCATCGGTATCTCTTTCTACTTCAAATGTGCAGTTAACACCACAATGCAAGAACATCGGGTACAAAGTGTTGCTCTTTTTACGGATTTGCCGAAGAATCTGCAGAAGAATAGAAAAGAAAAGTAAAGGAAAAGAAGCCTTGGAGCAATCAATGAAACACAGTATCGCCATTTGCATATTTTCTTTCAACAGAGTATCGCAAATTTTGCGATACTCTGTTTTCATAATATAAAAAATAAAAAAATATTAAATTCTGAGGGTAAAAATGGAATTAAAAGTCGAGGGACTATTTGTGAGACAAGAACCATTTAACTATGGTGACACGTGGCAGAACCAGGAAGAATATTACGCGCGAGGACTGGATTTATAGATTTTTGATAGTCAAGGGACCCTCACCGGTGATTTTTTTGTCGAGGGACTAAATGACACAAAACGTGATAGTCGAGGGACGAAGCACCGATTTAAGCCTATATATATATTAGTTATAGTTAAATATTTACTAATCTTTGAATATTAATCAAATAATTATTTTTAGTCAAACATTATCTAATATTAACCATTAATCCTATAATTCAAAAAGAATAAACAACATAAAAGAGTTTTAAAAAACATAAAATAAAATTAACAATTTAATATGATGAGTACTTAATATTATGAGACTATATGGTAAGGTAAAATCTATCTGAGTAGATCAAAATGTAGATCCAATATCTAAAATTATTTTTGGAGATAAAGAGAAAACATAAAGTAAAATAATAATTAAGTGATCTATTATTCATTTATGTAACCTATATTTATAATGTCACGAATATCTCTTATAAGGAAAAAAGATAATACTTCTAAGAACAAACAATATTTTTTACTGATTTGTATAAGTATCTTATACCATAATTGTTTCACTAAATATATTTTATTTAATATATTTGACTCAGTCTTGATTATCTTCTTTTTTTAGCTTGATGCGCTTTAGATATTCATAGACTGAGATTTTTAATTGGACTAATTTCATCTGTATGAGTAGTCTCTATAGACCATGCAAGAACTTCGAAGAAGGACTAATAGCCAAACGTTCTTGCCTAACTAATATTTATCGAGCCGAATTGCTATGACAATTATGGTAGACTTTTATGAGTTTTGAGTTTTAGTGGCCCTATACTTGCCTCATTAAAACACTTTCATCGTCCAAAATTTCCTATGAAGAAGAAAAAATTATTTTTTTGAAAGAGAAATGATAAGCATATAGGTAACATTTATTCAATTTTTAGTTTACTTGTAGTCGGAAATCTCGTAAGCAAGTATGTTACTAATTTTTTAAAATAAGCAGGAATTAATAAATTTTACTTCCCCATAATTGCTTTTGATTTACTTCAAAGGGTTTCTTGATATATGAGAGCAGCCCCCTAGCCCTCGGGGTGTGGTGCGGTAAGCCCATAACACTTCTTGCAAGTAGTCAGGCCATTTTCCGGCCTTTCCCTCGAGGTTCTTTCTGAGGCCATCTAGAATGGTTCTGTTCGTCACCTCAACCTGTCCATTGGCTTGAGGATGGAAATGAGCAGAGAAGCACTGTCTGATGTTATGAGTGGTGCAAAACGCTTTCATCTCTGCACTATCAAACTGTGGCCCGTTATCCATGGTTAGCCTCTGCGGCACCCCGAACCGGCAACATATGTTAGCCCAGATGAATTTGACGATATCTTTGGTCTTGGTGGAAGATAAAGGTTCGGCTTCGACCCACTTGGAGAAGTAATCCACTGCCACGACGATCGTCTGCCTGCCTCCCGACGCCATTGGCAATGGTCCGACGAGGTCGATGCCCCATCGGTCAAAGGGCAGCCCTTCGGATATGGATTCTAGGGGCGATGCAGGTACGTTGATGGCATTCCCGAACCGTTGACAAGTATCACAAGTTTTTACTATGAGTCGCGCGTCTGCCGTTATGGTAGGCCAATAGAACCCCGCGAGAAAAATTCTCCTAATCAAATCCTTGTACCCACAGTGGGCCGCGCCCTCACCATCATGTAGTTCGGACACAATTACTTGAGATTCGTGGAAACTTAAACATCGAAGGAGAAGTCGGCTAAACGATTTCTTATATAGCACATCCCCCACAAGGACGTAGCCTCGTGCTTTGTTGCGCAATTTTCGTGCCGAGGCGGAGTCGTCGGGGAGCCGACCCTCAGCCAGAAAAGAGATAATGCCCCGCCACCAATCTGAGGTTGCGACCGAAGAGATCTGGCACGCTATTTCAGGTCGGTTGTCCAACTCATGGCGTTTGACAATGGACGGGCTCTCTTGCTCTAGCACCCATGGATAACTACTAGAGCAGGAAATCGTTGCTAAGGAATCCGCTGTTGTATTTTCATTTCTTGGGACATGTTCATAGGTGATTTTGTCAAAAGAAGCAGCCAAAATTCTCAGCGCCGCTAGGTATTGTACCAGATGTTCCTTCTGAGCCTCCGCACTCCCCGAGGCTTGGTTTATTAAAAGTTGGGAGTCGCTTACGAGGCGTACTTGTCTTGCCCCACACACCTGTGCCAACCGCAACCCTGCCAAAGCGGCCTCATATTCCGCTTCGTTGTTTGAAGTATGAAAACCAAAACGGATGACTTGTAGCATGCTCACTCCCGATGGAGTTACAATCTGTATCCCGGCTCCACAACCACTAACGTTCGCCCCCCCATCGGTACGGACGGTCCATTCGCCCTTTGCTGTTTCTTGTGAAGGCACCTCCTGCTCGGGTCGTTCTGAGTGGAACTCGACTAAAAAATCGGCCAAAACCTGGCCTTTGATAGCTGTTCGGGGTTCAAACTCGATGTCGAAGTCCCCTAGTTCTACCGACCACTTGGATATTCTCCCGGACATGTCTGGTTGTTGAAAAACATATTTGAGTGGAAACGACGTACGGACAATGATAGGGTGACCTTGGAAGTACGGGCGCATTTTTCGCGCTGCTGTTACTAGGGCTAACGCCATTTTCTCCAATCTTAAGTACCGAGTTTCGGCGTCCAGCAAGATTTTGCTCACAAAGTATACCGCGGTTGGGGCCGGCCCTGACTCGCTGATTAGAGCCACGCTGACCGCATAGTCCGTGACCGCGATGTAGAGAAAGAGCGTCTCGCCCCTGGCAGGCTTGGTGAGGCGGTTCGGGGACGATAGGTATTCTTTGATCCCTAAAAACGCCTCGTTACATTCGGGAGTCCAAACAAAAATTTTTGCTTGTCATAAGACCTGAAAAAACGGAGCGTACTTGTCAGACGATCGAGAAATGAATCGATTTAGGGCGGCCAGACGCCCGGTCAGGATCTGGACTTCTTTAACACTTTGGGGGGGAGTCATGTCGGCTAGAGCTCGGAGCTGGATAGGGTCGGCTTTGATCCCTTTCTCACTGACGAGGAATCCCAAGAACTTCCCTGATCGGACCCCAAAGGAGCATTTTTCCGGGTTTAGTTTAAGGTTTATCCTTCGTAAGTTCTCAAAGGCTTCCATGAGGTCGGCAAGGTGGGCCACATCGGTCCCACTTTTAACCAACATGTCATCAATGTAAACCTCCATATTTCTCCCGATCTGACCTTCGAAAGTCCTGTTGACTAGTCGTTGGTATGTCGCGCCGGTATTCTTCAACCCGAAGGGCATCACTTTGTAGCAGTATAGCCCCCGACCTGTAATAAATGTGGTATTTTCCTGGTCCGCGGGGTGTAGCTTAATTTGATTGTAACCGGCATAGGCGTCCATAAACGACAGTAGTTTGTTACCCGACGTCGAATCTACCAACTGGTCGATCCTTGGCATCGGGAAAGGGTCCTTCGGGCATGCCCGATTAAGATCGGTAAAGTCTACACACATCCTCCATTTCCCGCTTTTCTTTTTGACTAGAACGGGGTTAGAAATCCATAACGGGTATTTCGCTTCCTCGATATGTCCGATGCTGGTCATCCTCTCCACTTCCCGCAGAATTACATCTGCCTTTTCGGGGGAAAAAGGCCGACGCTTTTGAACAATTGGTCTGACATTCCTGTTGATGGTTAACTTGTGAATCGCGAAAGATTCTGGTACTCCCGTGACATCCCCCGAACACCATGCAAACAAGTCTATATTTTCCCGAAGGAGGATCAATAGCTGTTCCCTTAGGGCCGGCAAAAGGTTTATCCCGACCCGCATATTCTTTCCTGCTGCGAAGTGATGCAGCTCGCATTCTTCGTCTGTTGTCAAAAGGCTTGGGGCCTCCCGGGGATCATCCACTGGTTGGGATCCCGGGGGGGTCCCCCTTCATTGCTATTCTTGAGCTGGAAACATCTCTTGGTCTTTTTTTGGTGCCAACGCAGCTCGGTAACATTCCCGCGCCGCTTTCTGGCTGCTCCGGACCACTCCCACGTTGTTCCCAACCACGTACTTTACACATTGATGAATCGTAGACGTCACAGCATGCATGCGTGATATCCAAGACCGGCCAAGAATGGCGTTGTGCGAGGCCGGCGCGTCCACTACCACAAACAAAACCGTGACCTCCTTTTTAAATGGACCGCGACCCAACTGGACCACGCCCTCGAACTCTCCTATAACGTCGGCTGCTGACCCCGTAAACCCAACGATGGTTCGGTCGGATCGCGCGATCACCGGCCGCGTTCTGAACTTGGCAAAGGTAGACGCGAAAATGATATTGGCCGAACTCCCGGTATCTATCAAGATGCGCCGAACCTCCTCTCCCGCGATTGCTGCCCCGATCACAATGGCATCCTCATGCGGTCCGGCTATGTCCCTCATGTCGTCATCGTCAAAATGCAGGATCGGGGAAGGGACACCTCTGGTTTTGAAGCATGTTCGGGTCTCCAGCTGAGTGGTTAGATTGACTATGTGCCTTTTCCTGGACGAGTGCGTAACTCCCGCCATAGAATTTCCCCCGAAAATAGTTAAAGACTCAAAAAATTTGCAAAGGCCACGCACGCTACAGACACCCTCTTCTGCCTCCTCCTCAATGACCCCGATGATGTTGCGATTCGCTTCGGGATCGAGGTATTCCACCGAAACATCGAAGTGGTCGGTTACCTCAGAAATGGCCATGGTGGTCTCTGGTTTTGGTACGATTACTACTTCTTTCGAGGCCGCGCCTTGCTGTGCCTTCCTCACATATTCCAACAGGTTCCCATGCTCTATGAGCATCTGTATTTCCTTCTTCAAGGCTATGCAATCCTTCGTGTCGTGCCCGACGTCCTCGTGGTAGCGGCAATAGCGGTTATTCCTTTGTTCCCAGGGCGTCGGGATAGGAAAAGGTCTCCGGTACATCCCGCTCTTCTTGGTTTTCTCGTAGATCGATGACAGACACTCAATGAGGTCCGCGAAGTAGGCAGGTCGTGTCCATTTGTTGGATATGGGTCTAGAAACCGTCAGTCCAGCTTGTTTTGGTTTTGGACCGGACGGGATCGGAGGCTTGGTCGACACGGGTGGGCTCGGGTGTATCGTGCTAACTGGCTGGGCCCCCCTGGCATAATCTGGTCGGGAACCCTGCCTTATCACGACCGAGGCTTGCGCACTTTGCTGGATCTGCGCTTCCAACTCAGATGCTTCTGTCTCTTCGATTAGTATCTGCTTCTCTATCTGTACCAGAAGCGCGGAAAAGGTGAATGCTTGCTTCTTTGTCACGGCTTGCTTCATTGGCCCCGGAAGCAGACCTAAGCGAAACGCCGTTAGAGCCACATTCTCTTCGCAATGGTCTAAGTCGGTTTTTGCATCGATGAACCGCCTGGTGTACTCTCTGAGGCTCTCTCCCAGCTTCTGCCTGCAATTCATGATAGTATCTCCGTTGGTGCGGAAACTCTTACTTCCCACAAAGTGCTGCCTGAATATCGTCCAAAAAGTTCTGAAGTTCCGAATACAACCCTGCGGCAAACGGTTGTACCACTTAGAAGCCATGTCCTTGAAAGTCATAGAAAATGCTCTACACAGGAGCTTGTCGTCGTTGTCGAAGCTTAACATGAAGTTTTTGAAAGCCTCCAAATGGTTATCCGGGTCCTTTTTCCCGTCGTACTTTTCTAGCTTAGAGATGTCAAATCTCCTCGGGAGTTGTCCCGCTAATATTTCATCGGACAATGGGGAGGCCCTCCAGTTGACTCCGAGTTCACACGCTCCTCCCCCAAGACCCTCAGTCCTAATTCCATAGAGCCCCTCGACTCCCGGGTTGATAAACTGGCTACCGGTTCTGTAACCATGGTTCTGGCTATTCGACGGTTGCCACAGAACTGGTGGTAGTATTTTCCGATCTCCGCGACTGGCGGTATGCATGTCTTCTTTCTCAACAGACACTGGGGTCGGCTTATCGGTTCCGCACTTCTTATATTGCAGAGGGTCTGTCCTGGATCCTCGAAGGCGTCGGGATCGATTCTTTTGCGTTCGCTGAACTCTTTCCCTTCGTAGGTATTCCTCGCCCGACGAGTCGCCCGAGGGGTAGCCTGATGTCATGTCCCGATGGTCCTCCAGGTTCCGACGAGTCCTAGCAGCTTCTTCGTCGTCGGGGGGAGAGTCCCTGTAGTACCTAACAGGTCGGGCCTCTATGCGCGGATCGATGCCATGGCTAGCTGCCCCCCGATCCTCCAGGATGGGCTCTTTGCCCTTTCCTTCCCGGGCTCTCTTCTCGCCCAACGCCCGTTCCCTTTCTTCTTTCAACCGAGCGATGTCCTCGAGGAGCTGCTTTCGGGTCATTATCAGAGTTGACCGCTTGTCCCGTCCCAGGTCGCGCCATTCCCGACCGGGGTCTCCCGCGTCTTCCGAACCAGAGACGGCTCAGACGACTTCTCTACCGTCCCTCTCTATTGCCGCTTCACTGTTCATCCCGAAGAATGTGATTTTCAAAGAAGAAGAGATTCCTTTTCGGTATCACTGTTCCCACAGACGGCGCCAATAATGAGTCAAAAGTTGTTTAGGGGAATTTATGTAGGATCTTGTGCCAGATGTGACTAGAGAGAGAAAGTGTAGAGAGAGAAAGGAAGATTCGCTAAAATAATATTCAATACCCTTTTTTAGGCAAGTGGGTCACCCTTTTATACTAAAATAAGGCGGACCCATTTAGTCTCTTAGTGGGCCATTCATCACATATCAATGTGGCCCCTCACCTACTTTTATCTTTGCACATTGGTCCTCAATGAACTCAGAACACTCTATTAGTTACATCAGATATTATTTATTGCATTTTTACCCCTACGACTTAAATCCGCGAATTCCGCCCTCATCAGATATGACTTCTATATACCTTGTTAAAATATCAACAACTGAAACCCTTAGTGCAATGGGAAATGAAGCAATTATTACAGATTCTTTCAATAGTTCAGTTGTAACGAATAATGCATTGGTCGAGACTTATTTTATTTCTCGAGTCTCAAATTTTTATTTGGACCAAATATTTTAAGTAATCAACCAATTTGCTTTGGCGAGCCAAATGGAGTTACCAACCCACCTTTTGTCTTAGAGTTGCCTAAGAGACTGATGAATTTGGGAATGAATGATGTTGCAGACTTTTTTGAATGCACCAAGGCAAATGAAGTTACCAATCTACCTTCATTCCTCATATTTTGAAATTTTGTAGGAATGTATAGCAAATTTGGCTTGTACAACTATTTCCATTTCATACACAAAGACAAAAGGTGTTCAATTGTTGGTGCTTTTGAGGTGGTTCTGTATGACCATAAAACTTATTGTAAAAAGTTTGTCCAATTTCTTAAAGCTCATTCTAACATCTTATTGATGTTATCTGATATTGTTTTGTTGGTAACCCCCACTTGGTTGTTTGCCTATGGGCAATAACGACAAATATTTTTTACTTTTTGTTACATAGAACCACGCGAGTCTCTTTTAAAATAACTAAAGTTTTATAAATCTTCATATTAAATATGTATAAAATAACATGCATCATCTATAATTTAACTGCAATTAACAAAAATGGAGTATGTTTTACAAAATATTTGAGCTTTTTTTAAGGTCATCAAATGATATTTTATCGCATATATATGTTATAATATAATGTTTCCTACTAATGAGTAATTGAATGTTCAAGTGAATAAATCAAAGTACATTAAAGACAAGCACAAACATGATGTTTAGGGTTAAACCAAAAACTATAATGGCTAGTGGTTTTGAGATTGAATAGGTTTGTCAAAACATATCATAACTATATAATCTCGAACATGCAAATACATAACATTTAAACATTGTCATGATACATATGAATGATTATTTATACTAATGCATATTCATTTTGTGTTTTGTACAAATATTACGATGCATGATAATATTATGCACAAAGTACTTCCATATATCATACTTAGATATGCATAACGTTTCTTACTGTTTTTATAATTCTCACACATATAATAGCAACTTGTTTACAATAAGTCACAATCGTGATCATATATATTAAACAATTATATTTAACATCATTATCACATTATGCATTACAATTGTACTTCTCGACATATCAATATAAATTAGTTTTGAGCAATTAATCAATTATATCATTTAAAGTCATTTGTGTTTATATACATCGCATATGGAGTCGAAATATCACAACAATTTGTTATTATAAGATCTTAATTAATTTGAATAATATTTTTATAAATAATGAAAAAATCCAAAAACTTATTTTGGTGTTCGTAAATCATGTATGAGAGTTATTTCACACAACATTCTGATTCCAATTACTTCATAAATCAAGGATAATCTATAATAAATACTGTGTCATCACCTTTGCTCAGGATTCATCGAGCAATAGTTTGATATTTACAAAAATAGCTTGGATTTGTTGAACAACTATTCAAAGGGACTACATGGTTTTTGGACTTTCCAGAAGTGTACTAAACTTAAGCATGCCTTAATATGAAATCGAAACCCTTAGGCAATCATCTTAGTTTTACGTTTCTTACTACTTAACATGTTTTTACATATAAGTTAATCACATATTATATAATTATTTATTTTATTCTCAAATTAACATTATCTCATATCTATATTATGTATATATTTTATTGGTGCATATATAAGTTAACCAACTAAGCTAATTTTTATTTCAATATTTATATTTGTTTATTTTTTGCTCGTAAAATACATAAACTATACAACTTATTCACTAAACATAATCATAGATAATTGAATAATTTAATAGCATAAGTAGTTTAAATGGTTTAAACGTGTTTTTGAATTCTTATTCTAATTTTATTTAAACTTAGATTTATTAGTTTGGATTATACTTATCAGTTCAGACTTAAGTGTAAAAATTTGGGCTCACTTCCTCACTACACCCAAATATAACTCAGTATCGACACTTATACCTCTATAACATATTTTATTTATTAGTCCAATTTACAATGTATAAATAACCTGATTACACTGTCTTATGATAATGAATAAATATATTATTAACATACAAACTCATAAATTTCTAAAAATCTCTCATTTGGATCGTCATATGTTATTCAGTGATGTATTAACTTAATGGATATCTTGATTTTACTGTCAATAAGTAAACTGAACAATCACGTAAATGACGATGAATTATAAAGAACTAAAGAGCTCATCTTTGCAACGTGAGTAACTAGACGCGATAATAATTACGTTGCCTACACTAATCAATTATATGAATCAATTTTGGTGTGTAGCACAAGAATAAAATGAATGTAATTGCACATATTCATTCTTAAATTATCTTAGTTAAGTGGGATATACTTATTGAATTAGATAATTCAATTAACTTTACTTGAGACATATATTGCTGTAAACGAAGCGTATACAACCAAATACCAAATATACATTGGCTCATATTACAAAACTCCCACTAAAATTTATGATCATCTAAATAAATTACGCATATACTAATGGTGTGTTTGTGAAAAAATGAAGACAATACTACTTTAGTAAGAATTTTTTTATGGAGTATATTTTATTGTGTTATATACTTATTTTATTATTCATAACTTTTTATTAACTGAGAGGAACTTGGTATCTATATTTGAGTTTAGACAAGCTCCTACTATATAATCATTGTCACATCATTGACTTAAGGTACTTTCCCTTCTACGATGACTTAATTCTTTAACCATAGTGACTGGTTGGATGAATTAAAACATTCAACAATTTTTACTTACATATAAAGGATGCAAGTAGTGTTACTTTACACTTTTTGATAATGTAACTCTAACTAATACGAATATGATGCATATCATGCTACCAAATGTGTACATATAGCCCTTTAAAATCTGGGTTAGAATACCTATTGATCTCCAGACTATCCTGACTATCGATATGTCAATATGTATCATTTGTTTGTTATTTATACTAGATAGTCATTTTTAACACTTTCTAATGGTCCATCTCCAAACTACTTATATACCTTTCCAATAACCCGACAACATAAACAATGTCCGACCTTCCACAAACTTGAACATACATTAGACTTCCGCCTGTCAAAGCATATGAAACGTTTTATATTTCTTTCATCTCATACTTTTTATTTAGACATTGATTACACCTAATTTGTCTTATTTTGGAATAAATTTATTCATAGGTTTACTAAAATTATGAACTTACTCCCACTAAACCTTTGGTATGTATATTTCTACACCAAGTTCATCTCAAAACCAAACGAGACTATTGTCTCAAAGAATTTGTAGTATCACTATTGAGAAGCATATTTGAGACCACAAATGGATTTATTAAGCTTGCATACCATGGATTTTGAATCGCCTTTTATAAATATTTCATATTGCACCATATATAATATTTTCCTTAATGCCATTTTTAAAGAAAAAATGGTCTTAACATCTATTTGATGAATCTTTTAGTTAAAGTGTACTACTAGTGCCATGACTTTTCCAACTGAGTCTTTCACAAAATTTGAGAGAATTTCTCTTTAAATTCCATTCATTTACACCAAGGATATCTTATTATCACAAGTCACACTTTATGTGTTTACATATTATCTTTAGAATCTCGTTTGGTTTTTGTAACCTTACTTACATAAATTTTGTTTAATTTCGTAAGATAATGGGAGAAGCTCCCAATTTGTGTTATCCAGCATTGACCTATACTCTTTCTTCGTAGCGTTGATCCGCAAGTGAGAATCACAATTCTTCATGCTTTATGGAGACATGATGAATTATTTAACATTACCCACATAAATTTGTATGTTCTTGAAGATACATTATATGATCATAAGCCACCGTGTTCTTCCTATCTCTGGTGGATCTTTCTTAAGGGTACCATTTCTTAACTTTGAACTTTTTTGAGAAGGTAGAGTTTGAAATTATATGAATAAGTTCAGTTCGTTATTTATATGGTAGATAATATTCATCTTGAGAGATATACTGTTCTAAAAGGACTTCAATGACTAGCATTGAAACTAATCATATGATACATGAACATTAATCCACCAACAATCTTTCTTTGGCCCGATATGTTAGTTTTATAACCACTACACTTTTTATCATCAATCCACCAACAACCTTCTTCTAGGCCAATATGTTGGCTTGATGACTTACTTATCTTTGTTAGAACGTTTATGAATCAATATAAAATATTATTTAAAATAAAAATGTCTTCTTAAATTCCCCCAAAACTCAACATCCTCAAAGAATACTACCGCTCTCGTCTAAAAACATACATTTATTGAGAGAATTATAAAAGTAAAAGTCATTTGAATGGTCAAAATATCCAATGATATAAAAACTAACCCTCATATTGTCCAATTTATTTATATTCGGCCGATGTGATTTTGATGTAGATGGACATCCCCAAACATGCAAATATTTTAAGCTACACTTGCGCCTAGTTCAAAGTCATTTGAGGTCTTTATGATTATGTTTGTTAGAATTCTTATTGAGAATGTATAATGCACATTTGATAGCCTTGTATTAGAATGATAGTGGTAGAGTTGAATGACCAATCATACTTTTCACCATATCCTTAAGCGCATGGTTTCAGATACACCATTGTATGATGGACAAACCTAACATTGTATTACGAGGAATTATACCGCATTCTTCTATGTATTTTTGGAAATGATGTTTGATGTTATTCACCTCAACCGTCATATATATCATACTATTCACCACCACAGTCAGATTTAATGCACTTAATGCTCTTCCCTAATTGATTTTTAAATTCAATCTTAAAAGCTAAGATTTTTTCTGTGAGTTCTGGTTTCTCATGAAAAAGATAGATGTACCCATAACAAGAGAAGTCACTTATGAATGATATGAAGTACCATTTCTGGTTTCATGATTTTTTCGGGAACGATCCACAGATGTTGGTATGGATCAATTCTAAGATTTGTTTTGCTCTATATGCCATTATCCTTTTCATTTTAGTATGTATCTCTTTGATATATTCCATACAAGTACCGAAGTTTGAATAATTAAGTGAGCTTTATAAAAAAATTAATTACAAACTTTTCAATTTTTATTTTTAGGATATTAATTATGTGCTTGTATCAAATATTACATTATTTTAGCTTTTCAATTTAGTTTTTCAGATACATGTATATTAATTACTTCTTTGTGACACTTACTAATATTTTATAAATACACATTATTATTCATTTTTAAATATATAGTGCCTATTATATTATCATGTAAAAAAAGTTTTATTTGATTATTTCCAAATGTTTTTTATGATGCCTCTTATAGGAAATAATCGTTCATATTCACGTCTTTCAAGTAAAACAGGTTTTCACTAAAAAGAAACAACTAAAAAACACAAATGACATACACTAAGTATATATTACCCTTTACTTGATGGATGAATATTTCACCAACATGATGCATGGGCTCCTTATCATATCATTAAGAGAACTACAAACGTGAGTGGTTGTTATCGTACTAACCCACCATATGTTTACTAGAGTTGTAGAATTATTAGCTTTGATATAGGGCTGATGCTTTTCACAATCCCTTTTGATATGCCTTTTACTGATGAAGTAAAATACCTCAATCAAATCTACCTAGAGTATTTCAGACATTTTAAGAAAGATAAAGTAATAAAAAAATTAATTTTGTGATAAGTGAGATAGATTCCCTTCTTAAGATACTTCTTTTATATATATATATATATATCTCAAATATCAAGTGTAAAAATAAAAAACAAATCATTATACCCCAATTTATAGGTAATTGAGAATTAATATCAAGTAACATTTTTGATATATTAACTATATATCTGAATATTCTATTATAGTCATTTATCTTTATAGAAGAAATATCGACCGTCAGTTGATTTATTTTACTTCTTTTTACCTTGACCAGGTCCAGATGCTTTGCCATCAAACTTTTGCTTTTTCTTTTTCCCACTTAACACATGCACCTTAGTCGATTAACCTTTTAGTGATTTTTTTTCATGTGTAGTATACAAAATTATCTCATTGATTGTCCACCTCACACGCATACAATTATGAGTGGATTTGAAGTGCCTAAACTTACTGATAAGCGACTGAAAGATAAATGTAATCATACGGTTAATTTATGTTAACTTTGTATCAATCATAAATACCCTAAAAATATGCTCTCTCATAGTTTCTTTGCTTGGTAATTTTTAGTGTAGATCTCGTTTATGAAATAATACATCTTCACTTTCTCATTTTTAGCAAAGATTTTTTAAACTTCCATGAGAAATATAGAGGTTGTGGTAATTTTGTTAGGATATTCCCACAAAAACAAATCTTTGTGAGAATGATAAAAAATAATTTGGTAGAAAAAATATAATAAAAAGAATTAAAGAGAAAATATTTTATATTTTTTTTCGGCGTATACACGACTATGCTTTTACAATACATAAAGACATAATACTTAATGGTATTTATGATATATTAATTCTCCTTGTCTTCATCTCTCATAATGACATTAGACAATTCATATAAGCATATGACTAATAAGATATATGTATCCAAAATTCAAGAAATAATCTTTATCTCACAATCGTATCTGGTTTTAGACAATTTGTTTTTATCGTAACACGATTATTTATTTATTTTTATCGCAGCATCATTATTTTGCACTATTAGCACGTATACAAATCTTATATTAAATAATATTTATTAAATATTTAATATAAAATAATTGAAATAGACTTTTGAATAAAATTTATAAAATAAAATGAATAATATTAAATGTAAAACAATTAGAAAAATATTAAGTAAATTTTATAAAGATAAAATGAATTTGATATGAGATTGCATTTAAATAAAATCAAAAGTCATAACCAGTTGAGCTAATATGTCATATGTTTTGGAGTATATAAACACATTATGAAATATGGTTAGACATGGATAAATTCGTGAATAAGTTTATTTATATTAAATGAATATGTATATACTATTCAATGTAAATAAAATAAAATTTGAATATAAAAGAATAAAGCTTTTAAAAAAAAGTATAAAGATAGAATCAATAAATATGTACTTAAAACTTCATATAATCATATGAATAAAAATATATATGACCAATCCAAAATACAAAAAAAAATTATTCTACAACGGGTTTTCATGGCAACACCTAAAATGATTAAGTTCTAAACTTTAAAGATTTGATCTTTACGAAATATTTAGCGTTATTAACACAACGTTCTAACTAGCTAAGCAAAAAAAATTGTGTTTTAATGGAATATCATAGTGTAGCATTAGCTAGCCAACTATCATACTAAGATTAAGTTCTTTCTAAAGTCAGGGATGTGTCTGACATCTTTTATCTCCTAAATAGACTCATTCAACTTAATCTTCACTACACTTTTACCAATAATATCACAAGGTTGATCGTTACCAAGATATATATATATATATCTAAAGTCTTAGGGACATATCTATCGAAGAATTCTTTCTTCGAATTGGCATGAACAATACTCCAGGATCTAACACCCCAGACTCTTCCTTGCTCTCAAATGAGCATATCAGTGCATCATCTCCTTCTGAAGTGACATTTGCCTTTATTATTGTCTTATGGTCCTTTTTTCTCTTTTACACTAAAAACTCTTCTCACAATTCCAACACTCGATGTTTTCGACCCTTGGGAATTTTTAGGATTCATATACTTGGGCCTCTCGTCCCTACTTCAGTAGTTTAATTTGCCACGTCCATTCTCTATGTTTGAATTTCTTCCTTTTGACTATGAATGCAAAACTGAGGAGGTTAATGATTCATCTGAATCTCTTATTTGAATCCATTCACTGAGAACAAGATCAGGAACATCATCAAAATTTAACCTCTTGATTTCTGACGAGCTACTCATAGTCGTGAGAGTAGCATTCCAACTTAATGGTAGAGAATAAAATAGTATTAATGCTCGTATTTCTTCATCAAAATAAATTTTGACTGGAATCAACTAGGTTGTGATTGTATTGCGTTATGTAGAGCTACGAATGCGTCTTCCGTCATTGGAAAATTGAATAAGCACCTCATCAAGTAAACTTTGTTAGACTCATATGACTTCTCATGCATACTGGAGGGAGCATTAATAAGACCCGTCATGGTTGTTTCCTTTACGATATTAAAAGAAACATTACAGGACAGTGTCAATCAGATGATTCCAAAGGTTTATCTATCAAGAAGAGCCCATGCTTCATTGTCATACTCCCAGGCTTTTTTTATAAGGGTCGATAAAAAAAATTCTAGCACATATAGTCTTAAATATGTTTCTTCCAAAACTCAAAGTCTGCACCATCGAACTTTTTGAGTCTAACATTTCATTCGTTTATAGCCATTGTTCACAATCAAATATGACCTCAATTGGATCACTGCCAATCTAAAGCTCTGATACCAATTGTTGAAAAAAAATACACAAGTTTCATGTAAACAGATCAATGGAAAAACACAAAACAACAATAAAATAAAAAGTACACAAATTGTTAACGGAGTTCAACAAATTTTGCATACGTCTCTGGACCTGCTGCAAATCGGTTTTATTATAAATGAATTTGTCACTCTGTATTTTTTATTCACTCACACAACATAACTATGGGTTTTATATAGAGTATAACACATAGAGGAAGAAGAAACAATTACAAGGGTTATTAACTCTCATTAATAAGCCTTCAATGAATCACTAAATTATTTCACCGATCTCTCACAATTTAAAACATCTTCAAAACCCTCCTCCAACACTTGTATGGTTTTATCAATCTTTGTTCTTTATTATCATCATCCAAATTATATTGCTCATTTATAAAAAAAATGAAATAATGTAATTCCTCACCTTCTTCAGATCTCTTGTCTAATATCTTATTCTTTTGGATTTTTTTACTTTTTTTTAATTTTATTTAAATACAACAAAAATGGATTTTATTCCTTCAAAACCTTTTATTCAATCTATATATAATGTCTCACATTCCTTTATCACAATTTCAAGTAAAATCTGATTTTAAAAAAAACAACATAATAATAATTTTCTTTTAAGTCATTGTATATCTTATTAAAACCCTAATTTTGGTAATAAAAATTTTTATACATAAAATGATCTAGATACACCTTCTAAGATCTAAAAGAATATAATGAAACAAAACTATTCAACAACGAAAACAAAAAATCCATAATCAAAATCAACATAAAGAAATTCAAATTGGACTAAAAAAGTAAATTTATTATTTAAAAACCTTTAAAAAAATATACACAACTAAAATCAAAGAGCCCCAAAAGGGGTAGCCGAATTGGTGGAGTAGATGAGCCCGTGACCAAAAGGTCATGCGTTCGACCCCCTCTACAAACGCTTTCTTGGTTTGAGTCAGTCACCTTGTGCAGTTTACCTTCTGACGTTGGTTTACAGGCTATTGCCTCAGACCGAGGGTTTACCCTGTGCGCACTCGTTGCGGGTTCCCTCCGAAAAAAACAAACAAAATCAATGTTGTTATTTAAAATATACTTTAAATATAAGTTTTGAACAAAATAAAAAAAAATCACTACATGTTATTACTATTCATCATTCATACTTGTTAACTCTTTTTTAATAAAAAATATGAATGTTTTATATTTATATTTAAAATCTATATATATACTTGATAGTTAGGTTCTCACTATTTTTTACTATAATCTTTCACTCTGGTAAAAAGTAAAAAAAGTCACAAATTTAACATATCTTTAAACTTTTTTCTTTGTAAATTTCTCATGATCCATTTTAATTCACGTAAACAAAATCACAAATTTAACAAATCTTTAAACTTTTTTTCTTTGTAAATCTCTCGTGATCCATTTTAATTGATAATAAAAATTGTTTATAATTCATTTTTCTATTGATCTCCATGGCAACACGAAAATAATTATTTTGAACAACGAAACATCCGTCTCTTAAGTTCGATATATTTGGATAAAGTTTTCGGAAAAAGAAAATAAAAATGGTATGCAAGTCTCGAACTTGCAACCTTCATGTTATTAGCATGATGCTCTAAGCAACTCAGTTAATAGGTCATTCACATTAAACTAGTATATATTAATCACTCAATAAAAAAAAATAAAAGAGTTATACGACAAAGTAATTTATTGTTATTTTTTTAAATACTTGTAAAACAATTCTAAAATTTAAAATTTTGATATTTTTTTAAAATTCAATCAAGAATGTTTTACAATTGTGAATTAGTCAATTTCAATTTTTTTCTATTGGGTTATTAATGTTGACAAGGAAGAATAAAAGACAAGGAGAAAAATGTGAAGAAGAAACATGATAGGAGAAAATTGTAAAGAAGAAATACGATAGGAGAAAATTGTAAAGAAGAAATACGATAGGAGGAAAATGCAGAGAGGAAATTGTGTGAGGGGAAAATTGTATAAACTAACAAAAAAATAGCCAGAATAGAAAGAAAATAAGATGTAGGGACTAAAAATGTAATAAATAGGAATTAAAGCGTGTGGGGTCCGCAATTGTACTATAAAAGGACCACACCCACTTCACAGATCCCGAGATGAATAATATAATACTTTCTCTCTATACTTAAGCTAAACTCTCACTTTCTCTCTCTAAAACAACTCCTAAGTAAAGTGAATTCATCTATATTGACACTAAGAGATTCTCATATCGCATAATCACCCCCAGACTTTCTTAAAACTCTTCAAATGTTATTTTAAGTTTTTTTAGAGATAATGTATATGTTGTCACCGTAAACATATTCATGTTTCATCCCGTATAATATTTATAATAATAGAGATATGCATTCGATATCTAAAATAATCTAAACAGTTATTTGTTATCAATATATGAATTCACAAATCAAGAATGATGAATGTATTATGATGAATTATATAATTATGTTATGTATCTTAATTTTTATTTGAGGCTACAAAATATGGTAAATCCTATGTTTGCGACTTGTCCCACGTTAACCATTATCCTTAACTTGTGTAATAAATATATATATCCCAACGTTATAAAAAATGCAATCAGTCGGTCATTTTTTACCTCATCATCTTTTTGTCATTTTGTCCTTTACACGTCATCTTCCACGTATAACACTGATGTGTATGCGGTAAATAATTTTTTAAAAAACATTTATTATTTTATCCAACCCAGTCTACTTATTATTATTGTTCAATTTATCTTGCTCCTTTATAAGAAATTGAAATAATTTAATAATTCACCTACTTCAGACTTATCGTCTAACAATCTCCCATTTGAAGACTGATTTTAATATGTCCTCATATCTTGATCTACGGAGCATGTCTTTCCGGTCTTGTTACTCTTTACAGACCAGCTAAAGTTGAACACAACTTTAGTTTTTCAATAACTATTGTTTTTGTCAAAATGTCAGTTGGATCTTTTCCAGTATTAGCACCTCATCTTCCACTAAATATACGATGAAATGATAACGAAGACCGATATTATTGGTTCTTGAATGAAATGTTGAATTCTTCATCAAGTAAATCACATTCTGACTATCACTATGCAAAATATTCTTCTTCTATTTGAATCCATATCGTCTTTTTATCGGCTTTGGTCACTACTACATACTCAATCTCTGTAGTGGATAAAATAAAAATTTTCTGTAACTTTGACATCCGGTTAGCAACTGTAGTTCCAACAATGAATATATAACCGGTAGTGCTTTTCTGGTGATCGACTTTGATGAGTTTGGATATTTGAGTCACTATGCTTTGACTAAATCTGAAGGGCAATTCGGACCAAACCACCACAATAAAATTCTGAAGAGGAAAAATGTTTAAGTGTTGACTAAGCTACTGTAGAAACTCGATAAATTAATACTCGATCATTTAATAAACTCTCTAAGATAATATTTTTGACCGGTCCCGACTCAGGGATAGGGTGCTAAATTAATAATTTGCTAAAATTATAAGATAATACATTTTTGATAATTTTTTTAGACCCCATATAAAATATAAATTAATAATTCCTTATATATATATAGCATATTACATGAATGATTTATGAAGGTTTCTTGAAAACTAACTTAATTGTCTTTTGTTTTTTTGTTGAAATCAATTTCCCCTTGAATCTCGTCTCTAATTTTCCTTAGTATGGTAAGAACTTATGGTGTTGTTTTCTCATAGCTCAACAAGAAATTGTTCAATGTGATTGCCGCTTTAATAGCTTCGTTTCGCAAAGGGGCTCAATTGTAGAACTTTCATTATCTTCTTCATCGATATCATCTTTATTAATTCCAATAACACTTTCGATATTGTCACTTGACTCACCTGCAAACCATAGTTACTATGGTCCCATTCTTGTAATTGCTTTTGAGTGAGACTTGGATTATCTTTGTTGTGCTTGCATAATGCTCTTCGAATCTCGTCTGTCATTGTTGTTTTTTCACACCTTTAAGATGGGAAGCCATGTTGTGTGTATGATTTGTTTGTGTTAACCTATTTTGATCTTTTATTTATATAGAAAATATTTTTAATGTCCTTAAAGTGATACATTGAACACAAGAAGCATAATAAGGTGGAAGATTGAAGGTTTCTTTCAAATTGGGCCCTTCATTTGATATGCATGCATTGTATACTGTACAATAATTAAGTGGAAGCTTGAAAGGTGTTTGTAAACTAAGTATTTTACTATAGATTAATAAAATATTAATTAATATATAAATTAATAATTATTAATTTATCGATTAATTAATAACTCTTTTTAATTAATAAATTTTGGTGGTCCCAAGTGTATTATTTTATAGAGTTTCTACTGTAGTTGCTAATCATTTCACACCAAATTACTAATGGGCCTTAAACTAGACCCGACTTCACGACCCCACCTAATAAACCCATGGGTCAGTAATTAAGTATAAATATCCCAACCACTTTTATCAATGAGGGTAATCATAATTTATTACTAGTAGACAGCTTAATTATCTCTCCACTCTTCACACTAAACTCAAAACACCCAAAACACCTTTTAAACACTTTACGAGATTACCATCAGGCATAAATAAACCACACCAAATTGGCGACCACAGTGGGAGCGCGATGGTGCCTGAATTTTACATTCAAAACCAGCAAGCAAAGCAGTTCAGATGGATCCGAATGAGCAGAATTTTCCACCCCAAAGGTGGAAAGTGCAAGGGAAAACAAGTAGTATACCATCGAGGAGAGAAACTAGTTGGGGACTGAAATAGAGGCGCTGAGAGCAATAAAACAAACAAAAAAAGAATTAAGAAGAAATCCGGAGCGTCAGTACTTCACCATACTGACAATCCTGAAAACAATGAGTAATATTTGAAGACTCATCCCAGCTCAAAAAAGACACACCGATCCAAGCCTGTTGACAGTTCTGCATCTGAGTCCTCCAGCAGCTCATCAAATAAGGCAGAACTTGAAGAATCACTACCTTCAAGTAGTGATGAAGGAATATCTAAAAAGAAGATGAGGTTAACTAAAAAGCATTTAAGGAAAAGGGACAGACATGGTAGGCTCAAGAGGCACCAGGGTAAGGGGTCAGCTCACAAGCATGTTGATCAATTGCTGATTGATCCCTTTGCCTTTCAGTCTGAACCGAGTATTTTTACAACCCCTAAAGAAGATATTATTTTCAGTCGCAGCAAGAATTGGAGGCAATCGACTTTGTCCGCAAAAATACTCTCTGGACATCTTCATAAAAGGTTTGATAGCTCAAAGATGGAGAAATATGATGGGAGCCGAGATCCGGACAACAATCTGGAACAGTTCAAGAACTTCATGATGAACTTTGACGATGATGACAAGCTTTTATGTAGGGATTTCTCCCAAAATTTTACAGGGAATGCCTTCCATGATGATGACAAACTTTCATGATGATGACAAACTTTGACGATGATGACAAGCTTTTATGTAGGGATTTCTCCCTCAGGGTGTATAAGAAATTTTGATACGTTCTGGGTTGCCTTCCAGAGGAAATTTGTTGGAAGTAAGGAACTGAAGGGTAATGGTGACACCATTATCCATTGTGCTCAGGAACCAAATGAGTCCATGGAGGAGTACATAAGTCGCTTTGTGAATACGAATAATGGGCTGGCAGATTACTTTGAGAAAGTTGCAATTTCTTCCCTTATGCAAGGTTTAAGTCCTGGGAATTAGCCGATTATGTGACTCGGAAGAAGGCTATGAATTGGGGTGGTTTATTAAACCAAGTGGAAAAATATATCAATGTAGAAGAAATAAAGAAAACAAAGGTACACCGTCAAGTGAGGTCTACCACTACAACAATAACTCCTCCAGCAACTAACCAATTCGGTTATAGGGCAAAAGAGACCGGACAAAGGTCCAATCGGTCGAGACAGAATCAATCCAACCAAACTCAGAGTTAACAAACATGAAGTAAGAGGGGGCCCTGGGTTAAGCCTGAATGGTTTGCTGAGCTGGGGGAGAGTGTGGTTACAATTTATGATAAGATTAAAAATGAGGTACATTTTAGAAAGCCGGTAGCGTTGCAGTCCCCCAGAGAGAACCGGAGCACTCGTTTTTGTCAATATCATAATGATATAGGCCATGATACTCAAGATTGCATAGCATTGAAACATGAGGTCTAAAACCTTATTAAGAGGGGCAAGTTGGGAGCCTACGTTAAAAAGTGAAGTGGGAACATACCGTATAATGCCTAAGCCAATGCTCCCCGGACGGGCCATTCAAACAATCATGGGCTACACAAGAGGGTGCAATGGTTATCGTTGAAAGATTTAATGTAGACTATGAGTATTTGGATCCTAATCCAAATTGAAATCAGGTGGGAGTAATAACAGAGAAAGTTAAGACAGTTTTCAGACTGATCAGCTTCTTCGAATCATTAACCATTTTTGGAGGATATACAATGACTACACCTTCCACTTCATCAAGGAAGAGGCATGCCTACAATTTGGCCACCCAGTTAGATGGTAGAATGTTTTACCATCAGTTCCAATCTTCATTCTTATTCATATTTTTTGATAAGGATGACCTGAGGGACATTGCAAGACCTCATGAGGATGCGGTGGTCATAGGGGCTTCAATAGGGAGGAACAATATACGTCGAATTTTGATTGATGATGGCAGTTCAGGAAACATCCTGTTTTTAAGCTCCTACAAGCAAATGAGAAATCCATGAGTTATTCAACGTTCGAACAGAACCATTGTATGCTTCACAGGAGTTTATGTAGATGTGATTGGGAAGTTCGAAGAGGAAGTATTATTGGGCAAAGGGCCCTTTAAAAAGATGGTAAGAGTGCTGTTTGTTGTGGTAGATTACCCAACATCGTATAACAAAATTTTTGGGAGGTCTGGGCTCTCCAGAATGCATGTTGTTCTCTCTAAAGTCCATCAATTCTTGAAATATTTTGTTTTGGGACAAGTAGATGTTGTCCGGAGCAGTCAAAAGATAGTTAGGGAGTGCTATGCAATACTTCTTGCCCCTAAAACTCTAGGGGTGGTCAGAATGAACAAGGATTAGCAGCTACTGGAGCCTTCTTCTGAGGAGAATGAGATCGATGATCCTAGGGAGGCTCCCAGTGTTATAATACATATTGAAAATGTTGAAACTCACTCCCTCGCAGAGGGAAAGAATGCTAAGATTAGTTCTAAGCTAGTACCAAAGTTGAAGCACCGGTTGTTATCATTTTTAATGAATAATCAACATGTATTTGTATGGTGCAACTGTGATGTTACCGGAGTACCAGCATATGTTATTTCACACAAGTTGTCAATCCGGGGTGATATTTCACCAGTCGTACAAAAGAGGATAACTTTATTCAAGGAATAAACAGATGTGATTGTTCAAGAAGTTGATCGATTGACAAAGATGGGTAACATTAAAGAATCTCAATACCCTTTGTGGACTACCAACCCTGTGTTAGTCAACAAAAAGAATGGCAAGTGGCATATGTGTATTGATTTCACTAACCTCAATAAGGCATGCCCTAAGGATCTTTATCCAGTTCTTCGGATAAATCAGTTAATGGATTCTACATCTGGAAACAAGATGTTGTCCTTCATGGATGCCTTCTCAGGGTACAATCAGATATAAGTAGATCTGAAATATCAAGATCACACTACTTTCATCACAGACAAAGGTCTTCATTGTTACAAAGTGATTCCCTTCGGGTTGAAAAATGTTGGGGCCACTTATCAGAGGCTTGTGAATAAATATTTTGCTAATTAGATTGGTAGAAACATGGAAGTCTACATAGATGATATGATGGTTAAAATCCTGGAGGAAGATTCACATATATCTAACCTTCAAGAGACATTTTCTAATTTAGAAGATGTGAATTTAAAATTAAACCATGAGAATTGTGTATTTGGGGTCTGATCTAGAAAGTTCTTGGGCTACATAATAAGTGAAAAGGGAATCCAGCCTGATCCGGATCAGCTTAATGCCTTACTAGCAATAGACCCTCCTCAGAATGTTAAAGAAGTTGAAAGGCTCATAGGAAGGTTGGCTATATTGAATAGGCTTTGTCTCAAGGTCATCAAACAAGTGCGCTCCATTCTTCCAAGTGTTGGGAAATGCTAAAGACTTCAATTGGTCCCCATAGTGTGACCAGGATTTTATTGAAATAAAGAAACATTTGTCCTCATACAAAACTCTTTTCAAAAGTTGTTCGGGGAGAAAATCTCTATGTGTATCTAGCTGTGTCAGAATATGCAATAAGTGTTGTGCTAGTAAGGGAGGTGGACAATTACCCTTGTCTGGTGTATTACATCAGTAATAGTCCACCGGATGCTGAAAGAAGATACTTGAAATTGGAAAAATCGGCGTTGGCCTTAGTAATTGCAGCAAGAAAAATGAAACCCTACTTCCAAGCTCATTCTATTGTTGTCTGAACGTCTTTCCCTTTGAAAAATGTTCTTCAAAAAGCTGATGTATCAAGCAGAATGACCAATTGGTCAGTGGAATTGGGTGATTACGATATTGACTTTGCCCCTCGAACAACAATTAAAGTCAATCAGTTGCTGACTTCTTGGTGGAGTTTCACGCTGATAGATCCTCCGGATATGAATCAGGAAACTGTTCTAAAAAGTAATGGGTAGTTCAAAGTGATGGTGGATAAAGTACTACGGGTTGTGGAGCTGGAATTTTCTTAAACTCTCCATACGGTGATAGAATGTACCAGGATATATGTTTTGGGTTCAAAGCTTATAACAATGAGTCTGAGTATGAAATAGCCATAGCTGGTCTTAAGTTAGCTCTCCTGTGTGGATTTAAGAGAGTTCGATTATTGAGTGATTCTCAATTACTCATTCACCACGCTCAAGGGCAGTCTGAAGCAAAGAAGGAACAGTTGGTTAAATATTTGCTTGTGTTGAAAGAAGTGGCAACAAAATGTAAAAATATTTTCTATGAGCACATTCCTAGATCGGAAAAAACTTTAGCAGAGTCATTGGAAACTATAACCTATTCTAAATCCTACCTATGGATTCTTTTACAAGAATGTCCATCTGTATAGACAGATCAGAAGAAATAGAATGAAAAAAATATGAACATACTCGTTATTCAACCTAAAGATTGGAGATATGCTCTTCTCCATTACATCTCGCATGGGATATTACCTCTGGATAAAACTGTGGTAAAAAAGATTAAGTACGCAGATCGTGGTTTCCTGATTCTAAGAGAAGTTCTTTACAACAAGTCTTATAGCACGCCTCTCCTACGTTTTTTAGGGTTTGAAGAATCCCAAGAAGTATTATCCGAACTATATAATGGGGAAGGTTCTGCACACTGTGGCCATATGGCTTTGACTCGGAGAGTTTTGTTAGCAGGATACTAATGGCCAACCATAGTGGCAGATGCTAAAGAAATGGTGAAAAATGTGATCCTTGTAAAAAATATGGGAATGAAATTCATGTGCCAGCAGTACCTATGAAGTCCATATCTGAGCCGGTACCCTTTCCCAGGTGGGGGATGAATCTAGTGGGGCATCTTCCTATTGCCTTTGGGGGATGTTGGACAATCATAGTTGTTATTGACTATTTCTCTAAGTGGATAGAAGCAGCTCCTTTGGCTGGAACCACTTCGAAGGCAGTTATTAAATTTATCTTATCTAATATATGTTGTTGGTTTGGGGTTCCTCAGAAGATTACTACAGACAATGGGACACAGTTTGATAACAAAGATATGGAAGCCTTCTGTACATCTAGAGGAATTCAACATTGTTTTTCTTCCCCTTTCCACCCTCAAGCAAATGGCCAGGTTGAGGTTGCAAATAGGACTATCTTTTCCGGACTAAAGAAAAATTTAGAGGGAGCTGCAAGAAAGTGGCCAAGTTATTTACAAGAAGTGTTATGGGCCTATCGAACTACTCATCGGACTGCCACACAAGAGTCTCTTTTTTCTTTGGTATATGGGATGGATGCAATTACTTCCATAGAGGCTACTTTACCATCACACAAAGTCCAAAACTATTCAGAACAGGCTAATGATATAGCAGTTAGGAATCAGTTGGACTTGATAGAAGAAAAAAGGGTTAAAGCACATCTGAGAACAACGCACTACCAAGGCTCGATGAGGAGCAGATTTTATTCTAAAGTTAAAAGAAGGGATTTTCAAATAGAGGACAAAGTTTTAAAAAAAGTCTTTTTACACACCAAGGAGAAGCAGTTTGGTAAGCTGGCTCTGAACTGGGAAGGCCCTTATGTGGTCTGTGAAAAGGTTAAATCAGGAACATACATGCTTCAAGACAAAGAAAGGAGAGCTCTAAAGGACCCATGGAATATTGAGCATCTCAGGTTATATTTAGAATAGAATCTTTTGTAAATATTCACTTTTTAAATACAAATGTAAATATTAGTGGGGCATACTCTTTCCCTGGTGGCGCAGTGAGGTTTTAATGAGGTGTTCGGTTTTTTCAATAATTTATGATGCCTTCTTCAAAAGTCTGGTGTGATTTTGTTTCAATTCGGATGTTAAATGCTTATTCAACAACCCGACTCTCAAGTATTCTTGAGTTGATCACAATTATTAAACATATATGATCGGAGATGTTGGATACTTTTGTTCAACACTTCTGAAATATCAGAGGCTATTTAAACATTGGTCATAGAAGATTTAAACAAAATATTAAACAAAAGGGAAATGTGATAATTAAAACCTGATCGGACTCAAACCGATCAATAGTACAAAAAATGCCTTGGCCATCCAAGGACTTTAGTATTTCAAAACAAAAGTACATAATGAAACCTTAGGGCTTGTTCCTTTCAGATTTTTCTTCACCACCATCTTTTTTGGGACTTTTGAGTTCAGCACTTGAACTCTCACCCGTTCCTTTATCGTCATCAATAGAGTCAATTACACTAGAGTAGTTGCGCTTGTCACCATCTGCTAAGGTGTGGAATGGGATGTCATCATAGTTTACATATTTCCATAGCGGACCAATGGTCTTCTTAAGAAAGGTCTCATAGAACAACATGACCAAATCGGATTTGATCTCATCAACCATCTTCTCTAGAGAATCCATTATCATATTAGTATACTTCTCTATGCCTGCAGCTATGGCTTGAGCCTGTTGGCGTTCCAGGGCCTCTTTCTCTTTGGTCTTCTCTTCGATATGTATTCTCCAACTTATCTTTCTCATCAGACAAAGTCTGGATAGTACCATTTTTAGTTTTCAATTACTCCTTCAAATATGTGAGGTCTTATGAAGAAGAGGTCTCCAGGTTAGAGTATTTGGTTTGGAGCTCCTTGTTACTTGAGCAGTTGGGCAGCTAGCTCTTCTTTCTCTTTCTTCAATATTTCTGTGCTTTGTTGAGCACTTAAAAGGTCATTCGACAAGTTTTTTTTTTTCTGTGGTTAGAGAATTAATGGTACATGTTTGAGTCCTTACATGTCTCTCCAGATCAAACACTGGTCGGATATAGCCTAGGAGGGCATGGCTCAAGAAATCTTGCTCCCCGGATATTGCATAGGTCTCCCCATTATAAGTCATCACATTAGACGAGCTGGGAGGACGGTAAGGCCCCACAAAGTCATCTTTATCTAACTCGTTAATATATATATTGATGTTTTGAAAGGCCTCAAGATCTATCTCATCGTTACCATCACCAACAACCTGTCCGGAATGAAGGTCAGTTGGAATTTCCTTCTGCAAAGTAGGATTGGTAGGAGCTGGGGGAGGACTTCAGGAGGTCGAAGGATTATCTCAGCTCCCATAGTGACCTTCTTTTTCTTGGCAGCTTTCTCATCACTGTTGGCCTTACGATTTTTGTCATACTTCAAAGGCTTCAGTGGGCTGTTTGACCCACCAGCTTCCTTTACAGTCACTTCTATTGCTTTCAGTAAAGCAACATTAATACCTCTCTGGTTCTCCGAACCGGTCCCTTCGGTAGTCGTTTGGGCTGGGTCTGTTGTGGCCTTCTTGTTGTTGTTGTTCTTCATCTTACCGGGGGCTTTGGCCTTGGAAGGCATGTATAACTTGGCATCTTTGGCCTCTGTCCTACTTAGGATCACATCTGCGAAGGAGGGGTAGTCAACTCTTCCCAGGTGATATCTCTTCTACCTGTGGTGTTCCACAGGTGAGACCTCACAAAGTTTCCCGATTTGAAACAATTGTGGAAGACATTGCCCCACTTCTCCGAGGCCCAAACGTTCAGCTTGGCACAAGTATCTTGACCTACCTCCAAGTGATCCTAGAACTCCTTCGGAAGCACTGGAAATAAATATGAGTTAGTTCGAATTAAAAACTTAATACTTGAAAGATAAAAGAAGAAATAAAAAAAAACCCACTTGTATTCTTCCAGCGATTGATCAAAAGGCTTGGGTTTGAGTCAGCCTTGATTTTCTTGCCATTCTCCCAAGCCCCACTTATAAATAGGAACTGCGTCCTCCAGGGTTTTTTGGAATCTAATAGATCGTCCGCTACCTTATAATCGTTCCCCTTGTTGTAATGATGGAAAGGGATCTGGTGGGTTTTGCACAAGCTTGCCACTACAACAAAATATTCCATCGGTAGTGGGATCATAGACAGTCTGGACGCCATGATGCAGGCCAAAAAAGTAAACCAAACGTTGGGGCTTAGTTGGCTGGGGCACAGCTTAATTATATAGAAGTATCTGACTATCTCCGGGTCCAAAGGAACCAGAGTCCCCAGTTCAACACTTCTGTGTAAACCACCACTTCATTTAGCTTTCCATTCATTGGGGTCTCCGGGGTGATCAGAATCCTCACTTTTACAGACTCTAGGATTCCCCACTTAGTGCGAATCCGACCTAGCTCAGCTGAGTGGGTATACACATAAGTAATTTTTGAAAGGCCAACAAGTATTTTACGCTGACCTTCTTGAAGCATGGACCCATTATGCCTTCCAAGCTCTTCGGAATAGAATCCGGATGAGACATACCCAACTTGGTCTTGCCCTTCCTATCTAGAGCTGTATCTCCTGTTTAACCGGACGCCTCAGCCTCAAAAAAGGCTTCTTCGGTGTTGTCTTCTATAGTTTCTTCCATCAATGTGGAAGATTGTTCAGATGGCTTTGAGGATGGCTCATCGAATGGTTTTACAGATGGTTATTCAGAGGGTTGTGCAGATGGCAGTTCGGTTAATCTGGTTTATGCTAAGGGTTGTTGCCCATATGGTTTAGCCTGTGACACAGATTTTATTGCCTCCGAACTGGAGGGCTTTAAAGATGTGGGGGTGGATTTTGGTTTAGACTAACGAGTGACTCAGCGAGAAGTTAATTTTTCTGGATATTTTTCTGTGTCTGACCCCATCGCTATGAAAGGTGAGGGCTTTCTTATGCTAGAGACAATTTTTTCCTTAGGCAAAGGATTTTGGGACTCCTAGACCGAGGAACCAGATTTAAGAGGTGAAAGGTTTGCTACATATGGAAATTTCCTAACCTTAGAGGGTTTTGAAGAAGATGAGCCATGATCTGTATTCAACTGGGGCTGATTACTTCTTTCGCTTGGTGAAGCAGGAAGACCAGCAGCAATGTGTTTATCTCTCGCTACTTTGTATGCTCTTTCTAACTCAGATAAGTTCAACCAACCTCCTTTTACTAAGGCGTTTCTAGCTGTGAACATATATGATTCAAGAACAAAGTTGAAGATGAACAGAGTTTTCTCTCTCTAAGAATGTTTATGATTTGTGAAGACAATGAAACAATAAAAAGGTTTATATATAATAGTGAAAAATGGCAGTTACCTAGGAGAAGGTAAATCGATTTTGAGCAATGATTAAAAGCTGCAAGGTGTGAAAATTAAAGCCTATGTAACTTTCTAGCATAGTGGGTGCGATAATCTAGGATAAAAATGGATGTGAGGTCGAACTAAAACCTGACACGTGTCCCACGATTCAAGAAAAACTCTTAGAATTCTGAGATAAGAAATCAGTTCCACCAAAACATGAACATAATCACTCTTGAAGAAATTTTTTTGCAGTTCAAACAACACAAACGTATCGGAAAGTGTTGGCATTGGTTTTTTTAGTTTTAGCTCTTCCAAAGATCCTTTGCAAGATCTAAAGAGGTTACTGATGAGTTCAGATATTTGAGTCACTATATCTTGACTAAATCGAAAGGGCAATTCAGACCAAACCACCACAATAAAATTTCGAACAAAACAAATGTATTAAGTGTTGACTAAGCTAGTTGTTAATCACTTCACACCAAATTACTAATGGGTCCTTCAACTTGATCCGACTTCCCGACCCGACCTAATAAGCCCATATATCAATAATTAAGTATAAATACTCCAACCAGTTTCATTAATGAAGGTAACCTAATAAGCCAATGAGTCCGTAATTAAGTCCATGTCTCGAAACTGATCCTTTTATGTTTTCCAAGTATGCAATCTTTATACATGTCTATATTAATCGATTGTAGAAATGGAATTTTTTCCTTCAAAGTGCATAATTTTCATCCCCTTCCCACTGATGTGGTCAAGTTTTTGGTATCATATATTGGGATTTTCATTTCCTCTTACGTTGCAATTAAAATATGTGCTTCTATTGTAATACAAAAAGTACCACATTTGATTAAGCATCATTTAAAAAAAATTTACATAGTTGTTTTTATAAAAATAAAAAAATAAAAATATATATAAAAAATTAAAAAGAATTTATAATAAATCTTTTTGAAAATGTAGACGGACCAATAAATGATAACCAAATTAACAAAAATATCGTTAGTAATTCAGTTTTATATTATTCAAAAGAATCTGATCAATAAATAATTTCTCCTAAATGTATATTGTAATTATTAAATAACACACAAATGAAATAAAAACCATATATAGAAAAGGTAATAGAGAGAAAAGAAAAACAGTAAAAGCGTTTCACAGAATATACTGCCTATACACGTTTGAAGCGCCTTTCGTTTGAAGAGAGAAATAACCAAATTGCATATTATATATAAAGAATAAAAGAATTAACTGCTCTTACTAAAACTCAATCTGCTCTTACTTCAACTTCAGCTTCAGGTAGCTAAAAAACGGTCTCTCTGGAACAGGTATGCACTTAACAACCCAACCGATGGGCCACGAAACAGCTGCGACACCAATACAACCCAACCACTCTCTCCAGTTCAGCCTCTCCGTATCCGCAAATTTCTTAAGAAACTCCACCATAACCACTTGTAGAGCAACCGTCACGACAATGATCCCCATAAACAGTCTGTTTTTATGTATCCCCTTGAACACGTTCTTCTTCTCGAGCTTTCTTGCGTTGAATTCATTAAAGACTTGGCACAGGACAAAGATGTTGAAGATCAAAGTGTCGTTCACCTTCTTCGTCACCCCAAAGATTGATTCACCGCTGAACTGTAAGGTCAATAGGACACTTATCTGGTAGATAGCTTGTGCTACAAGGTTCCTCCACATGACATTTGTGATAAGTGGCGCAGTCCTACCCACTGGTGGTTTCTCCATTAGCTCTTTCGTTGGTTGTTCTGTGGCAAGAGCTAGAGCACCCAGCGTGTCCATTATCAGATTCACCCATAACAACTGAACTGCAGATAAAGGCACCTCCCCTGCCGAAACTGCTGCTGTAAAGTTGATCACTAATGCAGCAACGTTAACTGTGAGTTGGAACTGGATGAATTTTTGTATGTTAGTGTATACACACCTTCCCCAACTCAAAACCGTTGCGACCGAAGCAAAGTTATCATCGAGAATGACTATGTCAGAGCTTTCTTTTGCAACTTCAGTGCCTTGAATCCCCATTGACAATCCTATATCTGCTTCTTTGAGTGCCGGAGCGTCATTTGTGCCGTCACCAGTTACTGCAACAACATGGCCTTTCTGTTTCAAGCATTGCACCACAAGAAGCTTGTCAAAAGGAGATGATCTTGCCATTACGCAGATTTTGTCAATTTTTTCCATTCTCTCCTGCGGCGAGTAGTTTCTAAATTCCTCTCCATTTACAACAGCGCAATCAGATGTCTCGTGTTCTGGTCTAAGAATTCCGCATTCGGTTGCTATAGCTCTTGCTGTGAAAATGTTATCACCGGTTATCATTTTGACACTGACACCAGCAGATTGACAATCTTGTACGGCTTTCTTTGCGCCTGGCCTGCATGGATCCTTAATACCGACAATAGCTAGCAAGCTCAAGTTGTCTTCTTTTAGCTTCTGCTCCCTAACATCTTCTGAAACAACTTTGTGCGCAAACGCAATGCAGCGTAGACTTTTAGCAGCCATACCTTGAATAATTTTCTCAAATTTCATTCTTCCGTTACCATCCAAGTCCTTAACAATGCCGGAAGCATCATAGTAACTCGAGCACATTGCTAGAATCATTTCGGCAGCGCCTTTCCAATGAAGGTGAAAGGTGTTGTCAGCCTTGTTTATCACCAATACTCCACTTCGTTTCTTCTCCGAATTGAAGGGTTCCACGTGAATAACGTCACAACCGCTAACTGTTTCCTCCGTATCCATTTTTAATTCGAAAACAGCCCAAGAGAGAATCGCCTTCTCAGTAGGACTACCTGAGAATTCGAGTTCTGACCCTGACGATCTTGCCTTGTAGACACTTCCGGTCGTGTTCAGTGAAACACCTTGCTTGATCAATTGAACTAGAAATGAAGAAACTGAAGAAACATGGTCTATAAAAAGTTGGCCTGACCAAAAATCGGTCACCTTCATTTGGTTGAGGGTAAGAGTACCTGTTTTATCAGTACAGATGGTAGTAGCCGAGCCCATAGTTTCACAAGCCGATAACTTCCTCACCATTGCGTTATCACGCATCATTCTCTTCATGGAAAAAGCGAGCGTAAGCGTTACAGCTAAAGGCAAGCCTTCAGGGATAGCAACCACCACAATAGTGACTGCAGCAGAAACGATTGTAACGACTGCATTCACTATGTCGTCAGATTTCGTTTGTTTTCCAACGTACTCTTTATTTCCAGCTTCATCTTTAGTGTTTCCGGTGAAGTAACGAACCAACAAAACCACCAGAACCAAGAAAGCAACAGCTAAACCGACCTTACCTATAGACGATGTCAGTTTATTGAGCCTAACTTGTAATGGTGTTTGTTCTTCGTTATCTCTGTTGATTTCGCTCATGAGTTGCCCCCAAGTTGTGTTCATCCCAACAGCAGTGACAATCATTTTTGCGTAACCATCGATCACTTTGGTACCTGAAAACAAGAACGGGTTATCTCTCTTATTTACCTCGACGCTGTCGCTCTCTCCTGTCATGCTTGATTCGTCTACTTGAAGCGAATGTCCATCAATGTAAACTCCATCAGCAGGAACTTGATCACCGATTTTCAAGCAGACAACGTCTCCCACAACTACGTTGAAGATGGATACCTGTTGACGCCGCCCGTTTCGTATAACTTCGATCTGAATATTGTTGCTGATTTTCGACAGCTTGTCAAACTGAGTGTTCTGCCTATAGTTACTCACTGCAGAAACGGCGATCACAAGAAAGACAGCGACAAATATGCTTCCACCGTCGTACCAGCCTTCTTTAAAACCATGCTCCTTGATCCCAAATCCAAGGGAAAGGGAAGCGCAACCCATAAGTATAAGGATAGTAATATCCTTAAAAGCTTCATATACAAAATAGAAGAAACTCTTTGTAGGTGGTTTCTTATAAGTATTCGAACCAAAAGCCTTCTGTCGACCAATGATATCATCTTGACCGCCACTGATTCCCTCGTCCGCATCGGTTTGGAGAGCAGAAGCAACACCACCAACACCATCAAGTTCCGTAAGTTTTTCACCGTTTTTATGCTTGACAAGATCGGTAAGAGTAGCCTGATCAATCTTGAAACCGTTTTGTTCGAGAGTGATCACGGTGTAAGAGAGGGAATGAGAAAGTTCTTTGCGGGTATTGATGGGTGAAACTTTGATGGAAAGAGAAAACAGAGTTCTTGAACAATAAAGCTTTGTAAAAGCTGATTGCCATCTTTTGGTTGGCGGGCTTAGGCTTTTCGATGTATTTAGTAACATTTGAATAGGGAAAACGTAGTTTGTATGCAAAGTATGAGACATAGACTTGGATAATGTTGAATGTGTTTGAATAGAATGTATAATCGGAAATGATAATGAAATGTTATGCTTGTTGGATTTCCAATGTTATATAGAGATGATTTCTTAGACGTTAAGGTCTGTGCTTTGAAAGCTTCCTAGAAAGAAGCATGAGAACATTCTCGCCGTTATGGAATTTAACGCGGATATCTTTGTGGAAGATTGACGTGTGGATAACTCATACGATAAACGTTATTTTATTTTATTTAGGAAATACACACCTCAATTAATATTATAATCTATAGAGTAAATTATAAAATTAGTACTCATTAACTATTTTTATTATTATTTAAATTAATTTTTGATAAATATTTAATTTTTTTTATTTACTATCTAATAACCAACTAAAAAATTCCATTGATAAAAAAGAGTTACAAAGTATGTTCAAAGTAATGTTGAAACAATAATTTTTATTTAATAACCAACTAATTTTTATAATAGCCAAAACCGCTTTACTTATTATTTAAGGCTAATTTATTTCCTTTATCAAATTAAATATTTTCATCGAAGGTCTATTTTTAATGGTCTAATTGAAAATAACTAAATATTTTCGTTAATTTTTTTTGGTGAATGTATTTTTTTTTATTGTTTTTTTTCTTCTTGGTTTTGGCTTTTTCGCGATTTCTCCATTTTTTATGATTTTTTTTGTTTTTTTTCATGATCTGATTTTCATTAAAGCGGTCGATTAGCATTTTTTTTTATTGAAATTGACATTTGAATTGGTATGTGTTTCTAGAGTGAAGATTATGGATTATTTGGAGAAAGAAAACAATTCTGTTTTTTCAGGTAAGTTTTACTTTGTGTTTTGTGTTTTTGTATTTTTCACGTACACTTGTCTCGTATTTCACAACTAGCGTTGCTACATGTGAGATCAACCATGTTGAATGTCTCGCATCTATCATATTTGCTAGATGCGAGACCAATTTAAAATATTTTTTAGATCATAGATTCATGACCAATGATTGATGTGAGACATCGTATAATAGTTTTTAGATAGATACATGACCAATATAGATACGAAACACGACATATTCTAAAATGTTTTTAGATAGGTGTGAGACAGTGATATGTGAGTCATCGTAAAATAGTTTTTAGATTGATGTCGGACCAGTGACATATGCTGAGACATTGTAATTTTTTTAGATAAATGCGGGACTAGTGATTGATGCAGGATTAGTGATAGATGGGCGACATTTCTAAGATATTTTATAAATAGATGCGGGATCAGTAATGGGCTAGGCTAGAACGTGAACCCATTTTGCTAGAACAAGACCATTTTGTTAAAACAAGATAAGTTTTTGTAAGATAAAGGTATTTTAGACTATTCAACTTTTTGGAAAAGCAATGGATGGAGTCTTGTTCTAACAAAAAAGGGATCTCATTTTAGTCTAGCCCACCAGTGATAGATCGAGACATTATAAAAAAAATTAGATAAATGTGTGACGAGTGTAAAATTGAAATTTTTAGATGATAGGTACGAGACTAAAAAGTTAGATACGAGACCACTTTTAACTAAGCTTGAAAAAAAGTCAGAATAATATTCATAGAACTAGATTTGTTTGTCTTAAAAAACAAAACGAATGATACTTTCGGATTATTATCTGAGTTACAGTTTAAAAAGTACGAACTTTTAAAATTTAAATTACAAAAAAATATACGTGTTTGATGATTTTGTATAAAAAATGTTTCGGTAGATAATATATTGAAATTTTTGGGTATTAAAATGTAATAGCTTTTTGGATGAAATATTATACTGTAACTCAACCAATTAACCTATATAGGTAAATCTTATTAATATTTAATTTTATATAACTAAATATTAAACGTATTAGTATTAGTAGATGAATTTTTTATTTTAATACATAAATAATGAAATTATCATAAAGTTTTTAATTTTGGCATTTTACCATTGAACTAAAAAAAATTATATTGAAAAGTTGTCATTATTTTTTTTATTAATTTTATTTCTCTTCTATTCTCCCTATTTTCTCTTTCTAATAAAACATTTCTTCTAATTTTCATCTAATAATTATCATCCAATTAAGTTTACTGATGAAACTAACATAACTCAAACAATTAATTAAACCTCAACTGAAACCAAAACCAATCGTTTTGGTTGACTACCCTAATAGTACAAACACCACCACTAACACAAAACCAAAATTTCAATTGAAATCAAAACCACAATATGAAACTAGCAATATTAACCCTCACCTCGTTTGAAACCAACAACAAAATCACATGAGTATAATAACTGTTACATGAGTAGCAACACGAATTGAGCACCGACATTAAAACCTCGTATGGGAACCAGTCGCGAGCATTAGCACGAAAACCATCAACGAATCTTCGCTTGAGCACCACTCTTCTGAAACCAACAACAAAAAATATTGTATTTTAGGGTTTTATAGGCTTTAATATCTTTTTGGGATTGTTTCAAATTGGTGATGTGTTGTTTGTTTAGAATATGTAATCCCTCATTCGAACTGGCTTAGATCAATCTAGGTTTTCGGTGTTATTTCTATACGTTAAATGTTCTTCGCCAAAACCAAGCAAATGACACATGGTTTTTACTAAACACGAGCTGAAACCATGCCATACCGTCAAACATGGGTGAAACCATGTCTATCACACCAACCATTTAGCACTGATGACACTCTATACACCTGACCGTTGGTGCATAAACTAGCCTCTGCAATAGATGGCTGGCACGACAAGAATATCTCATGTTAGACGTCTAACGCGGGGTCAAGGAGTTCTGCTAAGGTTATGTATGGCGCCTACAGCTATCAGTTCGTCATAGTTTTAACGTTTTCTTATTTCTTTGGTGATTTTGGTCATGTTATGCTATTGTTTAAAAAACAGGTTTCCTCTTTAAGAGTTAGTATTTTTCAGGTAGGTTTACGTATATTTCTTATTTTTGTTTTTATATATTATGGAATTAGGAAAATGTTCTGGGGATGCTACATGGACAAAAAGAAACAATAAAAGAGAAAAAAAATACTGCTTCTGAGGATGTCTCATCCCCTGTTTTTATGGAGACGTTTATGTTTTTAAATCCATATCCCCAATTCTACATCATTGAGATCTACCTCCAAACGAAGACCATCTCCACCTCATTGAGATTCACCCTCTATCATTTACCTGATCTCTTTTACGACATGTTCAAATACCATACATGCCTACTATGTTTGGCAATGAGAGGTAATTTCACGTTTTATTATTATTGTTCAGTTGATATATGTATTATTAATCGATTTTTTTACTAAAATAAAACCATGTTATTATTTATTGGAGTCTTAGATACGTTTGTATTCCCATTTCAAGTTCCCACCATCTACAAGTTCTCGCCAGCGACGAGTTTCACCATTTATATTTTCCCACCAACTTCAAGTTTCCGCCAACATAGATATTTCTATAAATAACTTCACAAACATAGCATATTTTTTCATCTACTCAATATTATAAATATTCAAACTTTTAATTTATAAATTATAGACTGAAGTATTGGAAAAGACCACCGGTTGCTAAAATTCATCATTTAAGGAAAAACTGTCGTAACATAATACCAACAATGTTTTCTAATGTTATTCTTTGTATAATGTGATACAAGTACAGGTGTCATAGAGATCTCCATCATCTTGTATGCAGTTGTGAAGAAGTTGTTTCCTGGTGAATGTTTTTTAATTCTGTTTCAAATATTTGGGTTTCTGACCTCCCAAGGAATATCATGGATGCGACAAGTATGCTATTTGTTTCCCGCATTTCTGATTCTATAAAATAATATATGCTTGAATTTTTTAATAATAACCTTTTTGAACAACGTCTTGAACATTTTGATTTAGAATTATCACCTTCTCGAACATCGTCTAGAATCTTTTAGTTCCCGCAATCTTAGTTTATGTTTTATGTATTTGTTGTTTGTCTAATAAATTTTCTTTTGGTTTTTTTTAGTTTATGATGTTGATGTAGGCGAAAGACCTAAAAATTCTAAATGTTTTAGTTTTAGTTTTATTTTATTTTTTATATTTTAAAGGTTTATTTAAGACAGTAATTTAAATCTGATTACATTCAGATTGAATATGATATTATTTTATTACGTTTACTTTTGTTTCCATATTTTGTATTAGGGATTCAGACGATTCATATTTAAAGAGTCTCAAACCCTACTTTTATTTTTTAAACTTTGATGAATAAAAATTGATATTTTTCTCTAAGTCTCCGAGTCTCTTTTTCACTCTAACCTAGAGTTAGAGATTATCTATGCTTTGTTTTCGTCTTCTTCTCTTTGTGTTTGTCGTCTTCTGTTCAACCTTATATCTCGGTGCTACCATATTGGTATTAGAGCGACAGAGCTCCTACGGCTTGGATAACAAAGGTATGCCGCCTAAGAGATCCTTGCGGGGGAAGTCCACTCTTCCGATCGCAGAATTGGTCGACCGTGATAAATTCGGTCAGTTCTGATCACAGTTTAGTGAACAGATGAGTTCGTTGCGATATCAAATGAAGAAAGCGATGAAAGATATAGAGAAGATAACCGCCACTGGATTCCAAACTCCAATCACAAATTCAAATGCGAAAGCTTTTTTCACAGAATCCAACCACAGCCATAGCTACATTTTGGAAAAACCGAAAGGAAATCCATCAAGTAGTTGTTGGTGACATGGAGGAGTCGCTGATACTCAAACATCCACTCTTTGATAAGTATGAGGCTGACTACTAGGGTAAAATTTCTGATGAAACTTGGTCGAAATTGGGAGATCCAATTTATGATATATACGAGATGAAGATGAAGTTGGTCTTGAAGAAGAAGACAATTTGGAAACAAAAAAAAAATAATCTCTCATTTTTTGATAAGTTTCACGCATGTGCGCTAGGTATTGTGGTTGTCGACCAGTTGGGTGGAAAAGCTCCACACCTTGGTACATACATGAAGAGCATGCCCAGTTTACACATCCAAACGGGCCATACTGATGAGACATCTGCCCTAAATTTCTCTAGTAATGGAACAATTCTACTGTCGAGAAACTTTGATGGCTCAGTAAAACGTGTAGAAGAAACTATTGAATACCAGTTGCTTGAAATCGACAAACTGTTAAAGATGAAATATGAAGTTGAAGTTCACTATCTGATAAGCCCCAGCCCAGAGATACGGAAACTAGATTTAGGGATGTGTATTAACAGGTATGTTAAAGAAGCTAAAATATGTGATTGCAATTTTGATCCAAGGGGTTGTTCCTCATTTGCGAATCCGATCTGGGTGGGTACAAGCCAAAGATTAATTATTTTAGACTCTAAATGTGACTGCTTAAGTAATGCCCGAAAGATATTTGATGAAATGCCTTTAAATAAAATGCAGGTTCTGTTATACCAAATTTGTTTCGGTACTAAAGTTTTCCGTTGGAGGCATCACGACTATACTAAATTCGTGGATTTTTGTATGCCAACAGAAGCTGATATGCAATATTTTTCTACTAGAGACATCATTTTTATACTGAATTTACAAAGTGAAGTTGAAGCTTTCTCTGGTTTTTGGGATTTTGTTCAGTTTCCGGCTAGTTTTGCGACGAGAGCCTGATGTAATTGTCGAAGCTTATCAGACCTTCATAAACTTTTTGACATTATGCCTGGTTTTATTTTATTTGTCGGATGCCGCCGAATAATACCTCAGAAGATTAATACGTATGGGATTGAAAAGGGTTGTTTGTAGTGGACACCAGTTTCCGAAGTTATTGGAGATAGAAAAGAAGAGTATAGACTATTTAGTAATAGGTTTTCTTATTTTTTAAAAGTGTAACTTGATACATATTTATAGGTAGTTTAATGAACCAAATCTGTTAGACAGTTACTAGTGGGGGTTTATTAAATGCAGTTACACTTATTGTTACACATATTTATCCATTAGTGTGACATTAGACTAGTAGACTTTATTAACGTGTGATGAGGTCCAAATGGGTGTTATGATCCATTGTCAGTCTTGGACCTTCTACTGGGCTTATGCCAAATCCTGACCCGTCTTCGACCCGTATAAAAAACCACAGCAACCAAACACTATACTCGAACTAGGGCTAATGTCTAAAACCCTAAACATACTTTCCCTTTCTCTCTTTATTCTCCATTTCCTCAACAGCCATTGATGACGCCCTTGAAGCTTCGCCCTCTCCATGCTTGTCACGGGACTTCAAGGGCTAATCATTCTTCACATCCCCTCTCAAACGAAGGGGCAAAATCATGAGACCGAGTTTGTCTCTAAGAAACAGAAAGCAGTAATGAGTGAGTGGCTTAGTGAGGCAATCAGCCAGTTGATCGTGAGACGGAACAAACCGAACCTGAAGAAGACCTTGCAAGACCTGATCATGGACAAAGTGTATATCGATTTTGATATGCTTTGTCCTGGCATGAAAACTGGGTTCGATGTTAACGATCTCGCACCCAAGTTATCGCACCAGATAACAGAAGGAGTTACAACTGGAAATTCAATTTTAGTCAGGAGAGAACGCAACCATATAATCTCTGCTGACAGATTTGCTAACACTCGGTATTCTAACTCAGTAGAAGACCTTGCAACTACGTTATGTTTCTTCGAATACCAGGAGATCAGAGAGTCCCCAAGATACACACAGTACGCTCCTACACTCCTTCGATCATCAGGAGATGAAGCCTAGACAACATCAAAGAATCCCTGTAGTTGGAAGCTAAAACTTGGCTTGAGATGCAACCTAACCTAGTAAGACCCAGATAAGTAACGAAGTACTCGCTTTAAGCTTTGCCATTGTATAGTTGTAGGGGCTTGCTGATATTGACTGAGCTTGTTAACAACAAAAGAAATATCAGGCCTCGTATGCGTTAAGTATTGTAAAGCGCCTAATAAACTTCGATATTGTGTAGGATCAGCAAGGGGAGTCCCAGAGTCACTAGAGAGATGCACACCAGCAGCCATGGGCGTTGGACAAGGCTTAGCCAAAGATAACCCTTGAGAGCTCAGTAAGTTTTTTATATATTTCTGTTGTGTTAGATAGAAATATGTGGATCACGATGAACTTCTATTCCAAGGAATGGATGGAGAGGTTCAATGTCTTTGAGTGAAAACACAACATTGAGTTTATGAATAAACTTCTTTAAACACCCTACTTGATTGCCTTTAACAATAATATCTTCTACATAGACCAGGATTAGCATAACAGTGGTCTTAGACACAAAATAGAACAAAGAACAGTCAAACTTAGAATTCTTGAAACCTCATTGAAGAAGTGTGTCCTTCAACCTAGAATAACAGGCCCTTGGAGCCTGTTTAAGACCATACAAGGCTTTATGAAGTTTACATACATGTGTAGAATTCTGAGGGTCTTGAAACCCTTGTGGTTAAACCATATAAACGTCCTCAGTGAGGTACCCATTGAGAAAAGTGTTGTTAATGTCCAATTGTCTGACTTCCCAGTCTTTAGAAACAGTTAAGGTTAGAACAAGTCTAACTGTAGAAGGCTTAACCATTGGGCTAAATGTTTCTGAAAAATGAATGTCAGGGCTTTGATGAAACCCTTTTGGCTACAATTCTTGCCTTGTATCTCTGAACATAGCCATCTCCATTGTACTTTACTATTTACACCCATTTGCAACCCATAAAGTTTAGATTAGGAGTCCAAAGAACCAAGGACCAAGTCCTATTTGACATGAGTGCCTTGTACTCAGTATCCATATCAGTGACCCAATGAGAACTCAACACTGCCTTTGAATAAGTAGTAGGCTCATTAGTAGCCAAGTCAGTTGTGACCACAAAGCTAATATATGGAATTTCGGGTACCCTAGTTCCATCTTGGGTTCTAGTTAACATAGGATGAGTATTAGGCTTAGATGATAGATCGGTTGACTCATCATTAGACACAAAAGGAAGACAAATAGAAATTTTTAGATTAGATTCGATAGGTTGATTTAGGGAGTTATCAGTAGTATTTGTAAGGATAGGAGTCTGACTAGCAACAGGTGTAGGACCACAAACTGAACAGGGTGACTCTGACTATATTTTTGAAGTGAGTTAGAAATATCAGAACTAATAGGAATAGAAGGCACTATACACTGAGTAGAAACATTACCAGAGGGAGTAAGAATATTACCTTGTGTGGACATAGGTTGCACAGAAGTAGCCTCTTGAGGAACCCTAAGAGTAGTAGTAGATGTTGAGGAATGTTCAGTGTTCACAAGTGCTGGTGGTAGATTAGGTAACCATGACTCTAAGGAAACTTTTGTAGGAGACTCAAACAATGAAGTATGCGGAAACTGACATTGGAAAGGAAAATTAGTTTCATTAAACACAACGTTTCTAGAAATGTAAACCATGTCTTTAGAGGTAAGACACACATAACCCTTATGAAACTGACTAAACCCCAAAAAGACACATTTAGTGGTATGAAACTGAAATTTATGTGACTGATAAGACCTGAGACATGGAAAATAGGCGCACCCAAATGTTTTCAATGCTAAATAATTTGGTTTTTTGTGAAACAAAGATTCAAAAGGTAACTTGTTAGATGAAACCGGGGTAGGCAGCCTATTGATAAGGTAAACAACCGTTTCAAAAGCTTGAACCCAAAACCTATAAGGTAGATTAGCTTGAGATAAGAGAGTTAACCCTGTCTCCACTAGGTGCCTATGTTTACGCTCAGCTCTACCATTCTGAGCTGAGGTGTGGGGACAAGACTTCCTTACAATGAACCCTTGTTCCTGAGCTATAGTAGATATAGGAAGAAACTCTCCTCCACCATCACATTGAACAATTTTGATAGCTCTTTCAAACTGTTTTTCAACAAGACATTTGAACTGTTTAAAGATACTAACTACTTGACTTTTGTGTTTGACAAAATACAACCAGGTGGGTATGGTCATCCACAAAGATCACATAGTAGTTGTGACCTTGGTGGAAGCCACAGGAGAGGGACCCCATACATCTGTATGTATGAGGTCTAAGACATTACTGACATAAGAGTGAGACAGAGAATTAACATGTGAAGATGGATGGCCAAGCTTCCTATGCCATCCATATTTTAGGGAATTAGACAAACCAACAGACAGTACTTTAGGAAGTAATACATTGGAAACTAGAGGACTTTGTTTTACATTGACAGATTGACCCCCTGTAGCTTGTGACTTAGAAACATTCTCCAACATGTACAACTCACTCTCACTAGTCCCTTTGAGAAGCATAGTTCCTGTTACCTTGTCCTTCACAAAGCAAAAACCATTATGAAACTCAATGAAAACATTATTGTGACTAGTAAGTTGAGAGACAGATAAGAGGTTCTTGTTAATCAATGGTACATGTAGTATGTTTTTTAGAGAGATATGTGTATTATTGAAAAAATGTAAGCTAGAATACCCAATATTATAAATAGGTAACCTGTGACCATTACTAACAAGGATACTTTTGTTACATGTATATTTTGTCTTTTGAGTCAACATATTAGTGTTGCCTGTGACATGGTGACTAGCACCATTGTCAGTATACCAGGCAGAGTCTCTAGTAGAGTCTTGAGTTGCCAGATAGGCTGTATGATCACCATCACCCTTAGGCTGTTCAGAAGAAAATGATCCCATAACAGATGGGTCATCCCTGTAATAACAAAATGGAGCAGTGTGTCCATATTTATTACAGATCTGGCATGTAGGCTTATTTTGAGAGAAGCGCCCACCTCTCCCTCTATAAAAGTTATTCCTTCCTCTTGAATAGCTTGATGAATTATTTTTTCCTCTGTTGTTTTTGTATGAACCCCTGTATTAACCAGAATAATTTCTCTGATTTATGTTGTTGTTCTGTGACTTGTAGTTTGTTTTCTGAGTAAGATTAGATGTTGCTAGGATTAGATTAGACACATTGTTTTGAAGATTCACCAGCTGATCCAACCTACTCTCAAACGTAAGTAGGCTAGTTTGATGATCCAACCATCCCATAAAATCTTTATCAGTTAGACTAACAACAATTGGTGTATACTCTAGAGTCCAAACCAGCAAAGACTTGAGTTATTAAGTCATCAATTGATACACCACAACCAGCTAACACAAGATTGTCAGCAATATTCTTCATCTTGCTTAGATATTCAGTAATAGTAGAATTACCTTTCCTTGTCCTCCGAAACTCAGATTTTTAGTAAGTTATTCTGGCTCTAGTATGTGAGCCAGAAAGCTTACTAGCTACATCCCACAGCTCTTTTGAGGTGCCTTCTTCCATTAGCTGAGCAGCAACCTCTGAACTCATAGTAGAGTATAACCAGCTAAGAAGTAACTGGTCATTTGCAATGCAATCCTCAAACTCAGGATTGTCAGCAACATTTCCTTCAGAATCACTGATAAATTTAGGAGAAAAGGGATTGTCCCCTGTGATAAAGCCTCCTAGCTTGTTGCCTTTAATAATAGACAATACCATAGTTCTCCATAGCAAGTAATTGTTTCTGTCAAGTCTGATCTCACTATTATTGTTGATTGTTTGCAGGTGCACACTTTTGGTAACACCAGAAAAGCTGCTATGGAACACTGAGCCTGTGGACTCATTACTTTGAGTAGGTGATTCTGGATTCGCTATTGAAGGCTTAAGGTAGCTCTAATACCAAGATAGTAAAGAAGAGTAGAGAGAATTTTAGTAATAGGTTTTCTTATTTTTTAAAAGTGTAACTTGATACATATTTATAGGTAGTTAATTGAACCAAATCTGTTAGACAGTTACTAGCGGGGTTTGTTACATGTAGTTACACTTATTGCTACACATATTTATCCATTAGTGCGACACTAGATCAGTAGACTTTATTAACGTATTTTGAGGTCCAAATGGGTGTTATGATCCATTGTCAGTCTTGGACCTTCTACTGGGCTTAAGAGAGCCAAATCCTGACCCGTCTTCGACCGTATCAAAAACCACAGCAACCAAACACTATACTCGAACTAGGGCTAATGTATGAAACCCTAAACACACTTTTCCTTTCTCCCTTTCTTCTCCAGTGCCTCAACAACCATGTAAGACGCCCTTGAAGCTTCACCCTCTCCATGCTTGTCAAGGGACTTCAAGGGCTGATCATTCTTCACAATTGGTGACGTTGATTATTTACATTTTTCCTGCAAAAAAGGGAGGTGAACTGTCACTATCTACATCCCGGTTTAATTAAATCACGTGACAAGGAATGTCGCATCTTGTATCTTGAGGTCCACACTACTGGGATAAATAAAGGTTTTAAAATTGACGACTTCAAGCAACAGATAAAAGGGTCTGATTATCTTTTGGATACAACATCAGATGACGAGTCAGAGTGGATTTTAGGAACTGATATAGACAAAGATATGGTGATATTATCGAGCAAAAGGATTGTGCAGGTTCAAAAGCATAAATTCAGTAACTTCTCAACTGATGGAGATCCAGATTTTGAAGTGGAGCCTAATCTTTTTCATATCGGCTACACGTTAGGGCTCATGTTGCATGCTTCGGTGGTAAAGGTATCTTATTATAAAACATGTCCACTAATGTTTAATGAGCCATTTTTCCTATACAAGTTCCCCTCGGTAATTCGAAGAGAAGACCACCAACGGTTCGTCAACTTTTATGCATTAGAACAAAGCCATGAACTTAGGCGCGGTGAATCTGAACTAAAAACAAGTCACTCACTTTTATATTCATGCATTCACTCATTACAAACTCCAGTGAATGTATATAATCAATATTTTAGCCCATGGTTGAAACTTTTGCGGGTATATCGAACTATAATCCCAAATTCTTCGTCTACTCTAAAGCTTTGTGTCGATACATCAAGATTGGCACGTAAACAAAGAAACTTCTTGTTAGCAAAACATTTAACTATGTATCTTAGTTATCCTTTATACAACTGTTCAACAAAGAGACTCCGCGGTTTAATTACCTCGAATATGCAGTACGAGAATATCATACTGATGCATGCCAAAAACAAATTGAAGGAGATTTTGCTGATGGTTTTTTGGCACCAGTCGCTTTAAATGCTGGTGATAGTATTCTAAAGGCTAAGGCTTGTTTAAAGCTTTTAAATGGGTTGATGGATTATAGTGAAGATGAGATTCAGATTTATTCAACTATTGATGTCTAGTATATTAATATTGCGGACTTGCCACCTCTTGTTATTTCTTGTGCATATGCAATATTGTTAGGAGTTTTGGCTTCAGGTTTTAAAGTAATTAAAAATTGTAATGGTGTTGATAAAACTCGAAAAGTTTTGGGCGGAACTAAGTTAGAGAAATCTGCTGGAACTAAACTCTGGCAGGTGGCCAAGAGTAACGTTTAAGATGGATATATCTTATTATGATGATTCATTTGATGGATGACAGAAACGCCGTGGCTTTAACACGTCCAAATTTTGGCAGAAAAATCCGTTGCGAAGCAACATAGTAACCCCGCTAGAAAATATGAGTCAACAAAAAATTTAGCAGTTGAAGCCCTAGAAAGTACTGAAGTGGTTGCGTTTGTAACAATATAGAGTAGGGACAAACAATTATCTGAAGCAACTTTAGTAGGAGAGTTAGCCATATTTGACCAAGTTAAACCTTTTCTAGCATCTGAACCTTGGAATGCAGAAGCTACACAACTTGTTAAGGCTGAAATTGATTCAGTAATAGCTGTAAGTGAGGACAAGGAGTCGATGCAAGGCACATAGCAAGGTTTTGACCTTATTTGTTTCTTTAAAGATGAAACTGTCATCAACAACATTAAGACATCCTAGAAGATTCTCGCCTACAAGCACGTATTGATACATATGGTTATAATGGTCCCTTACGGAGTACTTCCCATTAATGTACGGAATCGAACTCAAAGATTCGGAAGTGCACACGATAAATCCTCTGAATATGAGCCTCTCAGTTTTTCTGCATAAGAAGCAAAATATGGAGAAGAGTTCTGTTCGAAGTGGATAATTTTTCAAAACAACGATGACGGTATGAATTTGAGATCAGATTCTTTCTAATGAGGAGAGGATGATGTAGGCGGAAGGCCAAAAAAAATCTATTTTTAAATGTTGTAGTTTTAGTTTTATCTTATGTTTTATATTTTAAAGATTTATTTAAGATAGTAAATTAAATCTGATTACATTCAGATTTAATAGGATATTATTTTATTACGTTTACTTTTGTTTCCATATTTTGTATTAGGGATTCAGACGATTCCTATTTAAAGAGCCTCAAACCCTACTTTTATTTTTTAAACTTTGATGAATAGAAATTGATATTTTTCTCTGAGTCTCTGAGTTCCTTTTTACTCTAACCTAGGATTATAGATTATCTATTATTTGTTTTCGTCTTCTTCTCTTTGTGTTTTTCATTGTCTGTACAACCTCATATCTCGGCGCTATCAGATATACTTTTCAATTATGTCTAATGTATTTACTTATATAGTTTTATAGTTTATGGTGTTTTTAGTTTATGTTTGTTTCAAAATAAAATATGAGTTGATCAATCTTTAATTGTTTTAATCCAACAGTTCATCATAACATGAATGTTTATAACATCGTATTTGCTTATGATTTTTTTCATTTGTAAAAATAAAAATCTTATTGCTACCATCTTATGGCATAAATTAGGTGGATTCCAGGATGACGACAATATGCAATATTTCTAACAGGTTATTGTTTTTTATCCGCCATATGTGTTGGCGGAGAGTTATTAGTTTCTACGAAGCTCTTAACGAAAAGGACATTAAGGCCTCTGTCCTTTGGCATCTTTAGCAGCTTAGGCACTAATCGTTGGCGCTTATGCCATTGCGATGAATATTTTTTTTAACTTTTAATTGCTTTTATAAAAAAAAGTATACGCAATAAATTGGAGGTGGGAAGCATTTTCTATGCTTTAAATATTTCATAAATGTTCTTTCAAAACAAAAAATGAAGTTTCAAATTAAAAACGTAAAACAACCATGATTAAAAAAAACAAGTATTACTTTTTGTAGAAATTAAAAACATATAAAACTTTTTAATGATCAAACATAATAAGTCTTTTATTAAGTCTACGATCAATGGTTCGCATTCTCCGGATTGGCACCAGATGGTGTCGGTGTGGAATGTTGTACTTATGAAAAAATCGTCCATTCTTTCATACAATGGTACCGACTAAAGTCTAAAATCTTTTATAGTAGTGTACATCTATGTAGGATCTATAGTTAGTAAAGATGAATCTGGAACCATATCAACCTATAAAATTAAAATAAATAGAACCAAAATAAATTATATAGAATAATTATATCATTTTAATAACTAAAACTGTAAGATTTAAAAATTAATTACGTACATTAACAAAATGATTACGTTCACGAGAACGACCCCGAGCTCTATCAGAGGATCGTCCGTTGGTATTGCATTTTTAACCAGTAAATAAGTTGTACAACCGATAGGTGCCAAACAATTATGAACATGTTTGGCCGCGATTAATTTGCTGCAACTTGGTAACAATATCTAATTTTCTAGCGGTGTATTCTCTTTATAATATTTTAATTGTCGTAATTCCTTTTCAACCTCAACATCTTCTTTAAAATATGTGACATTTAAATAAAATTCTTTACAGTTTTCTAGTTTGTATACTAACATTTTCCTAACGAGTTGCCATCCACTTTTGATGCCAAAAAAACATATGTAATGGCTCTAAACCCATAATTTCCGTTAGGTTTAACATTTGTAATTTTGTTTATGAAAGGATGCATAAATTATGGTATGTCTAATGTATACTTCGTATCGTGTATGTTAGACATTGTTTTACCAATACTCAACCACCTTGTTCGGGTTTGTTTAACGATAATAAACGGTTTTCTATAACATTATTCGTCACAATATGAGTTACTTTACCTTTAGATGCAAACCTTACTTGTTTCATTATTGGAAGTTTTACTCCAAAATTAGTACAAACTTTTCAAACGAACATTCTAGTGGTACTACCAAAAGTACCGACCGGTGTTCCAAAACTAATGATCGATTTTCCCATCTTCAAAGTTTCTGCACTATCAGCATAGAATTCTAACCACTATTATTTGGTGTATTTGTGCATAGAAGGATCCCTTTTGGTAAAATAATCAAGACGAGTTTTATTGCCCTTACCGCACCCACGAATACGGAAACGGTCGGGATTACGATCATGTGTTTTTATCTTTTGCATGGTTTGTAAAGAAGAGAAGTAAGAGGATTTAAAATATGTTTACATTTTTAAGCCAATGACTTTATTCATAATATCAAACTCTCATAGTCTGGTATTTAAATTTCAAAAGTTAGATTTGGCCTCTTCTTCTCCGGTTAGTTTAACTCGATGGACCAACTCTAGTCTTCTCTAATGCTCGTCTATAATTCCGGTAGGAACATACATGTCTTCTCTTTGGACGGGCTCTAATTTGTGGGTACATGGTCACCCATGTGTCGTTCAAATGATACAATCGCATGCATATTTTTCACATCCGGCCTACTCGGTTTAAACTGTTCAAATTTATGAGTAAGACGACGCTTGCTTAACTCCATAAATTCTTTTATGGTTGAATGTTGCATCGCAAAAAAATTATGAACATTCTCCCAAAATCCTTTAAACTTTGATTGAATTGTCCCGATATGTTTCTTCAAAATAAGATGTGAGCTTATTAGACTTATGATTGTCAAATGCACGTTCTTGTCAGTGTATGCATGAATAAATTTATTAATATATAGTGTAATCCATAAGTCCAAAACATAATCGACCTGTTACTTGTGGTTTTTGAACAACCCATGCATTTTATCCAACATCTCATTCATGTAACACCTTGTAACTATGATGGGCGCTTCCTTCAACATCATGGAGTTCCTCAACTAAAAAAGAGAATTCATCAAGGTCGAGACACCGGGCCAAAGGTTTAGTTAGCCATTGTTAGTATAACACGTCAACCTTCGACACAAAACTTACTAACTTTACTTTGATTCGTTTTGACTCAACCTATTCTCCAGAAGTTTTACTTCTGTCATGTATCCTTTCTTTAAAGCAAAAAATTTTTTTGAATTAAATTGAGAGACTAATGTTGAAATTAAAATATAGACGCCATAACCAAAATTAGGCGCTAACTTAAATATAAACTCCTATTTTCACTCAAACTCAACATTCTATCTCCTTTCAACAATTGAAACTGGAAAAAAAACGAACAACCCTAACCAAGTTTCATACAACTAAACTTTTCTTCGAATGCCCTACTCAGAGCAACATATATTGCGAGATACTCGAACCAAAGCCAGATTCCGAGCAAGCTTTCTGGCGCGAACAGAGCAGAGAGGAGAACAACTTCTTTGAGCCCATCAAGAATCTCTCTTGAAACTCTCGGTAAGAACTCTACAACCTAGCTAAGAGTGATTACTACAAACTAAAATGTAGTTAGGATATCCTGCTGCTACCGATCACACTAGATTCAGTTGTTAGTAATAAATATCAAGACTCATTATTGATATACCAAATCTCATACTTTATGATAGGATAATAGCACTAAGATTTGCATGTGCTCAATTTTTCAATTATTTAATTTGTATTATAATTGATAGATTAAAATATAAAAATAAAATTATGAGTATCATTTATCTCTTAAAGATATTTATTTAGTTCTTTTATTTATTGTATAATAACCAACTATATTTTATAATAATCAAAATTTTAATCATATAAGATTAGTTCCTTTTTTACCAAATTAAATATTTTTATTGTTTAAAAATTTTGTTTTCTTTTTTGTTGAATATTTTTTTATAAATATTTATCTTTTTTTTAGACTTTTACGATTTCATTTTTTTGCTATTTTTTCACGATCTGATTTCATTAACATATCCGATTAGCATTGGCATTTGAATTGGTATATGTTTATAGATTTAAGATTAGTGATTGTTTCGAGAAAGAAAACAATTCTGTGTTTTGATATAAGTTTTGCTGCGTTTTTGCATTTTTTATGTTAGTCTGTCTCGCATCTCACATCTAGCGTCGCTAGATGTGAGACAAACCATGTTCAATGTTTGAATCTATCATAATTGCTAGATGCAAGGCCAATGTAAAATATTTTTTAAATAGTAAATGCATGATCAATAATAGATAAGAGACATCGTAGACTATGTTTTAGATAGATACATCACCAATATGGATACGAAACAAGACATATTGTAAAATATTTTTAGATAGGTGTGAGACTAGTGATATGCGAGATATTATAAAATATTTTTTAGATTGATGTGGGACTAGTGATAAATGCTGAGACATTGTAAAATATGTATGAGATAAATGTATGACCAATGATTGATGCAGGATCGGGCATATATGTGAGGCATTTTAAAATATTTTTTAATGGATGCAGGATCAGTGATAGATGTGAAACATTGTAAAATATCTTTTAAATAGATATAGGACCAATGTAAAATGGAAAGCTTTAGATGATAGATACGAAACAAAAAGTTAAATGCGAGATTAGTGTTAACTAGTCTTTAAAAAGGATAAAAAAATAACATTCATGAAACTAGTTTTGTTAACAAAACCAACGATAGTTTTAGATTTTTTTTCAGAATTACAATTTAAAAAATACGAATTTATAAAAATTTAATCATAAAAAATAATTTACATCTGTTTGATGATTTTGTATAAAAAAAAATAGTTTCGGTAGAAAGCATGTTAAAAAAATTTATTATTAAACTTTAACATTTTTTTGGACGAGATATTATATCGTACTCGCCCCAATTATAGATAAATGTTTTTTTAGTATTCTATAACTATATATTAAAAGTATGAAAATTCTTATCAAACTGTTAATAAATAAATAATGAAAATTAGTTTAAAAAGAGACAGAACTACTCCGTGGTATTAGAAAAGTTCAAAACTAATAAATTAATAAATTAAGTTTTTAATTTGAACATTTCTTGAACCAAAACACACGATAAAAACAAGTACTCCGTAAACTTATCATTGTTTTCCTAAAGATATTCAATCTATTTCTCTTCAATCTTATTTCTCTCTTTAAAAAAATATTTCCTTTAATTTTATTATAATAATCATCATCTAATTAATTTTAGAAAGGCTTACTTAATGGATCTAAAATTTGTCTCTATTTATCCAAGTATGCCCCAACAGACCCATTTTACAAATAGATCCAACTCATTTAATAAATGACTTAATTATTTATAAAAACAAAACAATTACATCCCCAAATTAAAATATTTAACCCCAATTTCAAAATCAATTATTTCTCCTCAAATTTTTTTGTCATATTATCAAATTTATTAAGGATAAAATTGTACTTAAAATTTAAGTTTGGACTAATAGATAAATAAAATCATAGATAGATATTAGTAAAATCTATTTGAGGCTGGACTTATTAGTAAATTTGATACGTTTTTGTTTTTGTACCCGATTGGTATAAATCCCTTAATTTTACCTAAAACTAACATAACTAAAAAAGATTAATTAAACAAAAATCAATTGTTTTGGTTAACTACCCTAAGAGCACTAGCACCAAAACCACAATCGGTAAACAGCAGTATTAGCCATACACTATCTGAAGTCATTCCTACAACCAAACACGGGTAAACCCATTCCTATCGCGCTAGCCATTTAGTACAGAAGATAGTGTATGCGCCTGACCTCTGGCGCACAAGCTAACCTCTGCACAGATGGCTGGTGCGGTAGGGAAGTTTTATGCAAGATATCGAGCAGAAGGGCAAAGACTTTCACCAAAGTTATGGTATATGTACCGCGCCGATAAAATTAAAATTCAAAGAGTTTGGCTAAACCTTTTGCATCGGAACTTTAATGGGTTTCAAATTAAATATATCTAAAAGAAATTTATAAATTAACTCAATTTTTTTCAAAAATATTCTCACTTGAAAACCGTAAGTTTATCCAAAAAATATTATGAAGCTATTCACGTATAGATTCATCTTCTAGAAATGGCTGAGGAATACTCTTCCGCCATCCTTATATTGTGATGTTAATCCAGACCGTGCCAATGAAATGGTATTATATGCTGGATTAAACCATTTTCACGACCACAAAGTACATTGTGATTTACTCATTTCGTTGAAGCACATTAATAGTCTATGTGGTATAACGTGAGGTGTGCGCGTTGGCGTGGCTATAAAAGGATTGGATAACGTATAATACGTTGTTGAAGAGTGTTACGGGTTATTAATTATTGCTAGATTGTTGAATATACGATCGTGTGTTTTCGGCCTAAGGTTACGTTATTTGTAGTTAATTTATGTCTAGACATCCTGGTTGGTCCGAAAACGTACTATCACGATTTTTTTGTCTATCTCGAGGAGAATGTCTGATCCACCGTCTGAACTTCCTACATGTATTCATGTTTCCGTGTAGAAACAAACCCTCCAAATTTATAATCAATCCGTCTTAGTTCTCAATCATTTCGTGGCACCGAGCTGAACCATCTACATCCAGTCCAAGCAGTTGCTCCCAGCTAGCGGAAAAGGTGAATGTGCCACAAGTTTTGAGAATAGGTCATAAGAGACGACTCTTCTATTCATCTCTAATATTGTGGCCAATCCTAAATGAATAAAGAGATGTATGATAATGTGGATGCAAGTTTTTTCTTTTATTTTACTTTTACAAATGTTCTAAATAGTTTTTTAAGTTTGTATGTGTTTGTTCACAAGTGATCTTTCAAACGTATGAAGATATAAAGGATAGTTTTTCGGTGCAGTCGGTGGGGTTATATCGCACTCATATCCGGGTTATGCATGTGACGGAAGCGTATATGCCGGATCGAGTGATGAGGCAGTTCTGTTTGGACCAAAAGAAACCCATTGATATATTTTCAACTCGTACTGATCTGAAAAAGGGTGACCATCAACGCTATCTGGCTAACAGGTCGCATTATAATGATTGACAAACTCATTTTTTCTCTGTTGACCGGTACATCTAGTCCCTTATACCAAACCGTAACGGATCAATATAAAGCATACTTGGCAAAGTTAGGTTGGTTCCATATCACTATGCGTATCTAGAGGAATGGAATATGTTAGAGGCACTTCAAATCACACCGTATTATGCCTATTGACGATTGTCACGCGGAACTTCTCAATTTCAGAAACTTCCGTATGATCGTCAGCCTTGACTATTCTTAATATTATTCATCTGGTACCTTGTTTGCACGATCTACTTGTTATGATGTGTATTTTTTATTTTTAGACGATAACATTTTGATGATCTTGGTTTAGCTAATGTTGGTTGATGTTTTGAACGAATAGATGTAATCTAATGGAGCTAGCGTAATATGTAGCTACCGGTATATAGATAGGGCATCACCGATATAATACACCACTTGAAATGTATAATTAGCTAAAATGCACGGCACACTTTCTAACTTGTTGGATGATATATTACAATTATATTTGTTAACGAATCGATCCAGTTATATTAAAATAACCGTTTAATCACAATATCATTTAGTTAAAATGCACGGCACACTTTCTAACTTGTTGGACGATATATTACAATTATATTAAAATATCTAACGGTTATATAACCCGGACAGGATCGGTATACTTTTTCTTGTACCACCTTAAAATTTACAAACAATACCTATATCCCCTATGGAAAGACAACTCAAAAGAGAGGTATTCTATAATATATTTACAGATCCACTATTTTGACAAGAAATTTCAATAACTCAAGGAAGAAATTCGATAATCCCGAATAAAATACAGATTCCAGTAACCCAATTACTTAGGTAACTTAAAGTCAGCAACTTCAATATTTTCCATAAATTATTGTATTTTTGGGAGTGAGTCAAAACGCAAGAAATTTGGCAAAATATACCTATAGAATTACTGAAAAAATGGACTTTCTTTAGAAATTGCAAAGAAGTTTCTTCGGGTATGATATCATAATGGTATTGGTTACTAATACACGCATTCATCTGAGTCTGACATAAGAGCTGAATTCCATGTAATAGTTTATTTATCATTAAGATCGCATGGTGATCACTTCTTCACCCTATCTTCTCTTCATACTTCATAGCTCTAGCACCACAACTGAAACGAAAAAGAGATCCATAAGTCGCAAATATATATATACATACTAATACTAGTTCAAAATGCAATTTTTTTTGGATAATTTGAGTAAAAAGAAATTGATTATTACATTCAGAATCCGTGGTGATCCAGTTCCCTCTAGTACTGTCATGGATTGGAGTAGAAGTCATAGAAATCACATTGTTTTTATTAAATTTCGACATTCCTGTATAAGCAGAGGAGCTCGTGGAGCAGGTTTCCACGTCCCATCTCAGACTAATCTTTGGAGACTCACAGCTAACTTGATCATCATCTGTTACTGCTTTTACTGCTCCTTTGTTTCTAAAAAGCAGAACCTGCAACATAATAAAGAATTTGTTACTTCTTCTTTTTTTAATTCTATATCTTTTGTCCGATCAATCGAGTTCGATATGATCCTAGACAAGTGATACTTTCAACCATCAGATCAGACTATTATCTATAATCCTTGGTTAATACTAATACTAATATCGATAAAAGAACACAACTGCAATGTAAATTAATTACCTTTCTGCCTAAAAAGTTTCCTCCTTTATCAAACTTTGGAGTAGCAGCCCATCTCAGTAACTCTTTGACTCTAGAGATGGCTTTGATCTTGTCTCCTTTAATCCTCTTTTGAATTTGATCAATTATAGTACCACATTGGACATTACTTGTCGAGGAAGGTAACTCAACTGCCTCACTTACAGGTAAAACTTTGTTGCCTCCATGAGTAGCTAAATCCGTCTTGCATCGGATTCCTAGTCCTCTAGCAACATCTTCTTTCTTCATTTCAACAAACTTTAAAAATTCTTGAATTTTTTGGATGTTAAATTTTTTAAGAAAGTTTGCACGTCTCGAGAAAGATTATATCAAATTGCTACTACGAAAAGCCACTGCAATATCTGTTAGAACTCGCAAAAGGGTTTCTTGAAAAATGAAACAAAACACATGATCTGTATATATAATCAAACCTGCATGTTCTGTTTTTTTCAGAGACAGACCAGTGTAGTAATATAATATTGGCGTAAGGAAATAATGAGGGCAAATGTTATCGGTCAAAATGGACAGGTCTGACAGATCTATGTGTTATCTCACTATGCACAAAAGGTTATTGTCTGTAACTAGAGACATGATTGAAGATTAAGATTAATAAAATTTGTGTTAATTAAGCAAGATGTTGGCTTTTTTTTTTTATATATTCCTGTAATCACATGGAGATATAGATCAATCTTTTGGTACGGTGGTGGGTTATTATAGAAAATTATCAGAATTTAATTAAGAGATTAGGTGTGATTAAGCATTGAAAGGATTTGGTTGGTTTGATCTGGGTCCCTAAGTTTTTAGATTGTGCCAACTTTTGAAGATTTTGATTTCAAGTACCGGGGTATAGATCTTGATAAAAGATTACTCAATAATGGAAGTTGTAAGGTTCCATAGCTGGAGTCGCGTAAATGGCTAAGTTAGTGTATACTGATTAAGATACTTGTAGAGTTTCATTCTGTATATCAAACATTGCTACACTATATAAACTGTTTGAAAGATCTCTTGTTTTAGCATTAAGTTGATTTACGGTTTTAAGTTTCGAAGATAACAAGTTCCAAGAGTTCCGAAATAAAGACTTCACAATAATTCAAAGAGAAAATCAATTAATATTATCGAGTTGACACAAGAAAATTATGGAGGAGGTTTCCTTAGGATGTAGAGACAGCTTGGCGTGTTCTAGGGAAGATTAGCATCTTAATAACCCTTCTGTTTTTCAGACAGCTACTGCTTATGCAATATTATAGTAATAGGATGCTAGTTTTTGCATGTGATGTGAGGAAGGAGATGGATTAGGAAAGTGTTGTAAGCTAGTTTTTAAGTAGAAGAATAACTAGGTTCTCACATGGGGCCGTGTCTCTGTCCAGTATATATTCTCATTTCGCACATTCATGGTTAAGACTGCGTTTGGCTCATACATACGTTTTATGTTTTCTTTTTTACGGAATTTGTTTTACAACTATATTCATATTCCACAAATTAAAATGTGTTTGGTTCAAGAAAATATCACGCTTTTCACTATAATGTATTATTATAAAACAAAAATAATATATGTTCAAAAGATACGAAGTTACAGAAAACCCAAAATCAATAGCAAAACATAAGGTTGGATCTTTTTTGTTTTTACTCTAATAAGAGAAAATTCACCAGCCAAAGACGGCCTAAAGTTGAATCTAAAGCTAAGTTTGAACAAAAAGATAGCAATCAACATGTAAACTTTATAATATTAGCAAACTAGATGATATTAACAATGAATGATGAGTCAAATGTGTTACACAATGTGCAAAAGATAAATAAACAATTGTAACTAAGACCTAAAAATAACCAAAGTCACTAGTGGGTACATTTCCTCTGTTTCATAAATCCCATTGTTCTGCTTCTCCCCAATTGTAGCTTTTGAAAGAAAGCATATTGCCCATTTGTAGATTTGGTACCTTATTGGAATATCAATTACAAGAATATTGATCAGGTCAGATAAAAAGCAACCTGAAAAATACAATTCCAGTATATACTGGAGAAGTCCTATCAAGAAATTGTAAAGTTACCAGAGAAATCGTCTCAAGGGTGATCTTCACGATCTGACCTCCGAGTCATTCGCCGTTGCCTTCTCGGAGGTGGAGATATATCTTCTTCACCAACGTCGCTTAAACCATCATGATGGTTATGATCGTTGTCCTCATTGTTTTCGTCTTGAAGACCCAAAAGATTCTCGCCCCAAAGATAACGGCGCTGTCTCCCTGAATGACGATGCCTCGTCCAAGCCCTTGACCGAGCTCCTCTTCCTTCACCATTATTACGAATCGAGTCAAACATATGAACCAAAAGGAAGGTATTAAACCACGGTGAATTATGGTCCCCGGCCCCTGATCTATGTCTTTCAGCTGATGATGGTACCCTATCTCCATTTTCTATGACATAGTCTCCAACCACGACCGCACCTGGAATAGCAGAACGGATGGCACTAACTATATCCCCATACTCCCTTTGATGCTCGAGGTTTCGCCAAGCTCGTTCTCTTGACGGATCAACGTCTGACGGCCTGGTTGTTGGATGAATTCTCCTCGCATGACGGCGTAATTCTTGGTAATGACCAGAGAAAGAACACAGTTCGCGCGAGCAACTTCGTTTCTTGGAATTCAAATATGTTCTGGCCTCTTCCACCACCTCCCACCCTACCACATCTCCTCGGCACAAAGGGCATTTCAATTCCCCAGTTTGAATTCTTTCACTTTCTAAATTTAAGTTTCTATTACGAGTCTCCTGTTCATTACTTGGCCTTTGCCCTTCTAGCAATCCAAAAGATGTTATGTTGGTGGAATCAAGGTTTACAGAACCAAGTTGTGATGGATTATTACTAGAGTCGGGCTTTAGTTTTTTAAAGCGATCAAGGCAATTTGAGTGCCTGTAGCTTGTATCACAAATGTAAGATCTACAGCCCTTATCATGTGAACTGCATATGATGAGAACAGCATTATGTGGGTGATCCATGCATATAGGGCATAAAACCTCATCCAGTACTTTGTGAAGAGCATGACTATCAGATTCATATAATCTTCGTTTTAGACCAGCCATCTTGTATCCAAAGTATTGAGCTACTCAGCATATCGAATTTATTAGAAATGAGCGCTATTAAACATGGTATAAACATAAAAGCCAAACAGAGACCAATTTTACATAGGCAGAAAAAAAAACATTTCAAAACACCATTCAATTTCGTAAATTCAAATTTTGGGCTATGGTGGTGATTCAACTAGAGTAACCACTACCATAATAGTCTTACAACTCAGGTATAACAAAACCATGATGACTGATACACAATATGTAAGCCTAGGCAAAAAGTTCAACTGTCATATCCCTGCCATGTCTAGTGCATGCCATTGATAAAAAGAACCTTCAAGGTATTCTTGTATGTTAAATTCTAAACTCATACAAGGCTACTACATTAATCACATCACGAAACACATTTAAAATGCAAGTAACTTAGCCATTATGATCTAGACAAGTCAAACAATAATTGTTTAGGACCTTAAAGACAAACAAACAGAAGAAGATTCAACTGAAGACATAGCAAAACCTTATGAAAAAATCCCTTACATTTCTGTATAATCACTGTTTTTAAACTGGAAAACCTACCTGGAAACCCACCTTGAGTGATTGATTGGATTAAGAATAGACTTGTAATTATAAGAATAACATTGCTTACCAATCGCAAGACTACAAGTCAATAAACTAATAGAAGACAAGAAACTGAAGCAAAGACAAGAGTAAAATGTGTAGCAAGACATATGTAAGTACCTAAAGTACACAAAAGAAGAAAAAGAAAACAACTGAAGTTAGTTGGCCAAACAAAACAGACTTACCAACTAAAATGCCTCTACTTATCTCCTACTGCAGCCTTCTGGAACTCTTACTTCTACCAGTTGAAAGTTGAAACTATACGATTTTATTTGACTTTAGGTGAAGATCATCAAGTTAGATACTGATACAATGCTCCCAAACACCACACAGCAAATAGACAGTCTTGAAAACTTGAAGGAAATCAACGTTGAAGAGCTAGGTAATTAACTATGCCAACGAGTCATAAAACCTGCAGTTATATCCGATAACGGAAGGAGTCACATATAGAAAATCTGCCACATCTGACAGAGCGGCCTCAAATATAAAGAAAAGAACTATGCAAACTACACACAAAACGTTGACATTTTCAAGAAAACTCAATCCAGCCAAATGAGCATCACAAACAACTTTTTTGGCTTTCTAGTGAGACAACTGAATAGTTTTATGCTTTGAGGTTGAATTCAAGACAGAATTTTTATACAAAGAAATATATTTCAAAATTGGTTGCTTCCTTCAAATTCAGTGTTATTTTTCAGACTGCAAACATCATTATGAAAATATTAATACTAACAACTTTGAGAACCCGAAACCTTCTACTTTTATAGTCATTTCTCAACCAAACAAGAGCCGAAATTTAGAGCCAGAACGCATTCTCATACGGTATGAAAATAAAATGAACAAAATGAATGGTCCGGACAGAAAAATCCCAAGGCTTTATCCAATAACTACAACAAACAATGGAGGGATTGCATGATTTATATCCTAGAAGTCTTTAAAGGTCAAAGTAAGAGATGGATCGCACCCATCCACCATTTATTTACATCATGAACTATCCCAAACTACCCCAAATTACGTGTTTGTCTTCGTAGTACGAATCTGATCTAAACCTTTAAAGAATATTCTTCAACAAATGAACCCGTTTATCTTTATCAATTAACATGCCCTAAACCAAACCCTAACACTACTAATTCAGACACAAATTGAAAACCCACCAATTGATTGGGGGAAATGTAACGATATCTCAAAATAATCGACGAATACAGAGATCGGAACAGACCCAGATCAGATCAACCAAGATCAAAGCACAAGGAACCAAAATCAAATCTGAACAAAAACAATATCATCATGCTTTATCATAATATATATAGATAAAGACGAGGAATTACGAATCGGTCATTAGAAGATGTGATGCTTTTGATGAGTAATTTGGCGGAGATATAGGAGGAGTAGGCAAATTGCAATATGATTTCAACAAAAAAGTTTGTTTATTTTTTGTTCAGTTTTTATATTGTTGAGTATCAGAGGGATGGATATAAATACAAGAAGAGAGATAGATGATGTACATGTAGAAATGGAATAGCGATAGATAGGTATACAATTTGGGGATTCTTTTGGGTACAATCGATTTCTTTCTTGCGTACGATGATAGACTTGTAGCTTGTCAACGCGTGGCGTGCATGCATTCGTCGCTGCTTGTGTGCTTCCCACTTCTTTAGGATGGTGCGGCAGTGAATTGGGAGAATCAGGACCGTTCGTAAATTAAATCTTCACCCACTTGAATTGGACAATCTATTTAATTCTCTTAAGCTTGAATTGGAATATCTATTTAATTACTCACTCTCCTCACATTCATCATTCAACAACCGTTAATTTGGAATATCTATTAATTAATCTTGATAAGGGGATTATAAGAAACACTAGTACGGAAATTAGTATTGTATTTCTGTTTATGAAATTATCATAAATATTAAAGTTCTTATGGTGATAAGTCCCGTTTTTAGTAAATTTAACTCAAATAGGTGGTAAGATTTTTGGGTCCCACCTTAATTGGTTTTGAAAGAAGAGAGTCTTGAATATCGTTGATGGTTGAAATTCAAATTTGAATTCACATCTTTTATAGAAGTAACGATTCTCCTCCCTTTAAGAGAATTTAGTGTACTATTTGATTGCTTTCTTAATTCTGGTGGTGATTTTTTGTCGGCGGAAAAATTCTGGTCGCTGGTGAAAGAATGCTGTTTTAAGTTAACTAGGAGAAGATTCTCCAAGAAACCAGGAAACCTTTTTTGGGATTTAGGTTTTGATATTTCTTTTTTTTTTCTCCTTTCTCTTTGATGGATCAATCAAGCAATAATAATCAGGTGGAAGAGAGGAGAACCAGTTCTTATGTAGATATTCTTAAGAAAAGTTTGAAGCAGGAAGAAAAGCTCGATTTTGAACCAGAGTTATTAGAATCGAAATCTGATCACTTGTCTCTACAATACGGTGATGAAGTTTTGAAGATATTGAAGGCTAAGACAAAGTTTTCCTTAGTTGGAAAATTTACTCACGGTTTGCCAAAACGAGGTATATTGATTCAGTTCTTGAAATCTTTAAGGTTTAAAGCACCTTACAGGTATAAAATATGGGATGCAAGGCATATCATATTGGAATTTGATTCTAAGCTTGATTATGTGAAGATTTTTCAGAAAGCAGTATGGACGATTGGTTCTTCTGTTATGAGATTGTTAAAATGGAATGGAGATTTCTCTAAAGAAAGTTCGATAGCACCTGTTTGGCTGAAGTTGGAAATGCCAGAGCAGTTATATGATGAGAATGTTGTCAGGTCTATTACTTCTTTAATAGGTGAGACTCTTCTTGTCAAAATTCCTGAAGAAAACAGACTGTTTTCGGCTTGCTATGCTTTGGTGGAAATGGATGTTAATGTTAAACTTCAGTCAGATGTGTGGATATGATTTGGGGATAATTTTGGTTACTGGATTCGTATATCATATACTAATCTTCCTATGTATTGTAATCAATGTTTTCATCTTGGTCATAGTAATGATAAATGTAAGAAAGTGAATAAAGATCAGGCAGTTGAAGAGGTTACTCAGAAAAAGGTTAAGTCTGTAATTACTAAGCAATGGGTTCATAAAGATCATGGAAAGGTGGGAGGTGAAGAAATAGCAGGTCGCAAAACTCCTGAACAAGGAGAAATAATCGAAGCTTTACAAACTTTAACTATAGGAATTGATGATAACAATAGTTATGTTAATATGGTTTCTGAAGAGGATGAGACTCCTAAAGGTAACTTGAGAAGTCTTCAACTTTCTCCAATTGTTAAGATTTGGAAAACTCAGTCTCCTGAATTCTTTAGAGAAAGGAACTATGAGGATTTGAGTAGTCAGGAGCAGCTTAAAAATGAAGTTCAGAAAGAAAAGGACTTGATTAAGATGGTTGAAATTCTTCAAGATCAAGTTAAAAGTAAGACTTCAAATGGTGTTGCTCAAGTGGTTATGGATGAGGAAAATGTTAATCAAGAGCAGGATATTCAAGATGTTCGAATTGAAAGTGGTCAAAGGCGGAAGGATTATGATAATAATAGAGTGGATAGGGGAAACAATCATATAGATGAAGAAGAGATTGATACTTCTGAGCATGTTCAAAGTGATGGGAATCAGAATGAGGATGATGAAGAGCCAAGTTTTAAAGAGATCTTTGATAAAAAAGATTAAAGCTGCTAAAGGCAAGAAGAAAACAAGAAGCAAAATCATCAAGGCTTTGCAATTCAATACTTCAAGTAAATCGAAATCTTTAAAATCTCTAAATGATTAGTATTTTAAACTGGAATATTCGTGGTATTAGAGATAAAGCTTCTGTTCGTAGGCTCAAATTTCTTGCTAAAAATCATAAAGCTAAGTTTATTGTTATTCAGGAGCCTTTTGTTAATATTAATGCTATTGATTGTTACAGAAAATAAATTAGATTAATATCTAATTTATTTAGTATAATATATATTTAGTATAATATATATTTAGTATAATATATTTAGTACATTTATTTAGTCAAAGATTTTATAGTCAATAGTCTATAGTCTATGTAAACTTTAGGAAAATAAATATTGTAATATTAATTGCTGTAACTGCTACAAAGTAGTATAAAAAGGTGAACCACACAGATAAATAAGATATACTTTTTTTAGAAACACAATACTTTTGACATGGTATCAGAGCGCAACTGATTTTTTCGTAGAGTTTTTTTTTTTGTGGTGAGTGATTTTTTTTCGTAGAGTTTTTTTTGGTGGTGAGTTTTCACGTATTTTGGGTGGTGAGTTTTTCACGTATTTTGGGTGGTGAGTTTTTTTTTTCTTTTCTGAATTTCGAGAGTATTTGGGGATTTCTAGTTTCAGACCTTTTTTTTCATCATGTCACTCGATAAATTCGAACCGTTTCATATTAAATTTACGGGGAAAAATTATTCTGCTTGGGAATTTCAATTTCAATTGTATGTGAAAGGAAAAGAATTATGGGGTCATATTGATGGGAGTGATCCTGCCCCTCTAGATGCTAATGCTTTGTCCAAGTGGGAAATAACAGATGCTAGAATCAAGACTTGGATTCTTAGTTCGCTTGAACCTCATCTTGTTCTCAACTTGAAGCCCTATAAAACCGCTGCTGGTATGTGGAATTATATAAAAACAATCTATAATCAAGACAACTCTGCTAGAAGATTTCAATTGGAGTATGAATTGGCTAATTACACTCAAGGCAGTCTTTCCATTGAAGCATATTTTTCAGGTTTTCAAAACCTTTGGGCAGACTATTCAGATATAATTTATGCCGATATTCCTGCTTCAGCTCTTTCTGCTATCCAGACAATGCATGCAACCAGCAGACGAGATCAGTTCTTAATGAAGCTACGACCGGATTTTGACATCGCACGGTCTAATCTGATGAATCGTCATCCTGTACCATCTTTGGATGCATGTTTGGGTGAACTTCTTCGTGAGGAGCAGCGAATGATAACTCAGGCATCTATTGAACATCAAGCTAGTATCAGTACACAGGTTCCGGTAGCTTATGCAACACAAGCGAGAAATAAAAATAGAGACATGCGTGCCATCCAATGCTATAGTTGTAATTCGTTCGGCCACATTGCTCGGGATTGTCCCAAAAAGGTCTGCAACTACTGCAAGAAACAAGGGCACATCATCTCTGCTTGTCCCACTCGACCTGAACGACGACAAGGTACTGCTTATCATGCCTCCACTAGTGCTTGTTCTACTGCATTGCCTACTGTCTCGCCGATTGTTCATGTTCCTTCTCCAACAACAAATCCAAACACACTTACTCCTGAAATGGTTCAACAAATGATAATTTCTGCTTTTTCTGCTTTTGGACTCTCAGGTAATCCAAAACATTATTCCACACCATGGTATTTCGATTCCGGAGCCTCAAACCATATGACAAATACCGTTGTTCCTCTGTCTAATGTTAAAAAATATGATGGAGATCTGAAAATTAACACTGCTGATGGTCATTCTGTGCCTATTAGTGCTGTTGGTGATCTTTCTTCCACATTCACTAATGTTTTTGTGTCTCCTGACCTCTCCACAAATCTTATTTCTGTTGGTCAATTGGTTGATAATAATTGTCATGTCACTTTTTCTCCTTCTGGTTGTGTTGTGCATGATCAAGTGTCGGGAAAGATGATTGCGAAGGGTCCTAAAGTAGGACGACTCTTTCCATTATATAAGTCTCCTTCCATTGATATTCCTAGTTTTTCTTTTTCGTTTTCTTGTAATGTTGTTGGTTCGCGAAACCAAATGTGGCATAGACGTCTAGGTCATCCACATTCTGATATACTTCGTACTTTGGTTCATTCTGGATTATTGGGCAATAAAATAAGTTCTTTTCAAGATCTTTCTTTTGATTGTACATCATGCAAACTTGGTAAAAGCAAGGTTTTACCTTTTCCTCATCATGCATCTCGTGCTTCACAATGTTTTGATGTTATTCATAGTGATGTTTGGGGGATTGCGCCCATTATTTCTCATGCACACTACAAGTATTTTGTTACATTCATTGATGATTTTAGTCGTTTTACTTGGGTTTACTTCCTTCGGGCTAAAGCTGAAGTTTTTTCAGTTTTTAAACGCTTCCTTGCATATCTTGACACTCAATTTTCTGCCAATATAAAAGTTTTACGATCTGATTCTGGGGGAGAATACATGTCACATGAGTTTCAAAACTTTCTTCAAAATAAAGGGATTCTCTCTCAGCGTTCTTGTCCTTCGACACCACAACAAAACGGTGTGGCTGAGAGGAAAAATCGGCATCTTCTTGATGTGGTAAGAACTATTTTACTTGAATCATCTGTTCCTCCTCGTTTTTGGTGTGAAGCCCTTTCTACTGCTGTTTTTTTAATTAATCGCTTACCTTCTCCTACATTAAATCACGTTTCTCCTTTTTATAAGTTGTTTGGTCATTCTCCTTCATATTCTGATCTTCGTACCTTTGGATGTGTTTGTTTTGTACACCTCCCTACTCATGAACGTCATAGACTTACGGCTCAATCTGTAAAATGTGCTTTTCTTGGTTATGCTATTCCTCATAAGGGTTATGTTTGTTATGATCCTCATGCTCGTCGTCTTCGGGTGTCTAGGAATGTGATTTTTTTTAAAATCAATATTTTTTTCCATCTCATGTTGATCCACCTCCTGCATTTTTATCTCTCATGCCAAGTTTTTCTAATATTCCAAAATCTATTAAAAGATTTAAACCTGGTTTTGTATATCGACGACGTAATCGAAATGAGTCTGGTCCCACTACTGTGATCCCTTCTAATATCATCTCGACGCCTAATCCTGCTCTTGATTCCACAACTCTTCGTCGATCTGCTCGTCCTTCTCGACCTCCTCATAGGTATGGTTTTTCTTCCCCCGTCTCTCTTGTAACTACTTTATCTAGTATTTTAATTCCCACTAGCTACAAACAAGCCATGGAACATGAGTGTTGGCAAAACGCAATGCAAGTAGAACTTCAAGCACTTGAGGAGAATCATACATGGGATATTGTTCATTGTCCTCCTACAGTTAAACCAATTGGGAGTAAGTGGGTTTTCTCTGTGAAACTACGTTCTGATGGCTCTTTGGAGCGATATAAAGCCCGTCTTGTAGCTCTGGGTAATAAACAAGAATATGGGATTGATTATGAGGAGACATTTGCTCCTGTTGCCAAAATGACCACCGTTCGAAGCATTTTGGCTATTGCTGCTTCACAATCGTGGCCGTTGCATCAAATGGATGTTAAGAATGCTTTTCTTCATGGAGATCTTCAAGAAGATATTTACATGAAGCTTCCATCTGGTATGAGTACTTCTTCTTCTCATGATGTCTGTAAGTTAAGGCGTTCTTTGTATGGGCTCAAACAAGCACCTCGAGCTTGGTTTGAAAAGTTTCGCCGTACACTTCTTTCTTTCAGTTTTGCCCAAAGTCAGTATGATTCTTCTTTATTTTTCCACACATCTACATCGGGTATAGTCCTTCTCTTGGTTTATGTGGATGATATTATCATCACCGATAATGATTGTAGTTTGATTACTAAGCTTCAAAAACAATTACATGCAACTTTCCATATGAAAGATCTTGGCCAACTTACATACTTCTTAGGATTAGAAGTTCATCGTCGGGCTAATGGTATTTTTTTGAACCAACAAAAGTATATTCAAGATCTTATCACTTTGGCTGGTCTGGAGGATGCTTCTTCAGTTGATACTCCCATGGAGGTAAATGTCAAATTTAAGAAAAATGAAGGGAACCTTTTGGATGATCCTACTCTTTATCGGCGTTTGGTTGGGAGTCTTATCTACTTGACAACTACGCGCCCTGATATATCATATGCTGTTCATCCAGTCAGCCAGTTTATGTTCTCTCCTCGACATCTACACCTTGCTGCAGTTCGACGCATCATTCGTTATCTTCAAGGCTCGTCTACACGTGGTTTGTTTTTTCCAACTGGCTCATCTCTTCAACTTGTTTCCTATAGTGATGCTGATTGGGCTGGATGTCCAGATACACGTCGATCTACTACAGGTTGGTGTATGTTTTTAGGCGACGCTCTAATTTCTTGGAGGTGTAAGAAACAAGATCGTGTTTCTAAATCCTCTACTGAAGCTGAATATCGTGCCATGTCTAGTGCTTGTTCCAAAATTGTATGGCTACGCGGTCTTCTTGAGGAGGTTGGATTTCCTCAAACAACTTCTACCCCTCTTAATGCTGATAACACTAGTGTCATTCAGATTGCCACCAATCCTGTTTTTCATGAGCGCACCAAACACATTGAAGTTGATTGTCATTCCATTCGAGATACTTTGGAGAAACGGGTGATATCTCTTCCTCACATCTCTTCTGATCTCCAAGTGGCTGATATTTTCACCAAAGCTATGACTCGTCAGCGGCATCAATTTCTTATTGGCAAATTGTTACTGGTTGACTTACCAGCATCAATTTGAGGGAGGGTGTTACAGAAAATAAATTAGATTAATATCTAATTTATTTAGTATAATATATATTTAGTATAATATATTTAGTACATTTATTTAGTCAAAGATTTTATAGTCAATAGTCTATAGTCTATGTAAACTTTAGGAAAATAAATATTGTAATATTAATTGCTGTAACTGCTACAAAGTAGTATAAAAAGGTGAACCAGACAGATAAATAAGATATACTTTTTCTAGAAACACAATACTTTTGACATTGATAGTATAGCTGCTAAGTTAGGTTTTGAGAAGTTTGCTTATAATGTCACCAACAAAATCTGGGTGTTCTGGCATTATGATATTACTGTCTGTATTTTAAATGATACTAGTAAATGTTTAAACCTTAAAGTTAGCTTTACTAATGATAATCATTATGTTATGATTTCTGTTGTCTATGCTAAATGTCAAAGAGCTAATAGGGTTGATCTTTGGAACTTTCTTAAGAGTATTGTTAATACTGACTTGGGTTGGTTAATTTGTGGTGATTTCAATGTTGTTAGCTCTATTGAAGATCAGATTGGTTGTAGTACTTTTTGTGCTAATAGTACTAGTGACTTTAATGACATGATAACTACTTGCAATATTGAGGATGTTGGTTATAGTGGTTCTAAGTATACCTGGTCTAATGGCTCCAAATGGAAGAGATTGGATCGGGTTTTCATTAACAGCATATGGTCTAATATATTTTGTAATACTAAAATTCACCATCTTGCTAGGACTGGTTCTGACCATATGCTTATTGTTATTGTTTTTTCTAATGATGCTTTGAAAGTTAAAGGTAGTTTCAAGTTTTAGGATATGTGGACTTTAGAAGATTCTTTTCTTCCTTTTGATGAAGAGAACTGGAGTGCTAAAATGCTTGGTGACCCTTTGTTTGTTCTTTGGAATAAACTCAAGAGGATTAAGAAAGGTTTGTTAGTTTGGAATAAAAATATTGTTGGTAACATCTTCAATAAAATTCAAAGTTTGGAGGATGAGGTTAAGGTTAGTGAGTTAAAGCATCAGAATCTTCAAACTGTTGAGTCTAAAATGGAGCTTGCTAGAGTTAATGCTTTACTAATCAAGGCTACTAGAATGGAGTAAATGTATTGGAAGCAGCAATGTTATTGTAACTGGGTGGTTGATGGTGATAAAAACACCAGGTTTTATCATAGTTTGGTGCAAAAAAAGAGAAGAAGAAATAATATTAAAGGTGTTAAAGTTGGTGATAAATGGATTACTGAGTCTAAAGATATTGGTCTTTCTACTGTTGATTTCTTCAAGCAGGCTTTATCTGATTATCCTTATATTGATTATACTGATGAATCTATATGCATGAATGATAGTATGTTTAATAACATTCCTTGTTTGATTTCTGATGATGACAACAGATTGTTGGTTAAGTCTCCTGATGAGTAGGAAATTTGGAGCTGTATTAATCAGATGAATCCATCTAGTGCCCCTGGTATGGATGGATATACTCTTTGTTTCTTTAAGTAGTGTTGGAGTATCATTGAGAATGATATGGTCAGTGCTATGAAAGATTTGCTGCTTGGTAAGAATGTTCTTATTGGCATTTTTGATACTGGTGTTTGCTTGATTCCTAAACTGTCTAATTCTATTTGTTGGAAAGATTATAGGCCGATAAGCCTTTGCTCAATGCTTAATCGTATATTGTCTAAAGTTATTACTAATAGAATAGCTGTTGTTTTTCCTAAAATCATTTCTCCTAACCAGGGTGGTTTTGTGCCTGGTAAGAGTATCCATGATAACATTCTGATTTGCAAGGAGTTGATTTGTGATTTGAACAGAAAAGTTAAGGATAATAATATCTTGGTTCAAATCGATATGTCCAAGGCGTTTGATAAGATTACTCACTGTTTTATTTTGAATGTTTTAAGGAAGTTTGGCTTTTCTTCGAGATTTATTTGCATTATTAAGAAGCTGATTAGTGCTGTTAATATTTCTATGTTGGTTAATGGTGAAGTGTTTGGATTTTTTAAAACTTCTAAAGGGCTGCGTCAAGGTGATCCTATTTCTCCCTATCTATTCATTATTGCTGAGGAAATGTTCATCAGAGGTATTGATGCTCTTGTTAATAATAACATTTCTGTGAAGTATAAGAGTAGAAGCAGCATTAGTATTAATAGTTTGGATTTTGCTGATGACATACTATTGTTTTCTAATTGTAAAGAGTCTACTGTTAATAGCCTTTGTAGCTTTCTTGACAAGTATCAAAGGTTGTCTGGTCAGGTGGTCAATAAAGATAAAACTAAGATTCTGTTAGCTAGAAACATTACTGAATCTAAGATTGATATTATCTCTGATGTTACTGGTTTTTCTTCTAGTTTTCTGCCTACAGATTACCGTGGGATCACTATCAATACCCACAACAGGATCAGTAACTACAACAAGTTACTTTGTAAGTTAAGAAGTAAAATTGCTGAATGGAACGTTAGGTATCTTTCCTTTGCTGGTAGGCTGACTTTGGTAAAGTCTGTTTTAATGAGTATTGTGTTGTATTGGATGCATACTTGTTTACTTCCTAAAGGTGTTATTGCTAAGATTGAAGTCATGTTTAATAGATTCATTTGGGGTTCTAATCAGGTTGAGAAAAAGGTTCATTGGTGTAAATGGGATTCTTTATGTAAAACTTTTAGTGAATGAGGGCTTAATGTGAGAAAATTGGGTGATGTGCAGAATGCTATTTCTTTTAACCTGTGGGCTGCATTTAGGGAAAACTGCTATTTTTGGTCTAATGTAATGCATAGTATATATTGTGCAAATCATCATCCTTTGCAGATTAGTCCTGACAAGCCTGGATCTATGGTTTGGAACAGAATGATTAAAGTTCGTGACAAAGCTGAGTGCTATATCAGGTGGAGGATTGGTAAGGGGCTGGTTGATTTTTGGCTAAATAACTGGACCTTATCTGAGCCTATTCTTACTCTTAATAGTAGTGATAATAACCTTTGGTTTACTGCTGAAAAGGTTAGTAAATATTGGATTAATAATAGGTGGGATTTATCTTCTGTTTGTAACATTGTTCAACCTGACATTATTGATCACATTCATAGTTTATCTATTGACATTAATAGAAATGATGTTATGATTTGGACCTTGGCTAAGAGTGGTAGATACAATTTAAAGGATTCTTGGAATGGTGTTAGAGTTAGATACAATAAGGATGCTGTTTTTCAAAGGATTTGGAATTCCCTAACTCTTGTTAAAAGTTCATTCACTCATTGGAAAATTATGCATAATTATGTTGTTGTTGACTCTATTATTCAAAGTAGAGGTGTTGCTTTAGTTTCTAAGTGTCAGTTTTGTGACAGCTATGAATCTATGCATCATCTTTTTATATCTTGTAAGTTGGCATGGTCTATTTGGATTCATTATGCAGTTATTTTTAAAGTGTTTATATCTAAGCAAATGAGCATTAAGAGCATCTCCAGAGCTTGGCAAGGTGCAAGGTCGAAGAAAACGCGGGTCAGAAACATGATTCCTTCTCTTATCCTGCATAATATTTGGAAGGCTAGAAATGTTTCGAAGAATAAAGGTTTTAGAGCTTCTGTTAACTCTATTATCAGCCATATCAATGTTATTATTCACACTCTTGATATTAATAGGATCATTAACAAGTCTCATTGGATTGATTGTTCTAAGGCTGTTATCACTCTTGGTTGTGTTAATCATTTAAAGGTTTCTAATAGACCTTCTTATGTTAAGTGGAATCTGCCTCCTACTGGTAGGTTAAAAATGAATTCTGATGCCTCTTGTATTAGCAATGGTGAATCTTGTGGCTCTATTATTTTTAGAGACAGTGAGGGTAATCTTGTGAAGGGCTCTAACTTTTTATATGGTAAATATACTCCGTTACTTGCTGAATTAAGAGCTATTTTAGATGGCTTGATTATTTGTAAAGCTAATAGTTGGAACCTGGTTGATGTTGAATCAGACTCATTAATCATTATAAATTGGATCACTCTCAAAAACAGCAATTTCTATTGGTATGTTAAACCTGTTCTTGATTGCATTTGGAATCTCATTCACAGTAACATGACTTTTTCTCATATATTTCGTGAGCAAAACCCTAAACACTAACCATTCCCAAATCTAAACCAGCCCCAACCCAACTTTCCCTCTCATTTCCAAACTTCTACAACCTTGCAAAATCAGCCCCAAAATCAGATTCGAAGAACTCTACTACATCAATACCAAGCCAAGAACTACTATAGGAAAGGGAAAAGAGTAAGTTTTTACTCTTAAATGTAGTTTTTTTTTGTATATTTGGTTTTGCTTACGTTTTTTGATTTTGATATGCATATGGTGTTAGAATTGGCGAAGTTTCGTTATGAAGTTGTTTTTAGTTGTCTAATGATGCTATTGTAGATTTGGTTTTGACTGATTTGGTTTTTTAGGAAGATTTATGAGTTTTTTTTTCAGGTTGTTAATGGCGGTTTCGAACCTCCCCCGTCGGTTGAGTGTTTGGATACCCGGCAGAGGACATATTTTTTTTCCAGAAATTCATCCTTCCCCGCCGGGTATTAGTGGTTTAGACCGGCGGGGAACATATATTTTTCCAGAACATCATCCATCCCCGCCGGTGCTAGGCTGATTGACCCAGCGGGGAAGGATGAACTATCTGATCTGTGTTTATGTTCCCCGCCGGTTGTTGGCCGATTGACCCGGCGGGTATAAAATATAATTTTCAAATAAGAGTTTTCTCCCCGCCGGGTGAAAATTGGTCACCCGACGGGGAGACCTGTTATTTTTCTAAAACTACTAATTTTTTTTCTTCGTTCTAACTTATTTTGTTGTGATTGTTCTTGCAGACACGAAGCACCTCGCGCAAAGAAGAAGAAGGCCAAAGCGGCGAAGAAAGGCGAAGGTAGCCGACGGCCGGTGGTCGATAGGCCCGAACGTGGGGAGCGGACCGAGCGTGATCGGACCGAGCGCGAGGTGCGCCAGGGCCACACGGAACGATCCTTGCGGCATAGGAAATATGACGCCACAAGGGATCGCGGTGCCACAAGGGAGGCCGTAGAACAATCTTCTCCTCCACGGAGGAGGAAACGGAGGTCCCTATGCCACCACCTCGAAGAGAGGTACGTGCGGAAGGGCGTCCAGCCGATCTGGAGGGATGGAAAAATCTATTTCTATCCCAAAACAGCGTCCTTCTCTTCCCCGACTATGCCTAACATGAGGCGTACTACACCTTCAAAAACGACGTAAGTTATCGAATTAATTATATGTTTGATTAGTTAAATTGTTGTTTTAACATTATATATATTTTTAATTTTTTTTACAGGCGCGCTCGGGTATCACGGTCCAGTCCAAGTACGGTTTGCTTGGTCAGTGGGACCTTGGCAAACAAATGGGGGTTAGGGCTTACCTCGAAGAGACACCGTTTTGGCCGTTGATGCGGCATCTACCAAAGTTCAATAACCACGTACAGTTGGCCGAGGAGTTCAGTGAGAGGTGGCACCAAGAGACTAACACGTTCCAGTTTTCCTCTGGGGAGATGACCTTGACACTGGATGACGTCTACGTGATTACTGGCCTTCCGGTTGAGGGAGAATTATCGTTGTCTATAGGTCGGATCCGATAGAGGCGACGTACGCACGCTATGCGGAGTTGTTGGGAGTTCGGCTGCTGATGTGCAGCAGGAAATGGAGGCGCACGACGGGAGTGGATTCGGCCACATTCTCCGGGGACGAGTACTTAGATTCCAATGCCGCCCTGACTACGGATATGAAGAAGGCAGCAGCTAGGGCATACATCTTGTTCTTCATCGGGTGTACTATCTTCACCAACACGAGCCAGAAGAACATCCAATGCGATTTTCTCCATCACCTTGAGGACTTGACGAAGGTAGGTGAGTACGCATGGGGTACTTGTGCACTGGTGTGGTTGTACAAGAGCTTGGGAGGCATTTCGAAGCACTCCTTGAAGAGCTTGGTCGGGTTCTCGGCCTTGTTTGAGTGTTGGGTCTATGACCACTTCCCTATTTTCCGCGTGTCAGTGAATAATGGTTATAGCCCAACGGATCCAAAAATGCTGGCGTGGTTGCCCAAAAAGATCCCGGTATCATTAGCTCGCGGGAAGCCGTACTACCGTGACATCCTCGCGGCTCAAGGAGAAAGGGATGTAAGTTAGCTTCTTTACGTTTATTGATATACATCTATTCTATATAAAATGTAGTACAAGTAATTGATTTTTTTGTAGGTTATATTCCGACCTTACGAGGATGTCCGTGAGGTGTGGCCGGAGCAGGCAATAGGGTTGTACCGAAACCCTATTTGCCTTATGTTGGTGAGCAAGGCATATCACCCGGGCCGAGTGATACGCCAGTTTGGTTGGATCCAAGAGAAGCCGCTGGACCCCCTTGTTTCTAGAAACGGTCTTGGTAGAGGAGACCATCTTCGTTATGCGCTTCAAGGTAGGCATTGAACTAACTGGAGGGAGCACGTATACGTGATTGATAAGTATTCAAGGCCCTTGGAAGGAAGTACTCACACGTCATCCCCCCAGTACAAGGCATACGTGAAGATGTATGGGTGGTTTAACATCAACGGAGGCGTCCGCGAACGATGTGGTGAACACGATTAATCGTGTTTGGCCGTTAGACGATTCGACTGGCGAGATGGTGTCGTTTGCGAGGAAGGTGATGGAGATCACCGGTCCGTGGCTTTTGATTATCATGGTTGGATTTTTGATATGTATGTTATTCTAGTTGTTGACATTTGGGTTGTTTCTAGTTGTTGACATTTGGGCTGTTTTGTTATTCTAAACCTTAAGTTTGTTGATGTATTTCAGTTTTAATATGTATTTGTTGTTCGTTTAATTTAAGTTTGTTGTTGTGGTTTCCGTTTTCGAATTCGATATTTCACTCACACTCTAGTTTTAAAAACGTAATAGCTGAGATAGTTTCCCCCAAAGTAAGTTCCAAATTAAGTTCCCAGGTTGTTTTTTTTTCAACATTACCCTTTCCCCGCCGGTGTAATAATTTTCAACCGCCGGTTGACAACTTCCCCGGCGGTTGAAAATACCTACCCCGCTGGGGTTAATAAACTACCCGCCCGGTAGGTTTGTTGTACCGCCGGTTGATGTCGAGTGGAAAATTAAAATTTTCCACTTGACATCCCCGTCAGTTGGAAAATACTCAACCGATGGGGACATTGTTACCCGGCGGTTGAAAATTGTGCGGCCGACGGGGAACCCTTCGACAATCCATCCTCACAATTTCTAGAGGATGGGTCTATTTTCCCCCCGGTATGAAAATTATACCCCGGCGGGGATGTTGCCTCCCCGCCGGGGAAGTATTTCACCCGGCGGTCGAAAATACATGACCCGGCGGGGTAACTAGTCGGTGAAATTTTCCACCTACATCAGAATGTGGGCTTCCTCCCCGGTGGGTTGAAAATTGTGATCCGCCGAGGAAGTTTCGAACCCGCCGGGGGAGTATCCTAACCGCCGGTTGACAATTACTGAACCGGCGGGGACCTAGACAAAATTATTCCCCAGCCAAAAATCAATTCCCGCCATATGGCTCTACCGCCAAATGAAACTCCCGCCAACAAAAGAATACCATTATAAATATACAAGTGTTAACGAGAAACATGGCATCCATCAAACACTCAGAAACAAATGGAGTTTACCGTTAATGAAGACTACTATATGCTTGTAGCAGTGAAGGATTCCCGGGCCGAGTTGGGTGAAGATAGGAGTGATGCATTTTTTGAAAGGGTTTTATGTCATATGTATTACAACTACGGTTATTTAGAAACTGGAAGTGTCGTTGTGCGCAGCCGTGACGAAATCAAGAGACGGTACCTTTTTGTCCAACCCCTCACGAAGTTGTTGTTCATGCCGCGAAGAATAAAAGAGGAGGCGGTAAAGGTCTTGGACATGACCGTCTGCGACTATATCACTAGGGATATGGTAGCATATGTGGAGGATATGGTTATGGCAAGGGAGGATGGCGACGATGTTTTACACAGCTTGCGTTACGACTACTAATAGTGCAATCTGTCGTATTCGAACGTGTTTTTATTATTTATGTTGCGTAGTATTGTTATACGTTGTTATGTTTTTATTATTTATGTTGTGTATTGTCCTCGTTTCTTATGTAATGCTAAGTTGTTATGTTTGGGTTTCTAGTTGTTGTTCAATATTAATGTATTTTACATATCACCGCATTCCAAGAAGATACATTCATCTAAGGAGATACATTCATTAAACCTCAACCTCATACAATAGAACATACATTCATCTAAAGAAAATTAAACTGAAATACAAACTGATACAAACAGGAAATATCCAGTTAATCACTCATTTCCTGTAAGCGGATGTCGATATTGTCAGAACGAACCCTATCCAGTTGATCCTCCATTATCAAATCCGTGTCTTGACAGTTGAACAAGTTACTTGCAACACGACGTTCTAATTCGGTGAGGCCAGAAACCGGATGAATGCGGAGTGTGAGTAGGACTGACCACCTAGCCTTCACCTCATCAACACGCCTTGAAACTTTTGGCGGTTGGACACTATCCCTTCCGTATAATAAGTACATCTGGCATAGCAATGCCTCCTAGTACGATTTACTCCCCTCTTTCATGTGAGTGTTACCAAGTTCGATTGATGCTTTAATTAGATATTGATCTTCTAACTCGTTCCAAAGACACATTATTTTAGGGTTTTTCTTGTTGTTTACCCTTCAATGTGTGGGTAGAACATTTATTTTATAGACATTAAACTCCCACCAAATACTTTGCCACATAAACTCCCACCAAAATAAGTCCCGTCAAATTCAAACTCCCACCAAATTCGACGTCCCGCCAAATTCGAACTCCAACCAAATGAGACTCCCGCCAAGAAATAAATAATAAGCGGAGAAAATAACACCCTTTCCCGCTCATTATTTGAGAATTGAACCACATACATCTACTCTATAAATACTGTAATCCGACTATGAAACTAAACACTTAAGTTATAACAATGGGTGATTCTGGCTATATTGTGCACGAAGATGCAAGCCTCCTAAGCGCATTTGACTTCGTCAGAGGTACGATGCAAGAGGAGATTCCTGGTTTCATCGATGCGGTTTTGTGCAGAATGTTCTTCAACCACGGTAGGGAGGCATCGTGTCCAGGATGTTTAATGCCCCGACCACGTGGATGCAAAGAAGTCGCCGATAGGTTAACTTATCTTAAAACAGTGACTATACATATCGAGTCACTTCCTTGGGAAGTCCGAACCAAAGTCCGAAAGGTATTCGACATGGGATTGCAAAGTACAATTACGAAGGAGATGGTGTCACATGCGATACAGCGAATGGAGAAAGAAATAACCGACGCAATAGCCAACGCCGTTGAAACGTACTCAACTCATGAAGGAAGTAGTGATGAAGAGGAATATTCATTTGAGAAAAGCTTTGAGTATGGAATGAACTATCCGACTCCGTAAAACTAAGTGTGTAATGCTAACTCAGGGTTAGCTTATCTATCATTTGGTTTATGTTATGTGCTTATGTATTTCTAATTATGCAATGCTTTTGATTAAAGTGTAATGTTTTAATGCCATCGGCATATTAAGAAGCTTAAGTGTTATTGTTTTTAAAAAAAAAACCATCCAAACATAAAAACCATAAAAACATAAAAACCATCCAAAGTTTACATTCATTACAATCGTCTAGTCATAAAAAAAAGCGGATAAATCGGTTACTTCGGGGTAATTATTTTTAAGCTCTTCGTATTTCTTGCAACGAGATGCAATCGACAATGCCCAACCTTCTGCTTCTGGTGAACGCAACTTTAAGCAACAAGGATGTATCCTAGCACATGGGGCCTCCGCCTTAATCCCAAGCTACAAAACGAAAACACGATAAAATAAATTTCTTGATATTAAAATTACCATTAACATACCCCTTGTATGAATACTTACGTTCACGAAATGGTTGGAGTTGACCCAACCCAATCCGATTTCCAACCGGTTTGGCATCTGAGGAGGTGCACCTCTTAGCAGAAGAAAAGTGAAGCCGACATCCATATTTTGGAATAGCCCAACAAAATGGAGTATGCAGTTAAACGCAGATGCAATTTCCACTCCCATCTCGGGCATGGACATCCAATGATCCTTAGTTCCCACATCACTAGAACATTTCACACGCTCCGCAACATGAATCAAATCCTCCATGCTAGTAAATATCTTAACGTAGACGGATGCGTAATCCATCAGCTCGTTGTAAAGGGCATCCCTTATCAACCTCCACCCATCTTGTTGCCCGTTCAAGGCGTACGCTATCGAGCGGTACCCGCAATGGCCATCAGATTTAACATCGCTAATGAACTCTACAAAAGGCCTAAAATAGATGGGGAATTAGTTCATGTATCCTTTGGGGTCTACAAAACTTGCCTTCACCGGCATCGTAGAGCTTGACCTACAATCCACCGTTCCACTAAAAAGCATTGTCATACTTGCTTGCGTTGGAATAACGTTACCTTTCGTACGAGCGGGGGCGCTTTCCGAACCACGTTTAGGCCCCGACGTTTTTTTCCCTTTACTTGAGGTTGCGGTTGAAAGTTTGAAGTCTCCAAGTAAGGATGGCGTACTAGCATTTTCTGATTGAATCACATACTCGTGTGCACTTTTGTCGCGTTTAGTGGATGTATCATCAGCGGCAATTGATAACTTACATTTGTTAGGTGGACGACCGCGCGCTTTTTTCTTAACCAATGGCTCCAAAATGTTAGTTGTTTCGGGATGGACGACGGCAAACCATTGTTTGTAAACGTGCTCTATGCGTGCTTCGTCATTGGACGCCATGACATCGCATGCTAGTTTGTCAAGTTTGGCTTTAAGTTGCTCGATCATCGAGAGGTTGGTACGAACTAGGATGTCTAACCTCTTCCAATGTTCATGAAATAACTCTAGCGGCACCTCTAAGCCTTTCGCAACAAACTCATAGATTTCGTGGGCGCAAGGCATACCGTGCGTAGTTCGTATGGCACAACCGCAAGGCATATCCGGCGCGATTTTCATGTTGCTAGCACATTCGACTTCGTCGGCCAAAAGTTCCATAGCATAGTGGGAGATGTTGCTTTTTAGTTTACCGTACACAATGTTTGTGAATTTTTGTAGGGCCAACAACCGGCTCTTTTCAAAAAGAAGCCTTGATGTCTCCGTGTTCCAATTCGATCAAAGTATGCAACTTCAACCAAAAAGATTCAAATTTACCTTTGCTCGTACCAATGAAACGCTTGAGGCTCGAATGAGCGCTCTCCACGCGGTTTGTGGTTCGGTTACCAAAATGCATCCACTTGTTAGTTCTTCACATTACAAACTTGTCACCGTACGGCTCTACCCAACTTTCGGTATACTCAGTTGCTTCCGGATACTCTTTGAAGTCGCGGTACAATTCCGACCGGTAGTTCTCCTAGGCTAATTATGTTTCCGCCAACATCATTTGATTCCACACTTTTAAAAAGGCGTTGGACACTTTCTTCTCCTTTATGATCTTTTTCGTTTTTCCTAGGACGTTCATGTTGATGTGCCATCAACACAACATGTGCGTTGCATTTGGGAACACTTCCTTTACCGCCTTCACAAGCGCTAAGTCTCTATCCGTCAAAATAATGGATGGTAATTCGATGGAGTGAGTTACCATCAACGAATGTAAGCACCCTAACACCCATTTGTAGGTCTCGATTTTTCATTCGACATAAATGCAAATCCAATGTAGAATGTTTTCCCCGTACAAGTCGCACCCACGATCTCGTACAACGGTATCTCGTATTTGATCACCTTGTACGTGTTATCCATTAAAATAACGTTTGGAAATGTCTGTAACAAATCCAAACTAACCGGGTGCGCAAAAAAAATCTCGCCTATGATATCGCTTCCGTCTTCGGACTTTCTATGGAATTCGTAGTAGTTTAGTCGATTTAGTTCACCCAACAAGTATTGGAATTGTGACCGACCGCCTTTCTCGAGCTTGCGGTGTTTTAGTAATGCGTTGTACATGGTGCGCATTGTAGAAGAATTCTTAGGGTTCAATTTTTTCACTCCACCAAGAATATCACGAGGACGGGATTCCATTTTCATAGAACTAACCACGAAATCCATCTCTATTTTTTGAAAGCGTCCCACGTACGAATGACCTTCTTTGTAGGATATAGTATCGTAATTGTGAAGGCCACACTCAAACTCTATTCCCCACAAATCATCACCCATCTTCTTTCCTTTAAGGGCGAACGGGCATCCACATTTTTTCATTCCGGTAGACTTCCTCTTTAGATCCTTGGGATCTACCAGATTTGTGTAAACTCCTGATCTTTCACACACAAACTCTACTCTCGGATTTTTACGATCATGTCTATCGCATCGATGTAAAATAATCACAAACCCGTTATCTAATGTGGTTTCCTTAACCCATTCAATCAGGTCTGCCTGAGAGTAGTAGTGAGATTTGGTGTTGAACAACTCGCCATAATCGACGGAGCAAGGCACTGGTATTTCCTCCTCTTCTGCCTTCGCCATGCACAAACTAGACAAATCATCCTTTGACTCATCTTTTAACTCTCCATCTCCAGTCTTTAACTCTTCACCCTGTGTAAAAAAAACCATAAATTATGAGCATGGACAATATAAGCCAACCCCAACGGTTAGAAAATTCACACATTGAAGGAGGTTTCCCCGCCGGGTTTAGATGGTTACAACCGGCGGAGACATTGTTACACCAGCGGGTGAAAATTCTCAAACCGGCGGGGAGATTGTCAACCGGCGGTTGACAATACCACACCCGGCGGGGGTCTAGCACAAAATCAAACCCCATTTGTGCATAAAACACAGGTGTTTTCCCCGACAGGTAAAGAATAAAAAACCGGGGGGGGGGGGGAGGAACAATCCTTCCCCGACGGTTGACAATACTAAACCCGGCGGGGACCAAACACAAAATGAAACTCAAAATGTGCACAAAAAAAAAGAGTTGGCCCTGCCGGGTACAGAGTAACAATCCCGCCGGGAAAGGGTAGACCAACCGCGGGTGGGACTCGATGAACCCGCCGGGCGAACATGGTGTAACCTGGCGGGGAACCTTCTTAGACCATATTATGAATGTTCATAGTCCCCGCCGGTTGAGAAGGGTGAAATCGGCGGGGCACTTCGGGTTCTACCTTTCTAAATCTAGAAGGTCTACCAAAATGGAAACTTTTCTAAATAGATTGGTTAGAACAACTACCATATTTGGAGTCCCATGCTCCTCAGCAAGCTTCTGACATTCCGAGTCCATCCTTCGATTATTCGAATTTACAAAAAAAATTATTGATTTTGGAGGTTCAAGTGTTTATTTGTGAGTTTCGAGAGTTTTTGATTTTTTTGGAGTTTTTGAATTTTTGGGTGTTTTTGAATTTTTTGTTCAGTGTTGAGTATAAAAGGGTTGTTTGGAGGTGTAATTTTGTGTTCTTATACATTTGGTTAACCATAACCACATTCCACTACAAAACAAAAATAAAGATTCTTGGTCAAAGGGTAAAACCGTCTTTGACTATTGAATTAAAAAGATTCTCTATATTTTGGGAATGGTTAACAAAAATTGGGCCCTAATTTAGCCAAACCCATATTTATATGCAGTTTATTATATGAAGGATTACATATGTTATAGTTGAACCTCTAACATTGTTGAAGGTGTTTGCCCGAGTGTAATTATACATATGTTATAGTCATATAGTCGAACGCCTAATCTTGTTGAAGTTGTCTGTGGAGTGTGCAAGTTGTATTTAAAATTATTTTATAAACTAATTACTTTAAAAATTACTAAAATCTTGTATTTTAGTAAGTACAACTAGTACATTTTTAGTATCATATTAGTTCTAAAACAATGAATTAACCAAATTTTCAGTTTGATATAAAATTGTCAATTTTTTCGAATATGAAATACTATACCATATCATTTAGGATAATTTTCGATATCCAGTTAGTAAAATTGTATATGACACAGTTTTTTTCCAGAAGGAATCAGCAACCGCTATTCAACGATGGTTTTAGAATATTCAGTGTATTAAGTTTCCTTGTATGAGCCTCTAAGTTCTCTATATATTGAGAGCCTTACTTGGGTTTGCATTATAAAAAAACAGTTCAATACAAAATGAACATTTTTCTAATAAACCTAAAACCCTAACCGCCTCCTGCGGCTACTTCTCTCTTTGTTTTTTAACATGGTATCAGAGCACGTGTGCTTCTGGGAATTCTGAACATCATCAACAAAGATGGCTGGCAATGAAGTCGTGGTTAGTCAAATCCCTGATGAATTAGCAATGCAGATTGCTGCCATTCTGAGAAATGGTCTCGGAACACAACAACAAACAACTAACCCCGAGAATTTATCCCTAGGGATTAAACTCGGTGGTGACAACTATGCCCTATGGGCAAACCTGATGAAGAAAGCAATTGGGGGAAGGGGGAGAGGTTCTCACATTACAGGGGAGCCGACACCTCCATCCAAAACTGACAACACATATACAAGGTGGGAACAAGATGATCAATGTGTTTTCACATGGATTATCCAGAATCCTGAATCCAGGTTGGTGAATAATGTCTCGTAATATCCCACTGCAAAAGCCCTCTAGGATGGGTTAGCCATCACATACGGTTCTGGTACAGATTCGTTATAGGTGTTTGACCTTCATAAGAGGGCTAATTCATTAAGGCAATGGTCTGATACACTAGAAGACTTGTGGAACAAACTGCAGAACATCTGGATGTCTATAGATAGGCGAGATCCGAACCCTATGAAGGACCCATAAGACATTCAGATCTACAATAAGAAGACTCAAGAACAAAGACTCTATCAATTGCTAATGGCAATTAATGACAAGATGGAACCAGTCAAGAGAGATATCCTAAAAAAGGATCCTCTTCCTTCATTGGAAACAACATATGCTACAATACGAAGGGAAGTGGCCAGGCTTAATATACTAAAATCAAGTTCTTCTGATAGTGACTCGATTGAAATTGTAATGGGTTTGGCTGCTAAAGATTCTGCACATAGGTTTAAATTCTGATCCAAAGAAAAAGAAGATAAATCCAAATTGTATTGCACTCATTGTGGGATGAAGAAACACACTAAAGAGACATGTTTCCAGCTGGTTGGCTATCCAGAATGGTGAGAGGACGGTCATAAGGAGAAAAATAACCAGCGTTTCAGATCTAATGTCAAACGGGCTTCGTCTGCAAGTGGCGGTGAAGATCCGACTAAAAATGAGCAAGGAAGTGGCACTGGTTTTGGAGGAATGGCTGCGAACTCCTATGAAAAACTTGGAGGTAAAGGGTTTGAGAAATCAATGAATTGGATCTTTGATTGCAGGGCTACGGACACCATGTCTTATGATCCTAAAGACTTTGGTGATATGTCATCTCCAAAGAAGTCCCATATTGAGACTGCTAGTGGAGAAATTTGTGAAGTCAAAGGGGGAGGTTCAATTATTTTTTCGGAAAAAATGGAAATTAAAAACTGCCTCTACATTCCTTCACTATCCTTAAAGTTATTATATGTTAGTCAAATGACAAAAGAACTCAACTATGTGGTTCTTATGTATCCATTTTTTTGCATTTTACAGGACATTCGTACGAAGGAGATCATTGGGCGTAGTAGTGAACAAGAAGGTCTCTATTATGTTGATGAGGTAGTTCATAAGGGACATATCATTCTTGCTCACGGAACAACCGAAAGGCAACTTTGGTTATGGCACCGACGACTTGGTCATCCTTCTTTTAGCTATCTTAAAAGTTTGTTTCCTAGTCTTTTTTTGAATAATTCCATTCATGAGAAATGTGAAACCTGCATTCTTGCAAAAAATCGTAGGGTCTCATTTAATCAAAATAATACTAGAGTTGATTATGCTTTTTCGCTAATCCATTCTGATGTTTGGGGTCCAACACCAAATTCCACTAACAATCAAATCAGATACTTTGTTTTATTTGTGGATGATTTCTCAAGAATGACTTGGATATACTTCATGAAACATAAATCGGAAGTACCAGAAATATTTGTTTGTTTTTACAAAATGATTTTGACTCAATTTGTAAAAAAATACAGATTCTCCGTTCTGATAATGGAACAGAGTTTGTCAACCAAAAAATGCATAATTGTTTCAAAACAAATGGTCTTATCCATCAAACCACTTGTCCAAACACACCTCAATAAAACGGTACTTCAGAACGAAAAAATCGTACTTTACTTGAAAAAACTCGTGCTATTATTATTGAAACTAGAGTTCCTCATTCTCTTTGGCCAGAAGCGCTTGCTACAACCACGTATCTTGCAAATCGTCTACCAACCCAATGTCTAGGAAATAAAACTCCATTACAAGTGCTTGCCACCCAAGTTACAATTCCATCTGTTATGACCTTACCACCTCGTGTCTTTGGTTGTTCGGTGTTTGTTCATATCCCTAAAACTACTCGAAACAAACTTAATCTGTATGCTGAAAAGTGTGTATTCGTTGGGTATGGTGTCCATCAAATGGGCTATCGGTGTTACAATCCATTTACTCGTCGAATCCATGTCACCATGGACTGTGACTTCTTAGAATCCGATTATTTTTTTGACCACCAATCTCGTGCTCAGGGGGAGAAAGTAAGTGAATCACTCGACTTGTTGCTATATGAAAGTTACTTTGAGGATGTGCCGACAGAGTCGGTAGATGGCGCCACCGAACACGCTTCTTCCTACATAAATGAGACTGACGAGGCAGTTCCTACCACCAATGATTCTCCCGAAGACAATGTCCAACAAGAAATAAATGCCATGGATAATACCAGTGAATCAACCGAAGAAAATGTCCATCAAGAGGTAAACAATTTACAATGTCATAATTCACAAAATGCTACTGACCATGACATTTCAGGAAGTCCATTTGTTGAAACTCAAACTCTGGTTCTTCCCCCAAGAATAAATAGAGGGGTTCCTTCTGACCGGTATTCACCGGAACATGTTCCCCGTGCTTCTACATATCCGGTAAAAATGGAGAGGAAATGAATGACGAGGATTGCAAAGGCGTTTTCAGCTACTATTCTCTCTGAACAAATCCCTAATACAGCTCAAGAAGCTAAAAAGATGACTGAATGACATGAGGCAATGAATACCGAAATGGAAGCTCTAAAAAAGAATGGTACATGGGAGAATTGTGTGTTACCACAAGGGAAGAAAATAATCGGGTGTAGATGGGTGTTTAATATAAAATATAAATCCGATGGCACCATTGAGCGACACAAGGCAAGATTGGTTGCTAAAGGATATACACAAACATATGGTATAGACTACTATGAAACATTCTCTCTGGTTGCAAAGATTGACACTATCAGAGTTTTACTTTCAATAGCCGCGAATAAAGATTGGCCTCTTCATCAAATTGATGTAAAGAATGCTTTCTTACATGGAGACTTGGAAGAAGAGGTATATATGGAACCCCAACCAGGGTTCTCTGATGTTTTTCAAGAAAATGAGGTATGTAAACTGAAAAAGGAATTATATGGGCTCAAACAGTCTCATCGTGCTTGGTTTGGGGTGATTTACAATGGCAATGAAGCGGTATAGCTACAAACAGAGTAATAGGGATCATACCATATTTTACAAAAAGAGAGGAGAATTAGTCACTTGTCTTATAATATATGTCGACGATATGATTATAACGGGGAATGACGAAGAAGAAATTAGCTCTCTTAGGAAAAACCTCTTCAAGGATTTCGAAATGAAAGACCTTGGGGGATTGAAGTATTTCCTAGGAATCGAGGTTCTTAGGTCAAGAGGAAGGATTTATATCTCCCAACGGAAATATATATTGGATTTATTAGCTGAAGTTGGCATGGTGGATTGCAAACCAAATGACACTCCTATGGTTGTGAATCACAAACTAAAGATAATTGAAAGGGCCAGACCAGCGAGTAAAGAAAGGTACCAAAGGTTGGTGGGAAAATTGATTTACCTGGTTCACACTCGACACGACATTGCATACGCGGTGGGAGTAGTTAGCCAGTTCATTCATCATCCTCATGAACACTATATGGAGGCAGTAATGAGGATTATTTGATATCCCAAAAGCACACTAAGAAGAGGCATAATTTTTAAGAAAAATGGACACCTTGATGTTGAAGTATTCACAGATGCTGATTGGGGAGGGAATCCTAACGACAAGTGATCAATTGCTAGCTACTTTACTCTTCTTTGAGGTAACTTGGTAACTTGGAGGAGTAAGAAACAGAAAGTAGTATCACCGTTAAGTGCTGAATCAGAATTTAGAGGAATCGTTAAGGGGATTACCGAGATACTTTGGTTAAAGAAGATAATGAAAGAACTCGGATCCCCCCTGAAGTGTCCAACTCAGTTAATGTGCGATAATAAAGCTGCGATTAAGATTTCAGAGAACCCGGTACAACATAATAGAACAAAGCACGTTGAAATAGATAGGCACTTCATAAAAGAAAAGATTGAAGATGGGACAGTCGAACTTCCGTTTGTTAGATCCGAAGACTAACTGGCAGACATCCTGACAAAAGCGGTTGCTGCAAGAACATTCGAATCAGTTTTATCCAAGTTTGGTATTTATGATCCCACTACACAACTTGAGGGGGAGTGTTAGAATACTCAGTGTATTAAGTTTCCTTGTATATGCCTCTAAGTTCTCTATATATTGAGAGCCTTACTTGAGTTTGCATTATAAAAAAACAGTTCAATATAAAATGAACATTTTTCTAATAAACACAAAACCCTAGCCGCCTCCTGCGGTTACTTCTCTCTTTGTTTTTTAACATATGGCGTACAGGGTAAGCCTTCAGTCTGATGTAATAGCCTGCAAACTAACGCCAGTAGGTAAATCACGCAAGGTGACAGGCTCAACTAAGAAAGCATTTATAGAGGGACTCGATCCCATGACCTTAAGTCACAAGCATGTCTTACTCTACCAACTCGGCTACCCCTTTCGGACGTATATGATAAGTTTACTTCTATGTCGCATGGATTTTATGGACATGGCCATAAAAATATGATAAAATAATTTTAATACATTTTGCTGGAATAGTTGTTCAAACTAGTTAGCAGATCAATCGTCGTTACCATTAGAGTTTCAAGTTGATCTTTTACCTCGATGTTTGGGTTTGTATGGAATTGGGAAATGTGAAAGTCTATTTTTTTTAATATCACTTAAATTATACTTCAAAAGTGATGATTATGTTTGTATTTTATGTTTGGGTTGATTAATTCTTTTTTGTGGATTAATGATCTATGTTTTGTTAAATGTACGATAGCATAAAAAACATACAAAAAATAAAACACTTTTCGTGATAATTAAATTAAAACTAGATTAAATCTCTCGTAGAGTATATCAGATAGCTTAGTCTTGATATGTCAAGTTTTATATAATTAGTGGATAGTATGTCAAATGTGTCATTCTAAAATATTATATTGGATGCGGTGTATATGAATACGTGTTTAAAAAACCTCTGTATTATATGTAAAACACTTTACTCGGTATAAAAATACATAAACTACAAAGAGCATAAAATAGTTTTATAAATATAAAAGACCAAACGTTTGTGTTAAATAAGAACTATGGAAAAACATCAAATTTAAACTTTTATTTATATCTAAACTTGAAACCAAAATACAATGATAATAAAGAGACTTGTTACCATAATCCTCATTCGGTATTTTAACTGCCACGTGGAATGTTTGATTTCATCTTCTATTGTTTTTTATTATTCAAATTTAAGTCCAACTTATGGTTTCGACGCAATTCACTTTATATATTCTATAAATTAACGGGAAAAAATTATATAAGCGTTTGGCGATATTTTCTGTTGAAAATGAGTCGAATAGTGATGAGGCTCGAATAATTGGTCATATAAGAGTTACATGTATGCCCATGGTTATTATTATATCATTGGTGATTCTTGTGTTCATAATGATTCACAATATTTGTGGTGATCTTTCGTTCTTGTTTAATAGTCTGGTTATTGGGTCTATTAGGTCTATTATCTAGATAGACATCATATGTTGAATGTTTAATCTCATATAAATAACTCACAAGGTTATAGAAAAGATAACAATGACATATGAAATCTTCTTCTATCAGAGTAAAACTCTTTATTCTAGTGATATCCGTAGATGTAAACATTATTGTCATACCACATTATAATCACGTGTTCTTCCCTTTTCTTTTCTTTATTAAATTTTGTGTATGATCCGTTTGTGATAGATATTACATCTTGATTTCTAATAAATTGGCATCAAACTGTAGGTTGTTGCAATTAAAGGTTAATAATAGTGTTTACATACAAAACAAAATAAAATCGAAAGATTTGGTATGGGTTTTAGTTTTGTGTTGTGGAAGATTAAGTTGAAAACTTATGTGGTACTACAAGGATTGTGGAAAGTTGTGGATCTAATTTAGCGGTAGAAATGAGAGAAGATGAGAAATAAAATCTTCAAGAATGTGCTTTTTATTGGATTCTAATGAGTGTAAATGATTATGTTTGTAGCGAGATTAATGGTGAGAATATTGTTTTATGCATATGAAATTTGGAACCATTATGCACCATAAGATTTTGTGGCACTCTTTGGTTCATTGCTAGCTATTGCCTGACATGAATATATATTCACATATTATTCGTGAATAACAACATTATATAATGTATAATTTGAATGAATATATTTCTGTACACATGAATTATCCAAGTGGGAGATTATAATAAAATCTGAAATTTGAATGTCTCATCGTGTCTAAATTTATGGTATTAAGGTAAATTGTTATAAGTCTAATTAAATAAATAAAGTAATCAACATTAAGAATATTAAACTTGCGAATAAATAAATAATAATAATAATAATTGATGAGGCAAAAATCATCCAAACTTCTAACACTTGAACAAATTTGATAAATAAGAATCAATAGTAAAAAAGATAAATAAATTTGAAGAATAATGTGAAGAACATTTGTATTATTTTTGTGTGACATGTTAGAAATTTTGTATTTTTCTGTTTCCACTATTCTCTCTAACTTTCACCCACTTTGCAAATAAGACATTATATTTTTATATAGCGGTCTTGATTTTGAGGGGTTATAGGTTGTTACCTCCTTAGCCTTTTTTGTCCCTCCTGATACTTTATCAGACAAGATACGTCCTTTAGGGCTATTTTACTAGTAAAATATCCGACATGGCTTCTGTATGTTGTCACATACAATTTTTATACACTTCAACAATGCTTGGATAAGGGAAGATTGGTGGAGGCTAAGTGTTAATTGGTTAATGATCGTTTGGGTGAGGAATATGTGCATGTAGTGGACTGAGCACACAATACCGCGACCGTTCCTTTCAGATTGTATTAAGGGGCCATACGAGGCCTAGCTAATTTGGCCAGGCTTGCCAGCGCTGGTCGCTCAAGGTCGAGTGACCGTGCTGGTATCTTAAGAGAAAGTAACCATGCTGGTCGCTCAAGGCCAAGCGATCGTGTTGGTTGCTTAATGTCCAACGAACACCACGATCGCTCGTCCTTGAATGTTTTGTGCACTATGGTCGAGAATTTTGGAGTTGGGCTTGGTTGTTTAGCCAAGCCATTTATATTCGTGCGACGTCACACAATCAGGTAACTTGATGTTTCGTTCATGTAGTTTACCTTAGACTTATTCGTGTCGTATCAGTAACTTTCCATACCTCGTTGCTTGATGCCGAGCTAATAAAGTGTTCGCAAGCATGTTTTTATCTTCTCTCCAAGCTTATACTTCAAGATGACTTCTTGTTTTTCCAAGCTTCCATTTCAAGATGACTTCTTACTTTCCTAAGCTTTTTCTTCAAGATGACTTCTTACTTTCCCAAGATTTTTCTTCAAGATGATTTATTGCGTCTCTATATTTTTTTTACTTTAAGTCTCGTCACCACATATTTCTCTTTTTATTATTTAAATATTTCATAATTATATTGTTTTATCTTTCATTTTCATCCAGAGCACCACTCTTTAGAAGCTACATCAAAAGAAGGTGATGCAAGAGGGCTCGACTCTTGTGTGGTAGATGATACTTGTAGCTTTAATTCTCTTAAGGCCCCCTCTTGAGATGAACCAAATATACTCGATGATTATTATAGTTATGTCCTCATTAGTGAAGGTATTATTTTGTGCGATGACGATTGGCGTTAATGTTGGGGCCTTGGTGGTTTGTCTACTTTCACATTTGATGTTGTTAAATAGTTTAAGATCCGTCACGAGAACGATATATTGGACGACATAGCTACTTGGCTCCCGAGTACTAACTAAACCCCACTTGATGATTATCATCACAAGACCGTATTATTTAACTCAACCTCTCTTTAATCCCTATAGCTCGCATTGGATCCATTCACGTCAAATTACTTATTTGGGGCTAACCTTCCATCGCCCCAACTTAACCTACACGTTTGACGTCTCTTAATAGCCTTTCAAACATCCCTTACCATCCCATTGTTTACCTTTTTATGTTCTCTCAAACAGAAAAAAAAAGAATTATTTCTACCATTTTGAGTAACACCCCATTGTGGTGAGGGGTTTGGCTTAATCCAACGCAATATGTAAGCCTGAATTTTTTTATGTGTGGTAATTAGTCTTTTTTATTGATCATGTTTCTTCCGCCTTCTCCTATTGTGATATGTATCGAAATAGGGGCTTTTAGGCTTGTGTCTACGTGCCTTTTACTTATTCACCAATATTGTGTCTGTATGTTTTTCAATTAATTGTATTCGTGAGAAAGATTTCCATGCACGACTATATATCTATATTCTTAATCTTCCTGGAAGTTATGAATTTAACACTATACTTCATCATCGATGCTTCATAGATATCTACCAACCTGCTAACTATATTGATTATGCATATACAGTTTTCTAACTCCTAATTTGAGTCCTTAATGTTAACTTAGTCGAAGATCCAAAACCTCATCCCAAAGTACTGGCATCGGCCGAGTGACCATGGATATCAATCCCACTCATATAGCTTCATCATCCTCCAATTTTCCTGAGTCTAAGGATACTAATTACAAGGATGTGCCCGAAGCATCCGAGCATTACCATGGCGTTGGATTCGAGGGGCTTCCAAATTTTGACCAAACTTTTATGAGACATGTGGGTCTTGTCCACGAACTCCTCAAGTTATCGTTGTTGGTCCCTTGATTAATTCTCCTTACAAATTAGGGAGAAGGTCCAATTATACCAAAGAAAGGGGGTTGAGAAGGCAATGGCTATGTTAAAAATTCAGAGGGCCTTTGATAATTTTATATGGGTGGACGAGGGAATGTCATTGGTTCTTGTTAACATGGAGAAGTATATTGTTGATCACAATGATGTTGTTTGAGTGAGAGAATGATCGGTTCTTGATGATGTCCTTTACTTTATTGGTCGTGAATTCATACGACTTATGAAAACCGTGGTTTTCTCAGAGAATACCAATAAATCATACTGTTTAAGAGTCAATAAACTCAAAGACGAGCTAATCAATAAGATGGCTTCTCACATGGGTAGTTTTGAGAGGGTAAACCAACTTAAGGGGTTAATGGAGATTCGTATTGATGAGGCTAAGAGGAAACGTTTACACGATATTTGGTTTACTAAGAAGCAACAAGAGAATGTGATGTTTTCTTGTATGGATATTTTCTATAAATGATGTGAGGCTAAGGTCGTTTAAGTAATGCACAAGCTTTATCCTGATATGAACTTTGAGTCTCACTTTGAAAACTTAATGTTATTATGATAAATCATTTATTCTTGATATCGCTTCCTTCCCCGACCATGACCTCTAGGTTATCTGATATTGATGTTGGTGTTGATTATGACATCGTGACCTCTCACCTTTCTGTCTTTTTTACTTCCAATGGTTCCTCTAGCCAACTTTCAGATGAGCAACTTACAAGGATCTTATAGGAGTTTGGCATATCCTTAGTGCTTAATTTTAGTACGGAAGATAAGAGGGCACGTGCCAAGAAACACGTGAATGAATTTAAAGACCAAGTTATTGAAGTGTGTGAGGATCTTTGACGGTAGCTCTTCTTATTTTACTACTTCAAAAGCGTCATCTCGAGTTACATATAAAACACGCAAACATCTTTTAGATTGAGGGTAATGAAGGCACAAGTACTTCTCGGGGTATTTGATCTTGGACCATTGTTGTTGTTTGTTCTTTTTCTTTGGTATTTGCAAACTTGTTTCTTGTTATGTGATATTTGAATTTTAAGGGCGTGCGTGGCCTTCTTCAGTTGTAATATGGGAATATTTCTCATTCATTTTTTGTAATATAAGTTTTTTTTTGCTTTTCAAATCAAACTATCTTCACCAACATCTTATTAGGTAGTAAAAGTTTTATTATATGTTTCCCCCACAACACAAACCATACCAACCTTTGTCGTCGTGTAAAACATCATTCCGCCACAGTAGTGCAAAATCTCATTCATGTTGTTGCGACATAACATAATGTTGCCATAATTTCTCAAACTTTGTCTATTGAGCCACCGTATGATTTGATCATATATAGAGAAAAATTTATAGTCGCTCAAATAACAAGTTAACGATTTAAATTAAACTTACATGCGAGAGTTTTTAGCCATTAAGAAATTTTTCACCATCGTCAAAAAATCAATATAGGTAGGATCCGTATTGGAAATCACGGATCGACAAGGACCGCGATCAGAAATAAAGCATCATGATAATAATGGTCATTTAGAGGAAAGTAACAATGTGTTTTTATGTTTCAATCAAGCGTTCTCGACCAATAGTCGGTTGCTCTCCACGTCGCGGTCGTAATAAGAATAATCCACGGGAGAAACCTCTTTAAGATAAATGGGCATGGACGCAATCTGAAGATAAATCGATTAGAAATCATGAGTGTTGTCATCCTAGACACTATTGAGTGGGGTTCACTAATGGACTCTATCTTCTATTCACTGTCAACATAACCTTGCTTTACTATAAACCAAGCGAACACTGGAATGGGAAAAGGTCGACCAAGTGATTCTATAGTGGCACCAAACTCTCTTCTTGTCGCATAATATTTTTCATCAGTCATACGACTCGAGATAATTAAGTTGTTGAAGCAATGATAGAATGATCTGATATATCGTATGGTAGCGTCACTGTCAAAGCCACAAGTAACAACGATAAAGTTTCCATGATGAATCGATCCATTTAATATGGATAATACGGTAAGAAAAGATATTATGAGAATCATATCCAACATTTCTTAGATACGATTATAATATTCTACGATGACGGTAGGCTGTTATGCCTAGTGTTCTCGATGACTTTCTGATGTAGCACTTTGAAATGGTTTCATTCTTTTCCGCCGGCCTCAATTTACACTTCCAAAGCATTCTGGATTTCCTTCCAATATCAGTTTAATGAAAATAAGATTATTAATGGAGATGTGGATTATATTATCATTTTAAGCGTGAGTTAACTAAAATCCTGCATAATTACACTCAGAGGTTTGTCAGTATGAAAAGTATACTCGAAAACTTCCATGATTCCACGACATGGGCTCCATTCTTACTTGGAATTATACTCGTTCTCATGGCCAAATATATTATAAAATACAAGGATCTTACCTTTAGAGAGCATAGTGCAAGTAAAGCAACAAATTAACGTTGAAAATAAAACGTATACAAGGATGTTGAGAAGGCTAAATCCATATCCGTCATATCATTGGGCCTAATTCCAATCCAAGAATTTCATTGTGGCTCAGGTTCAGTCAGGTAAAATTTGTACAAAACCTTTTCAACGATGTTCCTATCTCAAGAATAAAAATTATAAAATAGATGGTCAAGAACCCGCTAGAGGTCATGAGTCTCGCAATTGTATATGTTCAAATAATTTATACTCCAAGCTCACCGAAGATATATTCATGATATATAATTAAGCCCAAGGCTCAATTCCATTCCAAAAATCATAGAAGATGTGGAGCCAGGAAAGTCTCAAGATAAAACAAATTATGTAAGTATCACAATAATAGTGGTCATAATATATGAGATTGTTTATCCTCAAAAGATGTAATTCAATACCTTATCAATGAGAGAAAGCTTTAGAAATTTGAGCAAAGCCCCAAATCTCGCTAAGCTCACTTAGGCGCCACAGACCGAGCCTTATACGTCATCACTACAGGTTGTGGTGCATTCGGCTGGCCAACCGTGGCTTTATTCAAATTAAACCATTTAGTTAGCAAACTTAGCGGCGATGAAGCCACCACAATCTATCAAGAAGGTGTAAATGCTCACTAACATGCTGCCTAGCCTCAACCGACTTATTTCTCGATGCTCTCATAAGTGTGCCATTTTCTTCAAAGTACTTAAAGTAATTTTACAGTTCAACTTGACATCTGAATACGATGAGGCATTCAGGAACATCAAAGAGCAAATGACTTATCCCAAGGTCCTCATGTGGTTTGACGTAAGTGACAGTATTTATCTTTATCTGTTAATTTGTGAATATGTTGTAAGTTCAGTTTTGGTCAAAGAAGAAGAAATCATTCGTCGAGCTAATAATACATCAGTAAATCACTTCTCGTTTCCAAAAATAAATATTTAAAACTGGGGAAACTCATTCTAGTTTTAGTAGCAGCAACTATAAAAATGAGAAAATATTTCCAAGGCCATATCATTGTTGTATGAACATATTTCTTCTTCAGGATTGTCCTCTAAAAGCCTAACATACCGAGAAAAATAACACGGTTCTCTAGAGAGCTGAAAGATTTCAATGCCAAGTTTTATCCCCGAACAACCACTAAATCCTAGGCTTTAGCAGATTTCCTCACTAAATTCAAGGGTGAACGATCTATCTCCTTGGAATCCAATCTCGAGCCATTGTAGATAGTCAGGACTGATGAAGGCTCAAACAGCCAAAACGATAACACTAATATACAACTTATTTCTCATACGAATGAATCTTTTCATTAGTCCGTCCGGTTTTAATTCCAATTTATAACAATGAGGTCGGGTACCAAAAATCAATAGTTACAATCCGGCTAGCCCAAATAAACGGGGCACGACGTATAAGAAAACTAACTGACTCCAAACTAGTGTTGAATCATGCTTTTAGGCAAGCCAAAGTAAAAAAATATATACTTTCATCCTATATCGAAAGTTGTTACAAGTTGATACCTCTGCAAGTAAGCAAGTGCAGTACAAAATATGAACAATATGTAGAAAACTAAATAATAACGAGCTACCTTTTGCGAGAAGCACCAAGTCAGAATTATAGGTTATTACATATGAGTCAACGATTATCTATATGTAAAAAAGGGTCGAACCCTCCATAACAGTCTTTGAGGCCATGAATACCAACGAGAAACTTGATTTGAAAACCCCAGTCCGAGCTTATCTAATGTAAGAGACGTTCATGTTAGATCAATGTTATAAATGTTATATACTTGCTACATTTTACTTGATAACTTTATCAACCATAAAGTACTCTCACAATCTCTTATGAGTTGTGTAGGAGATATCAATCCGTGTACTAGATGAGTTTTATAAAGAACATGGATACTCTCACTACGGGTATAAAACCCATTACAAGAAAACTTTGCTATTAGGTTAATTTTGCTTTACGATTCAAGATAATGTTGTGGTATTCATATAGCACTGTATCATATGCCAATGTTTTGAAAATACAATCCATACTCATGTTTTCCCTACATATTCGATGTTTGAAGTCGTTCTTTTATATAAATATATTTTAGACATCATACAAACTCTATGGAAGGAATTAAGAGGTTTATCATCTTTGCAGTTGACTAATGCTTGAAATTAGCAAGAAGACCAATCCATTGGCAAGAATCCAAACCCAGGAGGTGATATATTTTCTAAAAATTAATATGTGTTACAATTACAGGGTCCTTATGGTGCTCATATGTCGCACTTTCAGAATAAGAGGTTAACTTGTGAAAATTTGGGTATAAAATAAAAATTATCTATCCATTTCCACCCCAGACAAGCGGACATGTCAAGGTAATCAACCAAACTACCGGAACTGAGCTATGCTGCACCTTAAAGGGTTGTGCGAGAAATTGGAACCAATTCCTCCAATAAATTTTATGGTTATATTGTATTACCTCGAAAATCACTCTATAAAAACTTCACTCTCTTTGGTTTACGGGATGGAAGTTATGGTACTAGCCAAAGTTTTTTTTGATATCTTTCCATATAATCAACTACGATAAACGTACCAACAAAAAAAGTGTAAATGTTAAGCTAAACCTTGTTTAGGAAAAACATATCAAAATAAACCTCTGAATGGATCACTACCGAACGTTGCTACGTAACATGTATGTATATAAAATATGCTTTCATGATTTTAAAACAAAATATTAAGCCATCGATAATCTAGGCTGAATTGGGAATAACCCCACACTTTGATAGCTGAGGTGAAATATCGAACTTATAAGTTGGCTGACGCGGATAGATGTCTTCTCCCCTACTTATGAAATGTGAACATTTTGAAAATATACATTTCTTAAGGTGTATCTGTTGTTAATAGATCTCTTTCTATTATTTACAGTAAGTTATTGTAATTTTTTTATTTATATATTTTATGCTATATCATTACATATTTTATAATTCTTATGAACTATCTCGACGTCAGTAATTATGAGTATATTATTTTGAGGCACTTTATTTTTAAATAAAATTTATATAATCTACTATGCATATTTTCAATATTTATATTATCGAATGATGAATTTAACAATGGATTTCGAGCCTTTGCATCAACTTGGGTCAAGGTTTATGAGCATCCCAATACCAGATTGGTATGTCATGGATGAACGCGTCTGACATCCATTATACAGTCGATTGCAATGCCTGAGCACAATGTTGCATAACTCCAATATTCAAGCATTTTTTGCACCGTAAGGAGATTGTGTGCCCATCATTCGAGTACGAGCACCGTATCGTGTACCGCATAAGTTCGAAGGTCAATCACGCCTTAATGGGATAGTGTGCCCATACATCGAATGTGCGTCTTCAGAGTTCGACCCCTGTATTTTAGAAAGAATGTATTTGAACATCATTGTGGATGGCCTTAACGTATGGTTTTTGGAATCGAGCACCAACCTTTACGTGTAGTCCCGAACTCCTCAGATGAGGTGCGACATTACATGTTGTTGTATGAAAATACGTAAAACCCACCCATACAACAATTAATTTATTCACTTAGTGTAACTGCAACATTATAGATATGTACATGTATGTAATTGGATGGACGGCTAGCCTGAGCCTGTTGGAAATGCATCTAAGCTAAAAATCATATTGTCTCGAATAAGCATTAAACATGCATTCATAATACATCATTTATATATAAGGTGAATAAATAAATATAATACGTCAATTAGATTAATCATTAATGGTGTAGAATAATTTTCAGATATGTCAGAGATAAACTGTTAGAAGTCTATTGGTTAAACATATGTATTGATGATGCCATTATTTATTTATTAAAAAAATAGTTTTAAATTAATCATTGTTTTTAAAAAATGTAACCGTCGTTAAATTTATGTTTTTAAGACAAAAAAACAAATTGTAACAATGAACTTCACATAGAAAATTTATGAAATTCATGTATATATTGTTTGAAGACATAAAAGGTCTAGTCGGTAATATTTTAGTATTGTTAAAAAATGTTTCGTAAAATATATGAATAATAGTCTTATATCTAACCTTTAGAAGTATTTTGAGAAAGTAGTTACATAATGAAATATTTGTCAACAATTTTTTTAAAGATTGAGATTATATGAATTTTACATTTCTTATTTATTATTCCTTAAAAACATGTGTATATTTTCAAGGACTAAAAGGGAAACATGATAAGGTTATATGTCGCTTCGATATCATTCTATTTTTATGGAAAGGTAAAAATTCATATTATAATGTAAAGCTTCAAGATTAGTGTCAATAAAAGTTAATCATTTTGGGAACATATGATACTCAAAGAAGTTGGATGACAATATCATAATAAACAATTGGTCGATCACTTGCAGCATCAGTAAATAATTTGGCCAGATACGTCGGAAAAATGACAAGGAGATGAATTCGAACGAGAGCATCGTCAAAGTATATATCAACAAATGACCGATGCCAAATGACATTAAACTGAAGATGTAAATAACTTAAGAAATATTGGGATATTTGATAAATATATTGCATATTACTAAATTTCTCATGGTAGTTAAAGAATAATATAGTATTCTCAGTTATAATAGATAATTGAAACATGTCATTCATCCCTATAATTTTAGGTGTAAAAATTACTATTAAATTGATTAATAAAACTAATTTTGATCATTTTTTGTTTTATCTTTTTTTTTTATTTTCTCTTAAGGAAGAAAATTCCATCATCATACTTCACAATCTCAACAATCATTTGATCAACTAGATTTGGATCTACTGTTACACCAACAACATGGGTTAATCCCTCGAACTATTTAGTTATTACCATATTGACAGGACCCTCATTTAGCTCATCTTCAATATCTGAAAACTTCGGCCTTGCACGAGGGACAACTGGAGCCCATTTCTCAACTAACTGGTTAGCATATGCTATACCACACTAATTAGTTTTGGAATTTTTCACATTGGAGGACCCTTAGTCAGCAGCCATACTACGTTTCTTATTGATAAACTGCCCCAACACATGGGCAACTTCTTCCTTAGCCTCACTGGTTATTGGATTCACCTTCTATAGTAGGATTTTACATTTTTTTTCACAAACCAAAACCTGAATAACTGCATGGGGACCGCCTTTAGTGATAATAACTCCTTTTGTAAGGACATGAGGGACTTCATTAGTCATGGTCAACTCCGTTTGTATAATACCAGCTCATCTCCAATGACAATAAATCCTCGAACCACCAATCTTTGTTTGGAATTACTGACCTACAAAAACAGAGATATGGCTAGCAACAACACCAATAAAACTCTCAACCACATTCATTTAATGAGGAACTATGGATATTTCAGTCATATATAAAGCTGGAGTCTTCTCTATACCATTCAACTTCTTCTTTGACGTCTCTGGAAAAATAGTTGTACCAACCGACCCCCAAAGTATAAAACTCAGAAACTATATATGCAATAGAATGACGTATTTAAGATCATATAGAGCTCAAAACCGAGTTCCAAATAACATGGAAAATAAGATGTATTTTACTTTTAGAATGACAAATAAAAGTCTATGAATAGTTCAAGATGAACAAGAAATAAAATAAAGAGTGACGAGCTTTATATATAATTTAATATGAAAACATCATGATCATACATCATTTTCAAATTGGATGAACCTAACTTAATCATACGATAGAGGCTTAACCACTTACACATGTAAAGCCACATGACTAGAAAACAAACATAGACGCATGAAGATCTACCTTAATGCATGCAGCTTCACGTGTCATCACAAATGGGGTCTTTCCCATCATATCGTTATAGATGGGGTCTTGTCAATAAAATCAAAATCTGTATCGCATCAAAATATGATTTTTCCCATCATATCGTCAGTGACAAAGTCTACATTTTTTTTACAGGAAAATAGAATATAGTATTAGGTTTTCTCTTCATCCTAAAATACTAAGAAGAAGAAGAAGACGAAGAAGAAGAAGAAGACAAAGAAGACAAAGACGAAGAAGACGACGAAGAAGAAGACGAAGAAGAAGAAGAAGAAGAAGAAGAAGAATAAGAATGAGAAGAATGAAAAGAAGAAAAAAAAAGAATGGGAAGAATGAAAAGAATAAAAAGAATGAGAAGAATGGGAAGAATGACAAGAATGAGAAGAATAAAAATGAGAAGAAGAAGAAGGAGAAGAAAGAGAAGGAGAAGAAGGAGAATAATAAGAAGGAGAAAAAGAAGAATGAGAAACAGAAGAATGAGAATGAGAATAATGTAGTTTTATTAATCACTGAACCAATCTTTGTTATAATAATTGGATCTCCTATTTTTATTAACTTTTACTCATAAATTATAAAAATGAATGTCATATATATCTTATGACACGTGTCGTCCATCTGCTACAACTGATTATTAAGGATTCATATATTATCCCTTAACTACCATTGGAAATTTAGTAATATACAACATCTTTATCGAATATTCTAATATCATAAAAGTTATTTAAATCTTTAGTTAAGTCTCATTTAATATCGGTCATTCATTGACATATACTTTGTCGATGCTCTCATCCGACTTCATTGCCTTATCTTTTTGCCGATACATTCGATTAAAGCATTTACCGATACCTTCATTTATTGAATGTTTTCTTTATTTTCCCAATGGCTTCCATCCTATCTCAAGAACATATATCCTTAAAATAATTAACTTTTTCGATGCTAATTTTGAAGTTTTACCTTATAATATGACTTTTTACCTTTTCCATAAAAAATGATGACGCCCAAGCGGCATACAACCTTATCATTTGGAACCTAAGACACTACAAGCATGGATTCTAATTAGGTAGTGGTGAATGTTGCTTTATTGGCGGCTAAAGGCCCTGTAAATCTTTTTAGAAGTCCTTACACCCTCCAAGTGATTACAAAGTCTATTGATTATGAGGGAAAGCTAAGAGTGCCACATGAAACAACTTCTAAGGTGGATATGACTAGATCACATGTGCTTGGGTTGGAACATATCCTTGAGTTTCTAATTCGTTGCTTTCTTCAGAAAACGAGAGGAAGCTACCAACCATCCATTGTTTGCGTATTTTTTCAAGAGACAACTGGACCTTGGTTTTGAGTTATGTTTATACTTTAATTTTTGTTTGTGTGCATAGATTTATATGCATGTCTTCATTCTACAAACTATATTTAATGATTTGATTACCTTACATCGTGTTTGCCATACTTATACCAATTTTATGGTTGATCTTCAACCATTATTAGAGGCTGATGGTTAGCCAGTTAAGGACAATACAAATATCAAATTTAGGCATTAAGTAATTATTTACTTACATAGTAAATTGCTTTGGACTTTTTTCCTTCCTCTCAGCTTAGCATCATACTTATTGCGTAGTTAGTTACAACTAAGTAGTTATGTAATGATTTCCCTTCTCTTTAATTAGTTAGAAGTTCTGGTAAAACTATGATTCTTGATATTACGAAACATCTACTTACATGGTGGAGTCTAATAGAACTTGTATGTGCCCCTCAAAACTTGGGAAATAAGGTTGGCATTTGTCGGATAATATGAAAATGAATCGGTTCAAGGCTATCAATATTTTTAGTATTTTTAGTTCTTCTGTATTATATGGGGGGATCTACAATATCTAGGTTGGATAATTATGTAGGATCATCTTCAATTCCTTTTTTGGTGACCATGAACCCCAAATATTTTCCTGACCAAACGCCAAAAGTACATATTTCTGTACCGAGTTTGAGATTGAATCGCTTGAGGTTGCCGAAGTTTTTAACCAAGTCAGTCATGTGATCTTATTCTTGAACTCTGGTGACCAACATGTCATAAATATAATCTTGCACATTCCGGCACAACTGCGTGGTAAAATCTTGTTAATAAGGCGTTGATACGTAAATAATGTGTTCTTCATCACGAACGATATCACCTTGTAGCAATATAGTCCCATTTATATGATGAAAGTTGTGTGTTCTTGATCATCCTTGGGATTTGTATATGATTGTATCGAAATTATAATCTCGTGAATGACATCATCTTGTTTGTAGAGGTTGGATATACGATTTGATTGATTCGTGGCAATAGAAAAGGGTTCTTTGGATAAGATTTGTTGAGATCAGTGACGTTGACGCACATTCACCATTTTTTCTTTTTTGCCATTACTAGATTGGCTGTCTAAATATAAAATAAGAGTCCCGAGTATGATCGATAACAATTAGTTTATCCACCATTTTGACGATGACTTGTGGTTTTTGTTGAGAGTAAAATCGACGTTTTTAGTCTGCCATAAATTATTATTGATGTATAATTTATGGCATATGACCTTTGTTGGGACCTCGATAATCGGGTGTCAAAGAAACTGATGAACTATAGAGTTTACGACCTGTATTTGGTCCAGCTATGATCTTCCAAAAATAATGTTGTAGGAGGAAAGAACTTCCACTGTTATAAATAAGCATCGAACAGTCTTTCTGATTCAGAGTGAAACGCAAGAGAAGCTAAAAGAGGGATAAAAACCCTAATTTTATTAATCAAAACAGCTCCCCCAACAATGTATAGAATATATGTTTATATAAGGGTTCAAGTGAAACCCTAAAACCAAAAATATGAAAATTACCAAAATATCATAAAGTATTAAAAACACAAAATAAGATGATAGATGAGCCCAAATGCCCAAAAAGGCCCATACCTCACGAGCAAAGCTCGTGACTTGTGTTCGTGACGTCGTTTCCTTCGAAACAAGGTGCTGTAGGTCAAAATCAGACACCGGAGCTCCAAACTGTCAATTCACCGCATTCTTCGGGTGATCGCCAGTCTTCATAAATTTCAGCGCTAAACTATCTGCATCATTCCCGCAGGGGTCGAGAAGATTCGTCCTCGAATCAGAACCAGTCTCCTCGTCAGAAGAGTCACCTGCATAAGGAATCAGATGCTTAACATTAAAGACATCAGACGTACAAAGATGGCTAGGCAAACGCAGTCGATAAGCATTCGGGTTGATCCGCTCCACAAGCTCCACCGGGCCAATCTTCCGGGCGGCCAGTTTGTTGTACTCACTAGCAGGGTACCGATTTTTGGTTAAAACTGCCCACACATAGTCACCAACTTCAAACTGAACAGGACGACGATGAGAATCCGCCTCAGACTTATACTTGGCGGTGCTCAAGACAAGCTGATCGTAAGTCTTTTGGTGGGTTTGGCGAATATGCGATACAAGCTCCTCAGCAGTTGTGTGAACACGAATTTTACTGGGCAGGACGAGCAAGTTGACAGGACCCCGGGGCACAACACCATACATCCCCTAGAAATGACAAAGACCCATCAAGCGGTGAAGGGCATGATTGTGGGAAAACTTTGCATGCGGTAGGCACTGATCCCATGCCTTCGGGTGATCTCCCACCAGGCTGCGCAACAAGTTACCGAGGGAACGATTAACCACTTCTATCGGACTATCAGTCTGGGGGTGGTAGGTACGACTGAAACTGAGCTGCATATTCACCATGCGCCATAAACTGCGCCAGAAATGACTCACAAACCTGGTGTCACGGTCAGAAACAGGAAACACATCTGTAAACACATCAGTCCCAACAGGGCTAGCAATAGGAAACACATCGACAAACACATCAGTCACAACAGAGCTAGTAATGGGAAACACATCTGCAAACACATCAGTCCCAACAGGGCTAGCAACGGGAAACACATCTACAAACACATCAGTCCCAACATGGCTAGCAATATGAAACACCTCTGCAAACACATCAGTCCCAACATGGCTAGCAATAGGAAACACATCTGCAAACACATTAGTCACAACAGGGCTAGCAACGGGAAACACATCTGCAAACACATCAGTCCTAACATGCTAGCAATAGGAAACACCTCTGCAAACACATCAGTCCTAACAGGACTAGCAATAGGAAACACATCTGCAAACACATTAGTCACAGCATGGCTAGCAACGGGAAACACATCTGCAAACACATCAACTATCACAACCTCCACCGTAACCTCCGCCATATCATCATCATATGTATCAAACGTTGGGAGACCATCAGGAACAATGGGGGCCGGTTCAAATGCCTCGTGAGAGAAAAGACCCATAGCACCCGCAGCATTCAGACATTCTACCTGACGATGCCCTAATTCTCCACAGTCAAAACAACGTAACTTACCAGCAGAATCGTTGGTCGCACCAATGGGAACAATGGGAACGGTTGGACGTGGAACTGGTTTGGACGCCGAAGTCCGTGAAGGAGCACCAGTCCGTACGCCAATCTAGGTCCGGCGAGCCAACTGTTTTTCTGCCTGGAGGGCACGCCGATGGGATTCGGAAACAGAGCACGAGTCGAACATGTTCAACACATCTTGAAGCTGAAGACGCAACCCACCAATATAGCGGGATACCCGCTGATGCGGCGACTCGTTCACATCCGTACGAGCCAGCACCTGATAGAATTCTTTTGTATACTCGTCCACAGATCGTGGTCCTTGACAAAGATTATAGAGTCGCTGGAATAGTTCCCGCTCGAAGTTGTAAGGTAGGAAAGCCTTGCGGATTTGTTTTTTGAACTTCTCCCAACTGCGGACTTTATCCTTGCCTTCACGCTCACGGTTCTTCTTCACTTGCTGCCACCAAGCCTGTGCCCTGCCGCGCAGGTGGATGGTGACCAACGCGACCCTTCTCTCCTCAGGAACTTCCTTGAAGTCCAGCACTTCCTCAATCTGGGATAACCAATCAACAAACGCCTCTGCCTTAAGGCTACCATCAAAGTCCGGGATGTCTACCTTAAATCCAAGCTCCCAGCGTCGGCCGTGAGAAGTATTCTGTTCGAACCCCTCCCCAAAAGGGTTATCGATACCTTCAACCTCCGTGCCTTGTTGCCTGGCGTTAAGATCAGCCATCTGACGGGTAAGATCAGCCATCTGACGGGTAAGATCATCCACCTGACGGCGTAGGTCAGCAACTTCACGATCACCGAAATCACTTGTATCTCTAGTCACTGCAGTGCCACCGCGACCGCTGGTTCTTCCTCGCACCATCTCGCAGGACTGCCTGTGTCTGATACCACTATGATTCAGAGTGAAACGTAAGAGAAGCTAAAAGAGGGATAAAAACCCTAATTTTATTAATCAAAACAACTCCCCCAACAATGTATAGAAGATATGTTTATATAAGGGTTCAAGTGAAACCCTAAAACCAAAAATATGAAAATTACCAAAATATCCTAAAGTATTAAAAACGCAAAATAAGATGATAGATGAGCCCAAATGCCCAAAAAGGCCCATATCTCACGAGCAAAGCTCGTGACTTGTGTTCGTGACGTCGCTTCCTTCGAAACAAGGTGATGTGGGTCAAAATCAGACACCGGAGCTCCAAACTGTCAATTCACCGCATTCTTCGGGTGATCGCCTGTCTTCATAAATTTCAGCGCTAAACTATCTGCATCACTTTCATAACTCATCTCTTCTAAGGATGACATTTAATATGAGCTTGATGAGGGAAATTCCTTATAAGATTTTTGAAAAAAAGTTAGAACTAATTATTGATCAAGAGTAAAAGTAAAATTTAATTTTACTAGCAAATCAATCAAAACTTTTTACAATGATTGGATCCTCTATTTATAGCTACTTTATTCTTAATGATTCAAGATCGGTGACACATGTATCTTATGATATGTGTCAGCCCTCTATTACATAAATTGGTATTTTATTCCTCAACTAATATAAGTATTTTATTAATACATTATATCTTTCTAGAGCCTTTTATTATCTTTTACAACCTTCAGCCATCTTTTGGCATCTTCTCTACTTTTAATGTCTAAGTATTTTCCATAAACTTGTGCCTTCATTTTGTTGTACGTTATTCACTTAGAACGTCAGTTACCATATATCATCTATTTTCCCAATGCTCTATCATTTTCTAATGCTTTTATCTTTTGTCAATGGTATTACTTAATTATCTTATTAATGCTCTCTCTCCATTTTCTATCATGGACCTTCATTTAGCCGACACTTTAATGATAGATTCAGACAATGTATTTACCTTGTTGATATAAATATTTTACCTTTTTCCATTAAGGGAATTGACGTCCGAACGACATATAACCTTATCAGGACTCACAGTAATCTTAAAATATATTAATATGTTTAAAGATTATTAGTCTAACAAGAAAGGTACAACTCATATCACTTTTTAATTTTAATTTCTCGTCGATTACTTCCTTTGTAATATACTTATGTGTATTCAATTAATCTTAAAAAATAAATTAATGATATCACAACACGTATTATGAATCACCAAACATATGATACTTTGTATCTGACACATCTAACATTGCATATGAACTGCTCATCTCGCTTCAGATCAAAGACTGTTATTCATACATTCATTATATATATAACAACTTTTTTACTTTCATTTTTGCAACTAATCTAATTGTCAAAATCCATTAGATTCTCAAAATGCCCAATTAAGTCGTCAATTTGAAGACAATGTTACTTCTTCTGGTATTAATAACTCTGAGACTTCATCTTCTTCCTCATATATTAGTAATTATTATATCGACCCATTATAAATAGATATAACACCTTTTATTGATACCAAACCTGATCCAAAAAAACTTATTAAAGGAAAAAATAGAATCCCTCCCGAAGTACCTTCTGAGCCTTTAGCTTCCGAAAATAAAGAAGATGGTGAAGACTTTAAAAAACAATCATGCCTCATATTGCCTCTTTTTTAATCAGCCTGGAGAAATTAAAGTTGGATGTTTTTATCAATTCTTTTCTTGTTAAAATTTTATTTATGCTGAGAATAAAGATAAAGAAAAAAAATTATTCTATTTAAATGAGGGTATTCTTGACGATGTTAAGATTCGCATCTCATTAGAACGAGACTATTTCCACCATGTCGTTGATGATGAAGTATGTTTCTTCTATAGAACACTAAAGTGGAGTATTAGGTTGTCCTTTCATCCCAAGATATTAGAATTATTTTAACTATGTAGATTATGTCATAGTCAACTCTCACCCAACAACTAGAGATCGATATGTAGCCTAATCATATTATATGTTTTGTTGAAGATGTAATTAAAATTTTCTATAATTTTATTCAAATTCTAATTCAACAAAGTTGTTGCCTCTCCTTTTTACTATTTGTTTCCTCAAAAATAAAAATGTAGTTACAAAGTCATCATCTGATAAAAATTTCTATGTCAGTGGTAATTGAGAGTCCAAATCAGCTTACCTAATTGGCAAAGCTGAAAGACGTTGGATGATAAGAAGTGTATTTGGTTTTCATATGTTATTATTTTTTAGTTTAGCGTTGTAACGTCTCTGCATCAAACTCATATAATTATATGCTTTAACCTGAGACTAATCATGTTGTTCTTTTATTAAATCAGCATTCATCTTCTTATTCCCGCTCATTATCTTTTAATGATTAATACTGAATTTGATGACTAGAAATCAAAATTTATCCTGAAATAACATCTTTCATACAATACACCATTGCAAACAACGTTTCACTTGTTGGAACTTTAAAAGTTTTTCTATATGTCCACAAAACTTTGTTAAGGAAATCCAATCATTTTCCCTAAGACAATTATAACATTATAATTATCCCACAGAAAATAGTTCTATTTGTGACCTCTACTTTCCCATTTACTTTTGGATCATATGGAGTATAAAAATGTTGCTTTATCATATACTTCTTACAAAAAATTATCACCATGTCATTTTGAAATTAAGGACCCTAATCCGACATTAACACCCTTCAGAATTCCATAACGACTCAATATGCTGGACTATAAAAATTCACAATCTTAAAATCGTTTCGTCACCAATGCTTTTGCCTTATCCCACTTAGTGAAATAATCATCTGTTACGATTAAAAAAGTAACTTCGTCTCGTCGTCTTTGGTAACAGTCCTACCAGATCAATCCTCAACCTATTAAACGGGCATGGAATAGATTTTTAGCTCATTACTTCACTATGAACATGACTCGTGTTGGGATAATGCTGACAAGTATTGCAATTTTCAAACATCAGTTTTGTATTAGCCAAAAGTGTCGACGAATAAACCCCTACTAAGAGAAAGGGTGATATTAACCCTCGAAACCTACAATATGTCGATGCTTCTCCCTCGTGTAAATAGTTTTGAACAAATAAAACCTATTTTTTCCCAAACACTTTAATAACACCCGCGTAGAAATTTTCTAAGATTAAATTCCATAAAGGACAACGTACTTTAGGATTGCACAAAAATGAAACGCTCGAGCTTACGGCTTGTCCGATCCTGAAACTACATCATTCAAGAACTACATATATTCATTTTGTCAATCGCTATTATGATCAATAGATAAAACTACTTGTTTTTTTAACATATTCCAATATCATTGGTATTTATTATACTATTATCAAAGGATTATCCTTTACACAACCAACCTTTGCTAATAGATCTGCCTCTTTATTTTTTTAACCTCAAACTTGCTCATATGTAACCTTTTTAAAACTCTTTTATATTTATTTCACCATTTCCATATACTTTCTCATATTCTATTGATTTGTTTTAAAGTTAACCTGAAATGACTGAACACCAATTTAAAATTTAACAATAAATTAAAGACCTTTGCTCCACGAATACGAGTTAATATCATTTCACCTAACACAATTTCATATGCTGCTTCATTATTAGTAGCATGTAATTTGAACTTAATAGCTTTGTTTAGTTTTATCTCCCTCTTAACCACTATAACAACACTAGATATACTACCGTTTACACTAGAAACTCCGTTGGTTCGAACTAGCCATTCCTTATCCTTCAAACTGATTCTCGTCTAGTTTATCCTCTTCCATCTCAGCTCTCTTCTTGAAACCGGTTGATAAATTTAATCGCCACTTGTATCTTTGTTGTTTTCCTATGTTCAAATTGAATTTTATATTCACCCAAATCAATTTAATACCTTGTTAAAACATCTATTTTTCGAAGCACGTTCTTCAACGGGAATATGTTCGAACGATAATTACATAAGCTGGAATATATAATCGTATTTTCCTTGCAGATACAACTAAACCAAGAGCCAACTTCTTTATGCTTAAATATCTGGTTTTTATATCTACCAATATCTTACTCACATAGTAGATTGTTTTTTAACCCCATATTCTTCTCTTATAAGCGCGATATTAGCGGCAAAACTAGAAATCACTTGCTACAAAAACAGAGAGCTCCCCTTCTTTAGGTGCCGTCAAAATTTCAGGAGAACTTAGATATTGATTTAACTCATTAAAAACTTTGGTGCAATCATCAGTCCAAGAAAACCTCTTATCCCATCTTAATATATATATATATATATATATATATATATAAATGAACCCTATTTAATGATCTGGAGATAAACCTTGACAAAGCTGCTAATCGACCCATTAGTTTTTGCATTTCTTTGATTAATTTAGGTGAAGGCATCATCAATATTGCTTTTAATTTACTTAGGTAAATTTCAACTATTTATTACTTATCATAAAATCGATAAAATTTCATGACTTCACCCTGAATGAACATTTTAATGGATTCAACTTTAGGTTGTATTTTAAAAAAAATTCGCAGGTTTCAAACAATGTTACTACATGATCAGTTGATTTATTACTTTTGATTACCATATCATCATATATAAGCTTTCATATTCTTGCCTAATTGTTTAACCAAAATACGATTAACAAACCTTTGATATGTTGCTCCAACAATCTTTACCAATACAACATTTTTCGATTGTGAAAGCGGTACTTTCTTCATCATTCAGATGTATCTTAATTTGATTATAAATTTAATAGCCACACATGAAAGCAAATACGTATGACCAGCCGTGCATCCACCAGTTGGTTAATTCTAGGTAAATAAAAAGTATCATTTTGAAAAACTAGATTAAGATCAGTAAAGTCAACAACATTCTCCACTGCTTATTTTTTATAACAATCATCGAATTTACTAACCATGTTGGATATTTGACTATTTGATGTGCCCCATCTTTAACTATCAATCAACCTATTTAACAATAACTTCTATTTTTTAACCGAACAATATCTTCTTTTTTCTAATTAGTCCCAACTTATTATTAACAGCTAACTCGTGACAAATAATAGATCTATTAACTCTAGTAATATCAGAAATATTCCATAGGAAAAGTTTGACGTTTCCTTTAAACAATCTACTAATTTTCCTTTAAAATCCTCTTCAAGATGTCTCCCAATATTCACTGTCTTTTAATTTTCTAACAAGAAAATATTCTATATTTTCCATAACTTCAGTTTCATCTGAATTCTTCACGCAGCTCATCAATCTATCCTCTTTCACAACTAGCAGGGGTTCGTAATATTTTTTTGTCTACACATCCTCTGAAGACCCACGTGGCTGCTATGACATAACATTTTTAGGAGCCAATGATAAAGATTAGCAATATCTAGCTATCTTTTTACTCATTCAAAATACTCCAACTCATCTATTTATCACGTACTTGAACGAATGATGATAAGATGATGAAACTACTTACCATTCTTTGTATTCGGGATCGTCCTAAAATTGCATTGTAGAAACTTAAAGAATTAACTATAATAAACAGTGTAGTATTGATCTTATATATGTCTTCTTTCTTGATGGATACAGTTAAATAAAATTCACCAACACAATCATATGACCGACCGATAAAACTTACCAAATTTCTGTCGATTTTCTTGAAAAGTGTGAAACCTACAATTTGATCATATCTTGTCTTATAGAAAATATTAGTTGAACTATTAGTCTCAACCATCAAATTTCTCATAATCACTCCAACAATCGCAAGGGTTACTAACAAAGCGTCTTCATGAGATATCACTAATACTTTTCAATCATCATCGATAGATGACTTCCCAATAAAACTTCCTCTTTAAATTCCCCGATAATATTGGCTATCACACCAGTAAACCCAATTATTGTCCTTTCTAATCGAAGAATTACTAAGGTGGGGTACCTATATTTTTTTTATATATTGACAAGAACAACACATTGACCAAACTGCTAGTATTAAAGAGTATTCTTCCAATCTTGCTTCTTGGTATCTCAGCTCTGATCATAATCGCGTCTTCATGGGGTCCAACAAAATCCATCTAGTTATCATAAAAAAGAATAAAAGGTATATGAATCTTCCTATAAAGATGAGCTGAAATCCCACAAACCTACTATGTGGTTATACTCACGATATGCCTCTTTCGGGAGCCATTGGTATTTTTGGCATAGTATCACGTCAAAAGATAGCTAATGATTCTAAATGTTCACATAGAATTTAAACCCTGCTTCACATTTTTAGTTCATTTACCACTAACACAACCTTTCGTTCTGGATTAAGATCAAGGTACTCTGTAGATACATAAAATTCATCCACGATCCCAATTATTACCATCATATTTTCTTATTTAGAAGACATATTCACTACATGTCGTGTTTGCTAGTTTACGTTTGGTACTTGTTGAGGCCCAACTTCAATTTTAATAGACGTTGTTAGCTTCTTGTTCTCAATCAATGTCTGGATTTCTTAACGTAGAGCTATAAAATCTGTTGCAACATGACCAATGTCATTGTGCTATTTGTAAAATTTTGTATTAATTTCCTCTTTAGGTTTAGTTATTCGCGACATTTTTTAGAATTGAACATGGTTTCTAGCCCATTCAAAAAAATCGTTATATTTTCTGTTCACTCTGAATAATACTTGGGTCAGATCCACTAATTTGACCTAGGCTTTTGTTGTTGATAAACTAAAGCTATCACATGGGATGATCATGACCGAGAAAGCAAACTGCAAAGAGCCGTGAGTAAAAAAAGATGATTGTGATTGAGACCTCGAATTATTCGAAGTACTCATATACTCTAATTTCCTTTGTTTTAAAACTGGCCCGATCCATACCCTTATTAACTCATCAGCCTTGATCTGCTCTTCTACCTCAACCATTAAAGCTCCAAAAGTAAGCGCTCTCCTCTTCATTGTCCCATTAGCTAAATGTCTAGGGAGAAACCCTTGTCGGTAAGCAACACACGCAACATGCTCATCACAATCTTCCAAACCAGTTCTGCTAATCACAAAACATTTTGTATAATCTTTTAAATTTTCTCATATGACTTACTTACACTTAATTATGGTATCCCCATTTGCACGTGTTTCCTTACTTTCAACAATCTGCCTTCAAATAGTAGTATAAAATATCCCAAAGTTAGTTATGGACCCTTTGGAATCCCGTTATACCACTTCAATGCAATTCCTTGAAAGTTCTATGAGAAATCTCGACACAACAATTTATCGGCATCGTCAAAATTTATCATGTGGTTCTTAAACTGTTTAATATGATCATTAAGACCGTGTGTCCCATCAAACTTTTCTACTTTTGCAATATCAAAGCATTTTGGAAGCACTATAGACCTTATCTCTGCTGACAAAAGAGACGTCTTCCAATCTATTTTTTTCTGTAGTAATTCCCACATACCATTGTTAGTAATCATATAAAGTCATTGATGTAAAGGGTTCGTGAACTGATTAGTTACGTTATAATCAAAATTTGGGATTTCAAGTATATATCGAGATCTATTTTGTTTCTTATACTTTTTCTCCCTTCAGTATCCTTGACTTCGATTGGTCCGTATTTTCGAATAGTATTTTTCACCCAAATCTCTAATTCTCCTGTAACCATCAACGCATTCAGGATTTTGGGAATGCTCATCAGAATCTGAGATAAGTGAATCACCAGAATCCAAAGAAATATACTTATACTTATCTTTACTTTCCTTAGTAGAAGAATGATAGCTCTGATCCATCTCAAACTGAACTTCCCACCGATTATCTCTTATTCTAAGAATCTTTCCACGAGTCTCTTCAGAATAACACACCGAATTTCTACCTTCGTTTACCCTCTGAACCTCAGATCAAACCCTTTCAGGTTTAACTAAAACATATTGTTCCCTTTGAACCAACTGGTCATTTAGCTACGCTATTTGCTATAATAAATAATTCATGTGATCTTCCAAAGCTAACTAGTTGTGTTGATCATCCAACTATGTATCAATTTGATCTTCCCTTTGTCCAAAGCCTGCCTCTACCACTTCACCCTCTACGCAGACTCTTGGGTCCAAATATCCAATTGATTCAAACATAATTTTTTAATAGTTTATGGTTTCATATCTGATATCTAGGTACCAAGCGTACCTCCCACTGTGGTTACTACTAATTCTAGAATAATTGGAATCTATTAGATGATATTTAGTCTAAAATAATTCCCAAAGTAGTCAATAAAATAGATAGAGAAAGAAAATGTTAAGAGAATCTTAGAGTGAGAGAGTGAAAAGTGTTAAAATCAAAGACTAATGATTGATCATTTTTGCAACATAAATTATATATATTTATAGTGGTGTCAAGTTCTATGTAACATTACAAAATATTTCACCCGATAATGGTACTAAGTAAAAACATTTTTATGATAAATTGTAACTTTAGTCATTTAGGTTCCTATCTTACTTAAAATTTTCCTTATACATTATTTACTCATATTTTAACCCTTCCAAACTAATTATTTTGGCTCGAATTAATTACATCCTTATTGAATTTGAACCTTGAATCTCTATGAGAGTTAGTCACCGAATAATTAAAGCCTATCAACATGCCATTAACTTATCAATTTGGCATATAATGGATTTGTATGCCGAAAGTATCCATGGTAGTGAAGGTGGAGACTCCAAATGTGAGAGGACGTTGGTTGGACAGATCCTAGAGGCAATTAAACTTATTTTTATTTCGCATATCCTTGTATCATCATTTTTATTTAAGTCCTATATATCACCAATGATTTTGTAAGATCTTATTCAAAGTTTTATAAGTCCTTGTCATAGCCATGGAATATTGTATTCATAATATTATTAGTGTATCACCTTTGTTTTATCACTTGCTTCTAGTCGTATAACGCATTCAGATTTTTCTATTGGAAGGTAATCAAAATATTTCAACTGAGAGACCATTATTCATTCGAATCTGGATAAAATATTTAAACCAATTTATCATTTGTTATATAATCCATTCAATTTTTTTTATTTTCGAAGGTAATTAAAGTATTTCAATTCGGTTCATCACTCTTTCGCATTCGATTATCCTGACCAACTAGTGTTGGAACCTTTTGAGTGTGACCAACTAATGTTGGAGCCTTGACAATTAACCAACTAATGTTGGAACCTATTAGTTGTGACCAACTAATGTTGAAACTTATACATTTGACCAACCTGCGGAGGACAGAGGCGAAAGAAAGGAAGCTGGCCTTGCCTGCCAGGTCTAAAGCCCCAAGTAAGATGAAGGACAAGAAAGGCAAGAAGAATCAAGATGCAACTGAGGTTGCTCAAGGTGGTGCTGAGGAAATCATCCCAGCAAATCAGGGAGGGAAGGACCAAGGGGGAATCGATGTTGCCCTTCTTCAAGTGGTTGAAAATGAAAGTACCAAAGAGGAAGGTGAACCTCCAAACCCCTCAAAGGCTCCCAAGAAGGATCGAAAAAGGGGGGAAGATGATGGAGATAGGGAAGCCAAGAAGAAGAAAATCTCCAAGGGGGATGAAGTAGCTCTCCGGCCTCCGGAGTCACTTCCTCTGGTTGACCCAACAGACCCCACACACGCAGAGAAAATCCCAAGTGATCTCCACACCGGAGAGGGTACCAGAGGGGATATCAACATTGGTGGAGTAGACATCAGTGGCCTTCAAGGGATTGGTCTTTACTTTGGAGACCTCGAGAATGACGACTTTGCTGGTCCTTACCTCCCTCCAAGCTCCTTGAATATGGTCACTTTTAATGGTAAGTCCTTTTCTATTTCAGGGGAAAATGACATGCTGACTCACTCCTTGCTGGGCAATATTCAACCGGTGCTCAACCTAGAGAGACAAGTGCGAAGTCAATCTACCCTTATCAATACACTCAACGCAGATAAAGAGACTTTATCTAACAACCTCCTTAACACCAATTAGAGTGTTGAGGCATTAAAAAGAGAGATCTAGGAGTTGAAGAAAGGGAAATAGGGCTCGGCCACCAGGCTAGCCACTTCGGAGGGGGTTAACGAAGAACTCCAATCTAAGTGTTCTGGCTTGGAGAATGATCTCTCCACTTCGAAAGAGGAGGTGAAGGCCAAAGACAATGTCATCCAGACCCTAACCAATGACAAAATTTCGCTCGAAGATGGTGTGTCTAGAGTTAACCAGGAGAAAGAATATTTGTTAAAGGAGCAGGATAAGACAATCCAAGCCAAGATTAATGCATACACCAATGAAGTGATAGATTCCTAAGAGGAGAGGTATGCTGAAGTTAAATCTGACATGGTCTTGCTCTTTCATCGAACATTTCCGAAGAGGACGCTTGGAGATTTATGGCGATATGTGGAATACGAAGACCTCTTGTTCCACACTATGGTTGATGGTGATAGGCACAACTACTCTAGCGGTTATGATGATACCACTGACGAAGATGAAGGGACCGGAGAGAACCTTAATGAGGAACCCAAAGACCCCAAGAAGAAACCAGATGAGGTTGGAACATCTAAGGGAGCCCAACCTTAAAATTTTAACTATCGTTTTATTTTCCTTTAATTCTCGTGTTAGACTAAAGTCCTTGGATGGCAAAGACATTTTTGTAACCGTGTCCGACTTTTGTCCAGATAAATCTTTCCTTTTGAAACTTCAAAGTCCTTGGATGGCCAAGGCATTTTACGTGATTTAATATCATTCCCTGGTATTTAGTCTGGCAGTTTTACCTTACACAATTCTTGCATTGTCTTATGTTTGTCCAATTTTTATGGCTAATGTTTAAATAGCCCCTAGTTATTTTACAAGTATTTTAAGGTGAGAGTGTTTAAATTCTCCGATGAAAAATGTTTAAATGGTCATCCCTCCACCAGATAAATCTGGTTCGTTAGTGATACTTAGAAAGTTTTAAACAAGCTATCAATCAAACCACTCCGAATTTTTTAAAAAGGCATCAAATTTCATTAAAAAGCCCGGACACCTCATTAAAACCTCCCCGCGCCACCAGGGTAGGAAAGAGTATGCCCCCTAATATTTACATGGACTTTAAACAAGTAAATATTTACATAACTTTCATTCTAGATACAACCGGAGGTGTTCAATGTTCCAGGGGTGATTCAAGATCCTTCCATCTTTATCTTGAAGCCTGTTTGTCCCATGTTTAAGATTTACAATGACCACATAGGGTCCTTCCCAATTTGGAGCTTGCTTGCCAAACTGCTTCTCCTTAGTATGTAGGAAGACTTTTCTCAACACTTTATCCCCTAGTTGAAAATTCCTCCTTCTGACTCTAGAAGCAAACTTGCTTCTCATCAATCGATGATAGTGTGTGGCTTTGAGATGAGCCTTAACTCTTCTTTCTTCTATCAAGTCGAGTTGACTTCTGATTGCCACTTCATTAGCCTGTTCGGAAAAATTATGGACTCTAAATGAAGGAAGAGTTGCTTATATAGAAGTTATTGCATCCATACCATATACCAAGGAAAATGGGGATTCCTGTGTAGCAGCCCCAGGAGTAGTCCGGTAGGCCCATGATACCTCTTGTAGATAGCTTGGCCACTTTCCAGCAACCCCTTCTAGTTCTTTTTAAGACCGGACATAATGGTCATGTTCGCCACTTCAACTTGACCATTCGCATGTGGGTGAAAATGAGAAGAGAAGCAATGCTGAATGCCTCTAGAGGCACAGAAGCTCTCCGTATCCTTATTATCGAATTGCGGCCTATTGTCTGTGGTTATTTTTTATGGAACCCCAAATCTACAGCAAATATTAGATAAGATAAATTTTATAGCAGCTTTTGAAGTAGTTCCTACCAATGGGGCTGCTTCTATCCCCTTCAAGAAATAATCGATGGCAACAATGATAGTTATGCATCCTCCGGATGCCATAGGTAGATGTCCCACCAGATCTAGCCCCCAACAAGGAAAAGGTATTGGCTCAGAAATTGACTCTAAAGGGACAACTGGAATATGAATTTCATTACCGTATCTTTGGCATGGATCACACTTCTTTACCAATTCCTTGGCATATTTCATTATAGAGGGCCAGTAGTATCTGGCCAAGAAGACTCTTCTGGTTAAAGCTTTATAACCATAATGCACTGATCCCTCACCATCATGTAGTTCGTACATCACTATCTGGGACTCTTCAATCCCCAAACATCACAAGAGAGGTCTACTAAAAGACTTTTTGTACAGAATATCTCTTAAGATTACAAATCCACGAGCCTTATACTTTACTTTTCTTGCTACCGCCTTTTCCGGAGGCAAGATGCCATCTGAAATGTATTGAAAAAGAGGATACCTCCAGTCTTGAGGTTGACTCACTTGTACACTTAAACTTTCCTCCCCATCCTTGCTTTGATTGAGTTGAATGGATGGGCACTCTTGCACGTGAATCCATGGGTAGAACTCTGAATATGCTATGGTTGCCAAGGAGTCTTCTAACGTATTTTCTGTTCGGGGTATGTGATCATATGTGATGTCTTTGAAGTTAAGTGCCACTTCTTTAAGAATGAACAAATATTTAATCAGCTGCTCATTTTTTGCCTCAGATTGACCTTGTGTATGATGGATAAGAAGCTGAGAATCATTCATTAACCTGACTCTTTTGGCTCCGCAAATTAGGGCTAACTTTAAACCAGCTATGACTGCTTTATATTCTGACTCATTGTTAGAAGCCCTAAAAGCAAAATAAATAGCCTGGTACATCTTGTCACCGTAAGGAGAGGTTAAAAATATCCCAGCACCACAACCCATGGTACTTGATCCACCATCAGTCCGGAAAACCCATACTTTCTTAGTCTTTTCACCTGTTGCTTGCTTATTGTCCCTGTCCGAATGGAATTCAACTAGGAAGTCAGCAACAGACTGAGCCTTGATTGCAGTTCGAGGGGTAAAATCAATATCATAGTCCCCTAACTCCACTGACCATTTGGTCATTCTGCTTGATACGTCTGCCTTCTGGAGAACGTTTTTTAAGGGAAAAGACGTTCGAAAAATGATAGAATGAGACTGAAAGTAAGGTCTGATTTTACTAGCAGCAATTACTAAATCCAGTGCTAGTTTTTCAAGTTTTAAATACCTCTTTTCAGCATCTATCAAGCTTTTGCTGATATAGTACACCGGACGAGGATAATTATCGACCTCCCTTACTAGCACTACACTTATGGCACAATTGAAGACTGCTAAATATATGTACAGTGTCTCTCCATCAATAGGTTTAAACAAGGTTTTGGGGGAGGATAAGTGTTTTTTAATTTCATCGAAAGCCTGGTCGCACTATGGAGACCAATTGAATTCTTTTGCACTCTTTAAATTTAGGAAAAATGGGGCAAACCTACCCGAAGACCTTGAGATAAAACGGTTTAGAGCAGCTAACCTCCATGTCAACCTTTGTACTTCTTTAATATTTCGAGGAGGCTCCATCTGTAATAAAGCTGTAAGCTGGTCTGGATTAGGTTGTATCCCTTTCTCACTTATCACATAACCCAAAAACTTCCCGGACTGCACTCCGAAAACACATTTCTCTAGGTTTAACTTTAAATTAACCTTTACCAAGTTGGCAAAAGTTTCTTACAGATCTTCCTAGTGTATATCTTCTTCCACACTCTTTACCATCATGTCATCAATATAGACCTCCATGTTTCTCCCAATCTGATTAGCGAAAGATTTGTTCACCAACCTATGATAAGTAGCCCCAGTATTCTTTAACCTAAAAGGCATCACCTTATTACAATGAAGGCCCCTATTAGTAACAAAAGTGGTGTGTTCTTGATCTTTTGGATCCACTTGAATCTGATTATGCACGGAGAAGGCATCCATAAAGGACAACAACTTGTTCCCAGAAGTGGATTCCATTAGCTAATCGATCCGAGGAACCGGATATAGGTATTTTGGGCAAGCCCTATTAAGGTCTGTAAAGTCGATGCACATTCGCCATTTTCCCATTTTTCTTTTTTACTAATACCGGATTGGCTGTCTATAAAGGGTACTGGGATTCTTTTATGTGCCCCATCTTAGTAAGCCGGTCAACCTCTTGAACTATGACATCAACTTTCTCCTTAGAAAAAGCTCTCCTCTTTTGCACAACAGGTGCTATATCTCTTCGGATGGATAGTTGGTGTGATACAACATCTGCTGGTACTCCGGTTACATCAGCATTGCACCAAGAAAAAACATGTTGATGGTCTGTTTAAAAAGATAGCATTTTACTCTTAAATTCTGATGTCATCTTAGATCCGATCTTGACGTTTCTTCCTTCAGCCAGAGAGTGAGTTTCAACCTCTTCAATTGGTATTAAAACACCATGGGTCTCTCTGGGGTCATCAATTTCACCCTCTCCCCCTGAGGGCCCTTCCAACTGCTAATCCTCACTGATCCGAACTGCCCCCAAAGTTCGAGGGGCCATTGCTGTTGCATAACACTCCCTTGCTATCTTTTGACTACTTCAGACCACTCTCACTTGTCCTTGTACAACGTATTTTAAACATTGGTAGACTGTTGAAGCCACATCATGCATCCTGGAGAGCCAAGACCTTCCCAAAATGGCATTGTAGCATGTGAGATAATCCACCACAATGAAAAATACTCTGTCCATCTTCTTAAAAGGGCCCTTGCCCAACAAAAACTCCTCCCCAAACTCCCCGATTACGTCCGCTGAGCTTCCAGTGAAACCCTCAATTGACCTGTTCGAACGCTGGATCACTGCTGGATTCTTCATTTGTTTATAGAAAGTTAAAAAAAGGATATTGGCTGAACTACTGGTGCATACCAGAATTCGTCTAATATCATTGCCCCCAATGGATGCTCCTATCACCACAGCATCTTCATGGGGACCAGCTATATCCCTCAAATCATCTTCATAAAAAACAATGAAGGGAAAAGGAATTTGCGATTGATAGGAAGTCATGCCTCCTTCTAGTTGAGTAGCCAGGGTATGAACATGCCTTTTCCTCGAAGAAGCAGTCGGTGCAGTCATGGTGTCCCTCCCAAATATGGTAAGTGACTCAAAAAGGCTGATGAGCCCGGACACCGTCTTGCTGTGTTCTGTGATAAGATGATGAAACTACTTACCATTCTTTGTATCCGGGATCGTCCTAAAATTGCATTGTAGAAACTTGAAGAATTAACTATAATAAACAGTGTAGTATTGATCTTATATATGTCTTCTTTCTTGATGGATACAGTTAAATAAAATTCACCAACACAATCATATGACCGACCAATAAAACTTACCAAATTTATGTCGGTTTTCTTGAAAAGTGTGAAACCTACCATTTGATCATATCTTGTCTTATAGAAAATATTAGTTGAACTATTAGTCTCAACCATCAAATTTCTCATAATCACTCCAACAATCGCAAGGGTTACTAATAAAGCGCCTTCATGAGATATCACTAATACTTTTCAATCATCGTCGATAGATGACTTCCCAATAAGACTTCCTCTTTAAATTCCCCGATAATATTGGCTATCACACCAGTAAACCCAATTATTGTCCTCTCTAATCGAAGAATTACTAAGGTGGGGTACCTATATTTTTTTATATATTGACAAGAACAACACATTGACCAAACTGCTAGTATTAATGAGTATTCTTCCAATCTTGCTTCTTGGTATCTCAGCTCTGATCATAATCGCGTCTTCACGAGGTCCAACAAAATCCATCTAGTCATCATCGAAAAGTATAAAAGGTATATGACTTTTCCTATAAAGATGAGCTGAAATCATACAAACCTACTATGTGGTTATACTCACGATATGCCTCTTTCGGGAGCTATTGGTATTTTTGGCATAGTATCACGTCCAAAAATAGCTAATGACTCAAAATATTCACATAGAATTTAAACCCTGCTTCACATTTTTAGTTCATTTACCACTAACACAACCTTTTGTTCTGGATTAAGATCAAGGTACTCTGTAGATACATAAAATTCATCCACGATCCCAATTATTACCATCATATTTTCTTATTTAGAAGACATATTCACTACATGTCGTGTTTGCTAGTTTATGTTTGGTACTTGTTGAGGCCCAACTTCAATATTAATAGACGTTGTTAGCTTCTCGTTCTCAATCAATGTCTGGATTTCTTAACGTAGAGCTATAAAATCCGTTGCAACATGACCAATGTCATTTTACTATTTGTAAAATTTTGTATTAATTTCCTCTTTAGGTTTAGTTATTGGCGACATTTTTTAGAACTGAACATGGTTTCTAGCCCATTCAAAAAAATCGTTATATTTTCTGTTCACTCTGAATAATACTTGGGTCGGATCCATTGATTTGACCTAGGCTTTTGTTGTTGATAAACTAAAGTTGTCACATGGGATGATCATGACCGAGAAAGCAAACTGCAGAGAGCCGTGGGTAAAAAAAGATGATTGTGATTGAGACCCCGGATTATTCGAAGTACTCATATACTGTAATTTCCTTTGTTTTAAAACTGGCTCGATCCATACCCTTATTAACTCATCAACCTTGATCTGCTCTTCTACCTCAACCATTAAAGCTCCAAAAGTAAGCGCTCTCCTCTTCATTGTCCCATTAGCTCAATGTCTGGGGAGAAACCCTTGTCGGTAAGCAACACACGCAACATGCTCATCACAATCTTCCAAACCAGTTCTGCTAATCACGAAACATTTTGTATAATCTTTTAAAATTTCTCATATGACTTGCTTACATTAAATTATGGTATCCCCATTTGCACGTGTTTCGTTAATTTTAATAAACTGCCTTCAAATAGTAGTATAAAATATCCCAAAGTTAGTTATGGACCCTTTGGAATCCCGTTATACCACTTCAATGCAATTCCTTTAAAGTTCTATGAGAAATCTCAACACAACAATTTATCGGCATCGTCAAAATTTATCATATAGTTCTTAAACTGTTTGATATGATCATTAAGACCGTGTGTCCCATCAAACTTTTCTACTTTTGCAATATCAAAGCATTTTGGAAGCACTATAGACCTTATCTCTGCTGACAAAAGAGACCTTCCAATCTATTTTTTTTTCTATAGTAATTCCCCCATGCCATTGTTAGTAATCATATAAAGTCATTAATGTAAAGGGTTCGTGAACTGATTAGTTACGTTATAATCAAAATTTGGGATTTCAAGTATATATGGAGATCCATTTTGTTTCTTATACTTTTTCTCCCTTCAATATCCTTGAATTCGATTGGTCCGTCTTTTCGAATAGTATTTTTCACCCAAATCTCTAATTCTCCTGTAACCATCAACACATTCAGGATTTTGGGAATGCTCATCAGAATCCGAGACAAGTGAATCACTAGAATCCAAAGAAATATACTTATACTTATCTTTACTTTCCTTAGTAGAAGAATGATAGCTCTGTCCATCTCAAACTGAACTTCCCACCGATTATCTCTTATTCTAAGAATCTTTCCACGAGTCTCTTCAGAATAACACACCGAATTCTACCTTCGTTTACCCTCTGAACCTCAGATCAAACGCTTTCAGGTTTAACCAAAACATATTGTTCCCTTTGAACCAACTGGTCATTTAGCTAAGCTATTTGCTATAATAAATTATTCATGTGATCTTCCAAAGCTAACTAGTTGTGTTGATCCTCCAACTATGTATCAATTTGATCTTCCCTTTGTCTAAAGCCTGCCTCTACCACTTCACCCTCTACGCAGACTCTTGGGTCCATATATCCAATTGATTTAAACATAATTTTTTAATAGTTTATTGTTTCATATCTGATATCTAGGTACTAAGCGTACCTCCCACTGTGGTAACTACTAATTCAAGAATAATTGGAAGCTATTAGATGATATTTAGTCTAAAATAATTCCTAAAGTAGTCAATAAAATAGATAGAGAAAGAAAATGTTAAGAGAATCTTAGAGTGAGAAAGTGAAAAGTGTTAAAATCAAAGACTAATGATTGATCATTTTTGCAATATAAATTATATATATTTATAGTGGTGTCAAGTTCCATGTAACATTACAAGATATTTTACCCGATAATGGTACTAAGTAAAAACATTTTTATGATAAATTGTAACTTTAGTCATTTAGGTTTCTATCTTACTTAAAATATTCCGTATACATTATTTACTCATATTTTAACCCTTCCAAACTAATTATTTTGGCTCGAATTAATTACATCCGTATTGAATTTGAACCTTGAATCTCTATGAGAGTTAGTCACCGAATAATTAAAGCCTATCAACATGCCATTAACTTATCAATTTGGCATATAATGGATTTGTATGCCGAAAGTATCCATGGTAGTGAAGGTGGAGACTCCAAATGTTATAGGACGTTGGTTGGACAGATCCTAGAGGCAATTAAACTTATTTTTATTTCGCATATCCTTGTATCATCATTTTTATTTAAGTCCTATATATCACCAATGATTTTGTAAGATCTTATTCAAAGTTTTATAAGTCCTTGTCATAGCCATGGAATATTGTATTCATAATATTATTAGTGTATTACCTTTGTTTTATCACTTGCTTCTAGTCGTATAACGCATTCAGATTTTTCTATTGGAAGGTAATCAAAATATTTCAACTGAGAGACCATTATTCATTCGAATCTGGATAAAATATTTAAACCAATTTATCATTTGTTATATAATCCATTCAAATTGTTTATATTCGAAGGTATTTAAAGTATTTCAATTCGGTTCATCACTGTTTCGAATTCGATTATCCTGACCAACTAGTGTTGGAACCTTTTAAGTGTGACCAACTAATGTTGGAGCCTTTACAATTAATCAACTAATGTTGGAACCTATTAGTTGTGACCAACTAATGTTGAAACTTTTACATTTGACCAACTAATGTTATAACATTTTATTTGTGACCAACTGATGTTAGAACCTTTTAAGTTTGACCAACTAATTTTGGAACCTTTATAATTGACCAATCAATACTTGAACCTTTTAATTGTGATACCAAAACTAGACGAATAAAAAATAAAATAACACATCAATCATAAAATATAAAATGTCATAAAATTCAAGCAGTTCAGATACCTCATTAAAACCTCCCCGAGCGACCAAAGTAGGAAAAAGTATGTCCTCAAATATTTACATAAAAAAGTAAGAAAAATATTAAAACTTATTTTTACAACTATTCAAGATAAAGTCTTAAGTGTTTAATATTCCATGGATGCCAAAAAAGATTGTTTTCTTAATCTGGAAACCGATAGGTTATGAGCTTAACTCTTTTGATAATTGAATAAGGCTTTTCCCAATTAGGTGCCAACTTTCCTGGTATTTTATCTTTGGTGTGTATAAAGACCTTATTTATAACTTTATCCTACATTTAAAATTATATCGTTTGAACATGAGATGCATACCTTCTTCTAATTAGGGTTTGATAATGAATAGATCTTAAATGGGCCATGGTTCTCTTCTCTTCAGTCAGGTCCGACTCTTGGTTGTTTCATTATCCTTTTTTGGAATAATTTTTAATTTAGAACGATAGAAAGGTAGATTCAGCTGGTGTTACTTTATCCATCTCATAAACCAAAGGAAATATGGATTATTAGGTTGTTGTTCGAGGGTTAGTTCGATAAGCCCATAACACTTATGTAAATTATTTGGCCATTTTTCTACTGCCCCTTCTTAAATTTTTTTCAAGTCATTTAGGATAATTTTTTTGGAAACTTCTACTTTCCTATTGGCTTGGGAGTGGAAAGATGATGAAAATCAATATTGAATCCCTCGTGAGGTACAAAATACTTTCATGTTTCTATTTATGAATTGAAGACCATTATCTGTTGTAATAGTTCTTGGGATCCCATATCTACAACATATATTCATAAGAATAAATTCTATAAATGCTTTGGATGTAGTTCCGGAGAGAGGTTATGCTTCCTCCCACTTAGAAAAATAACCATCTGTTATAATAATGGTTTAATGTATTCCGAAGGCTATTGGTAAAGGTTTAATCAAATCAAGCCCCCATCTGTCGAAGGTTAATGCTTCAGATAGTGATTCTAATGACATATGTGGTCTTTGTATTGCGTTTGCAAATCTTTGACATAGATCAGACTTTGGACTAATCTTTAGCATCTACCATAATAGAAGGCCAATAGTATCCTGCCAATAAAACCCTTATGGTCAAAGTTTTATAGCCACAATGGACGAACCTTTCCCCATCGTGTAACTCGAATAACATTATTTGAGACTCATTAATTCTAAGGAATTGTAATAGTGGTTGACTAAGAGAATTCTTATAAAGGATATCCCCAAGTACTACGAGGCCATATGTTTTGAACCTTAGCTTTTGGGCCAATAATTTATCAATATGAAAAGTCCATTTAGTACGCATTTGTTAATATTGAAGGGTATTATTGTAGCAGAATCAATGGATGTTCTTCGATATAAGTCACACTAACCAAAGAATCAGCTATCGGTTTTTCATCTTTGGAAACGTATTCGTACTTAACATGCTTGAAGACAACTATCGTCTCTTTCAATGTTTCTAAGTATTTTATCGATTGATCTTTTCTAGCTTCGGATTTCCCAGTGTCCTGGTTTATAAGCAACTATGATTTACTTTTTAAACAAAATATTTTGGCACGATAGATCTGTGCAAGCCTTAAACTAGCCAATACAACCTATTATTATACATGATTATTTGACGTTTTGAAACCAAAGTGCATGACTTGATACATCGAATCTGTGAAGGGAGATACCAAGTAAACTCCTACTAAACAGCCTGGAATACTTGATCCCCCGTTTGTTCGAACTGTCCTATTACTCACAGGTTTGTCAATATCCGATTAAGGCTCTAGTCGCTTAGAATGGAAATTAACCAGAAAATCTATCACTGTTTGAGTATTAATTGTTGTTTGAGAAGTAAATTCGATATAATAATCTTCCAATTCCACCGACCACTTATTCATTTGACCTGACACATCCAAATTTTGCAACATATATTTTTAGTGGAAATGAACTTTGAACGGTAATGAAGTCAGCTTGGAAATATGGTCTCATTTTTCGAGTTGCTACTACTAAGGCTAAATTTAAAATTTCCAATTTCAAGTATCTTTTTTTCAGCATGCAATAAGCTTTTGCTTATATAATAAATAGAGCGAGGGTAACTTTCAATTTCTCAAACCAAAATTGCATTTGTCGCGTAAATGGATACACCTAGGTAGATAAATAATTGTTCACCTAGAATTAGCCTAGTTAATGTCTCCGGATAAGATAAATGCTCTTTAATTTTAGCGAAGGCTTCATCACATTCCAATGTCAAATTAAATTTCTTCGCATTTCGTAAAACCTAAAAACGTTGTGCACATTTATTAGAATACCTTGATATAAACCTGTTTAAAGCATCCAATCTTCCAGTGAATATCTATACTTCTATGGTAGATATGGGATAAGTCGTAGTAAGTAATGTATTCAATTATACTAGATCAGCTTGTATTCCTTTTTCATTAATAACATACCCCATAAATTTACCATATTGTACTTCGAATATACACTTTTCTGGATTTAACTTTAAATTGATAGCTTTCAGATTGGAGAAAGTTTCCTTTAGGTTAGAGAAACAATCTTTATTACTCACATTTTTTAATAACATATCATCAATGTAAACCTCTACATTTATTCCAATTTGAATAGCAAAGGCTTTATGTACTAAACGTTAATAAGTGGCCCAAACATTTTTCAAACCGAATAGCATAACCTTGTAGCAATGAAAACTCTGGCCTGTTATAAACGTGGCATTGTTTTATCCTTTCAGATTCATGTGTATCTGATTGTACCTTGAAAATGCATCCACGAATGACAACAACTTATTATCAGAAGTTGATTCTATCAATTGGTCAATTAGAGGGACATGAAACAGATCCTTTGGGTAAGTTTTGTTTAAATCTGTGACGTTAACACACATATGCCACTTCCCATTTTTATTTTTCACCAGTCCAAGATTCGTTTACCACAAGTTGAGTCTACCTCTTTAACAACAGCTTCAGATTTTTAAACAAAAAATGCTCTTTATTTTTTTATTATAATGGGGCATATATTGGATTGTATTGCGAGTTTATGGAAAATAATGTTTGCGAGGACACCCATTATATCTTTAGCACACCAATGCAAATATGTGCAAATTTTTTGATGAAAAAAGTCAATAACTTTTCTCTTACAATTGGTGGAAACTAGGATCATCTACCTTGCTTGACTACGAAGAGGAATGAAGTAACTTTTATTATGTGTTAGTTTATATACTTTATAATGTCTTAAGAGCTAAAATAATAACATAACATTCTCTGGCCATTTTTTTGAATTCTTCAAACAAACCCAACTTGTCCCCCAACAACATATTTCAAACACTAATGAATGTCGAGGCAATTGTGTACATCTTTGATTACTAAGTCCTACCAAAGATGGCAGTGTGCGAAGTTGGTCCATCCACAACTACAAAGAGTACCTTAACTACCTTCTTGAAATGTTATTTTCCAAAGAGAGTCTCGTCTTAAAATTCCCCAATCATATTCAAAGTATTTCCGGTGAACCCTATTATTGTTATGTTCGATTCAAGTATACTTGGTGAGTTTTCTTATCTAGTTGTAAGTGAACAAGAATAAGATGTCTTCTGAGCTACCCGTGTCAATTGGAATCCTTCGAATTTCAGTTCCATCGATGATGTTATTTCTACATTATATGTTGGTCATTATCGTATATTGATAAGTTCCAATGAACTTTTAATACAATTTGGTCTACGTGTAACATGCGTTTTCAAAGATAATGAAAATACTTTTAAAATATCCCTATGTGAATATATGGTTGATGTTTTCTCTCATGAGAAAATAAGTTCATCTTAAGTTATGGTTCTTGAAATTGATAAAACATACAGGAAAATAGTGTAAAATAAAACATGGACAAATAAATTGATCAAATAATCACATATGTGAGACAATCGGTTAGGTCATATTAGAGGCTGGTCTGAAGATACGATTACCGATGTTTTCCGATCTAGCTTTGGTATCTTTACACTAAGTTAAAGTTCAAACCAAAATATATTTTTCTTCATGCGCAAACGTTGTTTCAACGAGGAGAGAATGATATTTTATCAAGTTAGAGATTCTTGAAAATTTTGATCAAATAAAATTATCTAATCATCTTAAAATCAAGGATCGAACTACAATTTTTTTTGGAAAGACCTTGTAAGAATAATGCCCTAGGATAAGTTGTTTGCCGTAAAAATAAAGTATGGCTTATTATGGAAATTCTTGGTATAGAGACATGTAATATGAGATTACAAGTCCTTCTCCACGACAAAGCAAATGTTTGTCGTGGAAAAAGGGTATTTGCCGCAAAAACTAAGTGACTTGTCGCAACAATAAGGTCTTGCGAAACCTACTATATTTTTAGAAGTCTCTAACCACATTTTTGTCATGGTGACCAAAGGTTTTGTCGCAACAACGTGGGTTTTCCAGTTTTTGGAACCATTATGTAACTAAATTTGAATTTTTGTTGCAAAAATAATAGGGCTTTTCGTGGCAACTCTGCTGAGAGTTCAAAAAAATAAATGATAAACAACTTTTTTCCGCGGTAACAAAATAATTATTTCAGTAAAGCTGAACATGTGCATTTTGGAAAAAATATGTCGTTTTGAAAAATAATATATCCTATCAACATGATTCTTCCTAAGGGTTTTATGAAAAGTTGCAACCCTATAAAAGGGTTGACGATCCTTGTATATAGGCGGGTTTTCATTAGATGAATAATATTTTTATAAAATCTCATAATCTATTGAAAACTAAAATCTCTCCCTTATTATCAGTATTTGTCAAACTTTGATTTCTAATTTCTTGTTCCTTATATCGGAACTCACAAAACTTGTTATATATACTGGAAAAACTTTCATTGGAGGATCAAAGCAATAAAATAATCAAATATAAAAAACGTATCTAATCGTGTCTCAAGCTTTCATATTATATGGTGAATTTTTTGTGACCTCCCAACGAGAGTTCATATCCGACATTTATAAGCTATGTTTTCGGTACTCTTTTTCCCAACATACACCGTAAAGTTTTATGTGAGTAATAATTACTAACATATGAGATTCTGTCAATTTTCTCTTTTGTTCTTCAAACTGGATTCACTTTCTTCATCGTATTAAAAAGTAACATTATTTTGAGTCAATTTTGTCATAAAAAATGCTATTATTGAGAAATTATGAATAAATATTTTATAATAACTCGCAAGTCTCAAAATCTATGTACCTCTATTATACTAATAAGTTTTGATTGCTGTCTTACAATGTGTACTTTGTTGGAATTTAAGCTAATTACATCACTCATAACCAGATGAAAAAAAAAATAACCTTATGTAACTAAAACTGGCTTAAATATCTAAATAATCTGTTGATTGTCTCGTTTTCTTTCATTTAGTCCCTTGACTTCAAAATTATCCTTCTAAGTCCATGGACTTGAAAAAATCTATAAATTTGGTCGCTGGTGTGAGGAAAACGACCACGTATCTTGGTCTAAATTTATAAATATTGCAAAGTCCATTGACTAGATTTATATGTTTTGGCAAGTCTAGGGACCCAGAAAGATGATTTGAAGTTGAATAACTAAATGAAAGAACATGAGATAGTTGAAGGACTATGCGACTATTTAAGCAACCAAAACTTATACTTACTTAAACTTGCATATAAATTATAATTTTGTAATTTCTATAATACTAATCTCATATGCTCTTCATGTTCAACTTCATTCTTTGAGTACATCAGGATATAGTCGATAAATATGATGACAAATAAATTTATGAAGGGTATAAGTGTTATATTCATCAGATTTGTAAATATTGATGACGCATTTGTTACACCCAACGTTATTACTAAAAACTCATAATGTTTGTATATAACATGAAATACCATTTTTTACATTATAATTTTCAATTGATGATATATTGTCCTCAAATAAATCTTTGATAATACATGCGCACCATTCAGTTGATCAAATAAATCATCAATTCTTGATAATAGATATTTATTTCTTATAATCAGTTTATTTAGTTTTTTTGTAATTGATGAATATTCGTAATGTGTCATTCTTCTTTTTTAAAAATAGTAAGGGAACACTCCGTGCAGAACTTCTTGGTTGTATAAAACCACGTAATAAATTGTCTAACTACACCTTCAACTCTTTCAGTTCTTGATGTAGTTGCACGAGCCCATTGCTATATGGCCCTTTTAGACAAACGCAAACGAGTTTATTTTAGGCTCCGGTATCCGAATTAGACCCTGCGACCACTCAAATTGACGCGTCGAGAAGCCCAACGATTTTTGGAAGCATCCCTAGTGATGAAGTTCAGGCCCAAGATTCTACCATTTAAGCCCTATTTTTCCTATTTTTATGAATTTTATGCACTTTCTTATTTTGGTTGGATTTTATTAAAATACTTAACTAGATCCAATCGCTTTGAAATTGGGCTGTGATTTATTTTATTGCATAAGGAAGAAGCTGTAATTTTGGGCTAGGGTTTCGAGCACTTTTATAAAAGGATCTCAAACCCTAGTTTTGACGCAAACCTTTTTTTAATATAATTTGATTTTCTCTAAAGTCTCTTTTACTGTCTTTTGGAGTACTGGTCATGGTAATTTCTCAGGAAATACATGTATAAATTATTGAACTACTTGGACATCTTGTAACTGAGTAACTAGTTTTGAACTATTGAGGGTATAAGTCGTAATTCAATTAACAAATTTTATTTAAACTTTCTTTAACCGTAACCACCAAAATTAGACTTGTAGGTACAATGTTACATTTACCATGAACTTTAGAATCTCATTCTTTGGGTATTATGGAAACATTTCTTTATAAAATTACTTTATTGGCAGATGTTATTTAGACAAAAAATCCATTTCCAAAATAATAGCAAAGTCAACAATATATAATGGTAGTAAATCAATGAACAATATCCTTCATTCTAAGATTGTTGTAAATAAGTCGAATAGTGCCTTGACAGTGTACTGTATCCGGCAGTACAGTTTTGTGTCTGTAATAGTGATATTGTGCTTTGACAGTGTACTGTACCCGGCAGTACAAAAAATAAGTGTTGTGACAGTATCATTGTCAATCTTGTGGTATGAGCCCATTAGGCCAATTGTTTAGTAAGTCTATTAATTCCCTATAAATAGACTAATAGGGCGACACAAAACACAATCTGAAATCTGTAACCTTTTCTATCATAGTGAAACTCTTTTCTCTGGCGGCGCCCATGGACGTAGACAATTGTCGAACCACGTTAAATCTTGTGTTCATTCAAGTTTGTCCTTCAGATATGTTTTGTGCTTGAGCCATTTTGATAATGTCATAATAATTTAATAACAAAATTGGCATCAGAGCCACGTGCTGAAATTAGGTCTTTTGCAATTAGGGTTTCACAATGGCGTCAACAGTAACAAAATACATGATTGAAAAATTTGATGAGGGATCCAGCTTTGCGTTGTGGAAGATTAAAATAAAATCTTCATTGGTACTGCAAGGGTTGTGGAAGGCTGTGGAGAATAAGTTACCAGAAGAGATGAAAGAAGAGGAGAAACAAGATCTTCAAGAAAGGGCTTTGTGCTGGATTTTAATGAGTGTGAAAGACAATGTGCTTCGCGCGATTATTGGTGAGAAGACTGTTGCCTGCGCATGGAAAAAGCTAGGTTACTCAGAGAAATCAGTAGTAAACCGATTATACTTAAAGAAGCGTTTGTATAATTTCAGATTGAAAGAAGGTATGTCCATAACAGAGCACTTAGATCATTTCAAATCAATTATAATGGACTTGGAGAATATAGATACCAATATTGAGGATGTCAAAGGGGCACTGAAATCAAAAGAGATGAGACAGTTGCAGTCAGGCAATCAAGATGAAGGGGAAGGTCTTATGACTAGGAGAAGATCTAGAAGCAAAGCGAGTTTTTTAAGAAGGAAGAACTGGAGGTCCAAGTCAAGGATAAAGCACTCAAACTGTTATGAATGGGTTAAGCAGGGTCATTATAGGAGAGATTGTTCGAAACTGAATGGTAAGAAGGGAAATCAAAAGGAAAATGCAGCAAACATTGTTGAAGGTGTGAACGATTCCAATGATAGTGAAAACAGTGGTAGAGTAGATGTATTGTCCGTGAGTTCAGACTTTGGGCAAAACTCTTGGGTACTCGATACTGGCGCTACATATCACATGTGTCAGTTCAAGAAGTGCTTTGATACGTACAAGCCAATGCAGGGAACTGTCTATTTAGGGAATAATCATTCGTTGACTGTTGGTGGTATTGGTAACGTTAGAATCAGAATATTTGACGAGGCTATTAGAATCTTGATGTGCTGGCATGTTCCTGTGTTAAAGAGAAACCTGATTTCTCTTGGAACTCTAGACTCTCGGGGTTACAAGTACCGTGCAGAAGATGGTGTAATCAAAGTGACAAAAGGCTCAATGGTATGCATGAAAGGCAGTTTGCAGAAGGGTCTTTACATTCTCCAGGGGAGTGTTGTTATGGGCTATGATGCAGTAGCATCATCAGGGAGTAATAGCCAAAGTAGACAGGATCAAAATAAGTTGTGGCATTGGCGTCTTGGTCACATGAGTAACAGAGGATTAGCTATTTTGGGAAAGAGAGATTTGTTGAAAGGGTATAAAGTAGAATCATTGGGATTTTGTGAGCACTGTGTGTTTAGTAAACAAACTAGAGTCAAATTCAACAAATCGGTTGTAAGAAAGACTAAAGGGACAATGGACTACATTCACTCAGATATTTGGGGTCCAAACAGAATTCCATTCAAGAGCGGAGCCAGATACTACATGAGTTTGGTTGATGATTATTGAAGGATAGTGTGGGTTTACTTTCTGAAAACGAAAGATGAGGCATATTCAACCTTTGTCAAATGGAAGAAAATGATTGAGAAGCAAACATGAAGAAAAATAAAACATCTTAGGACAGATAATAGGTTAGAATATTGCAATCGTGAGTTTAACGAGTTCTACGAAGCTGAGGGAATAGTGTGTCATCGCACTTGTTCTAGAATACCACAACAGAATGAAGTCGCAGAAAGAATGAACAGAACTGTCTGTGACAAGGCACGAAGTATGCTCTCGCATTACGGTATGGGAAATTATTTTTGGGCTGAAGCTATCAATACATCGTGTTACTTGGTGAATCGGTCTCCATCAACGACTATTGATTGTAAAACTCCTTTTGAGATTTGGTCTGGATCGTCGGCTGATTATGAACATTTGAGAGTGTTCGGTTGTCCTGCGTATGCTTATGGGAGAGATGGTAAGCTTGAGCCGAGGGCAAAGAGGTGCATATTTCTAGGATATGCTACTAGAGTGAAGGGATATAGGTTATGGTGTACCTCTCCAAAGTCTCCAGGATTTCTCATCAGTAGGGATGTTACTTTTAATGAGTTTGTTTCGATAGACAGTCAGAATGAAGTAACAGAAATGATCGAATCAGGATCGGTTGTGAGTAAACAGGTGGAGCTTGAAGTAGAATCAGTTCCTAGCTGGTCCAATAATTCAAGTGGTTCTGAGGTGGATCCAAAATCAGGAGGTGAAGCGTCAGCATCGGATGATAGTGAAGATGATGCGCCCGAACCAGAACCACAACCTTATAGCATAACATTGGGCAGAGAAAGAAGAGATATTAGACTTCCAAAAAGGTATGCGAATCTAGTTGCATATACTCTGTTAGTTGCAGAAGAAGTTGAGATGCAGGAACCTAGTAGCTACAGAGAATCTATAGCGAGTTTAGAGGCAGATCGATGGATTGGTGCTATGGGGGAAGAGATTGAATCTCTGTATAAGAATCAAACATGGAAGCTTGTTGACTTGCCTAAAGGACAGAAGATAGTAGGCAGTAAATGGGTGTTCAAGAAAAATAAAGGTAATCCAGGGGTTGAGGCATCTCGATTCAAAGCAAGACTGCTCGCTAAGAGTTTTACTCAAAGGGAAGGAATCGACTTCAATGAAGTGTTTTCTGCAGTGGTGAAGCATAGTTCGATTCGATTTTTGTTAGCCATAGTAGTTTTACAAGATTTAGAGCTTGAGCAGTTGGATGTGAAGACTACGTTTCTACATGGTGAATTGGAGGAGAAAATCTACATGAGACAACCATAGGGATTTATCGAACCTAATATGGAGGACACAGTTTGTCAGCTGAAAAAGTCACTGTATGGTTTGAAACATTCACCTAGGCAATGGTACAAACGTTTTGATATATTCATGGTGTCAAAAGGGTTCACGAGGAGTCCATATGATAGTTGTGTGTATCATCAAAAGATGTCAGATGATTCTTATGTTTACTTGTTGTTGTATGTGGATGATATGCTTATTGCTGCTTGTGGTATGCACACATTGTGCAGTTAAAGAAGCAGCTTAGAGCCGAGTTTGAGATGAAGGATCTTGGTAGAGCAAAGAAAATTCTTGGTATGAAGATTATTAGGAACATAAATTTAGGATCATTACACTTGTCTCAACGAAGCTATATTGAGAAAGTGTTACAACGATTCAATATGTTTGATGCTAAAGCAGTTAGCATTCCTTTTGCTACTCATTTCAAGTTGTCTGCAGTAGGAGCGACCAAGGATGATGCTGAGTTGGAACAAATGTCGAAGGTTCCATATGCAAGTGCAGTTGGTAGTATCATGTATGTTATGGTATGCACACGTCCTGATATTTCACATGCGGTTAGTGTAGTTAGCAGGTACATGGGATGTCTTGGGAAAGAACACTGGCAGGCAGTGAAATGGATACCCGGTATCTTAAGAATACTGTGAACGTTGGCTTAACTTTTAACAATACCGATATTGGTGAATCGCTGAATGATGTTGCAGGATCATTGGTTGGTTTTGTTGATTTTGATTTTGCAGGTGATATGGATAAAAGAAGATCTCTGACAGGATATGTATTTACTCTAGTTGGGAGTGCAATCAGTTGGAAATCATAGTTACAAGCTACTGTAGCTTTGTCTACAACAGAGGCAGAGTACATGGCGGTAACAGAAGCAGTTAAAGAGGCAATATGGTTACAAGGTTTGGTGCCAGATTTGGGCTTGGATAGGACTACTACAATTTTTTTTGTGACAGTCAAAGCGCCATACACCTTACAGGGAACCAGATGTCCCATGAGCGTACAAAGAACATAGATTTCAGGTATCATTTTATTCGTGATATAATATCAAAGGGAATTGTTGATGTGAAGAAAGTATCTACACACGATAATCCAGCTAATATAATGACCAATGCAGTATCAGTTCGAAAGTTTAGGGAGTGCCTAAACTGGATCGATGTTCACAGTATAGAGTGAATGCCTTAAGGGAATTTGGTGAGTCAGAAGAAGAAAAGTTTCTTTGTCGATAGTGAAGAAAGGATATTCGCCTCAAGGGGAAGATTTGTTGTAAATAAGTCGAATCGTGCCTTGACAGTGTACTGTGTCCGGCAGTACAGTTTTGTGTCTGTGATAGTGATATTGTGTCTTGACAGTGTATTGTGCCCGATAGTACAAAAAATAAGTGCTGTGACAGTATCGTCGTCAATCTTTTGGTACGAGCCCATTAGGCCCATTGTTTAGTAAGTCTATTAATTCCCTATAAATAGACTACTAGGGCGACACAAAACACAATCTGAAATCTGTAATCTTTTCTATCATAGTGAAACTCTTTTCTCTGGCGGCGCCCGTGGACTTAGACAATTGTCGAACCATGTTAAATCTTGTGTTCATTCAAGTTTGTCCTTCACATATGTTTTGTGCTTGAGCCATTTTGATAATTGCATAGTAATTTAATAACAAAGATAATATAATAATTTTAATATATGTGATTTATAACTACCATACCACCAATATGTGTTGATATTATTAATATATCACTTAACTTTACGGTAAGTTTGTCTATTTTCTAGTGAATTGTATTAAGATGAAAGAATATATAGCTCCGTAATCTATTAGTGCATATGAGGTATATTGTATATATATAGAACTTAACACTCGATCTTAATTATATGTCTCACTACAAATTGCTCTACCTTTGGCTTCATAATGCTCAACATATAAATTTTTATGTTTTAAACTCACAAACTTTTTTTTGATTCTTTTGTCTATACAACTTTAAGAAGAGTTTTTTTATTAAACAAACTATTGGAATTTTCTCATGTTACTATTTGGATATTAGTATTAACAACTCTCATACGTGCTTTCATATCCTTCCACCAATGCTAAAATTACTCCATAAAGAAAAATGCGGCAAGAGCCACTCTATATTTTGATACTTATATTATCCCAAATTTATATTCAATTTTCCAATTGTTATTCCACTTCATTTGGATTCATCATACCATAGTAATTTGGTGGGTTATACTTTGTAAATCGTTCATAACATTTTTTGGTTCATCATTCCTCTTTAGTGACTCAACTAAAGTTTCTTCAATAGTTGAGTCAAAATGCATATTCATCTAGTCAAACATCACTATTTATACAATTTGATCTTGTTCCACTACACCTCGAGGTTGAACTACCTCTTCTTCCTCCTTTGGAACGCGTGTTCCAAGTCTTTTATTATGTTTGAAATCAATCTTTTATTGTTATTATTATATGTATCCAAAAATAAGTTCAACCACACTATACATATTAGTGACTCAAACCAATATCTATTTATTATACATTGGTCATGGTATGCTACCATGTTCATGTCGAGTCTATAATGTCTACAAAACCTACCAAAACTAGACTATGATACTAAATTGTAACACTTAACTATGATAGGTTGTAATAAAATAATTTAAATAAAATGATATTTGTATATAACTAAAATAATAAGGATATAAACCCTAGTGTCATATACATGGACGTAGGTAACTCAACGAGTATGAGTCTAAATTTACAATCACCCACAAGTTTACTAATTTGGTTAAAGACCAACAAATAATACGAACTGTTTACTAAGATTCGTCATATGACCAGACAAGTTGTGACCATATTTTATTTATAACATACACATGAACCCGTGGGCGAGGGAGTGTGAGCACCACCACTAATTACAAATAGATAACATAATATATAGATAAGACAAATAAATTCACCTAAAATTCCAAACAACTTATCATATATGCTGGTAATTTGGTCAGGAGTTTTGTGATGTTTCAAATATATTTAATATTTGGGTGTTTTGTAGTGAGAGATTTAAGCTGCCTGGTTGTATTAAATGTTCATTACCCTCATTAATGAAAGTGGTTGGGTATTTATACCCTTAATTATGGGCCACATGGTGGCTTTCGGGTCAAACTTATGAAACCGGGTCGAGTTCAAAAACCCATTAGTTTATTAAGCAGATTAGCAATTAGCTTAGTCAAAAGGTGATTAGTTTTTAGTACTTTTGTCCGGTTTGGATGGTTAAGTGAGTAGATTTTGTCCAAATTTCCCCTGTCCGGTTTCTATAGTCAGTGGTGAAAAGTTCCAGACTCATCAGTAGCCCCTTTTTTAGGTTTTGTTCGAAGGCCTTTGGCAAGACCTAAAAAATCTTCTTGGGCACTTGTAAAATTTCCCGGAGTGATTGAGTGTTTTAATGAAGGATTTATCCGGACTGAAAACTTCTCAGAAGTTCAAAGGTTTTGCCATGGATTGTGGGACGCGTGTCATCTTCTGATTTGCCTCACCAGCTGTTTTTCTCCTAGAACAACGCTCCTACTAATCCCAAAAAGTAACCTCTTCATTTAATACCCATGACGTCAGCGCCGCCTTCAATCATTACTTTTGTCTTTTCGTATTCTCCTAAATTTTTGGCATTTTTTTGTCTCATTAGTATAAATTGCTTCGTTTTTCACTGTTTTACCATCTTCTTTACTCTCTCATTTTTTTATCTCAAAACTTTCACCTCTCTTCTCAAAATTCTTTTGGTGTGAGTTTATGTTCACAACAAGAAATGCACTGGTAAAAGGTGGGTGGCTTAATCTCTCAGAGTTAGAAAAAGCACAAAGAGTTGAGCGAGAAAGGCGCATTGCTGCAGGTCTTCCAATTTCTCCAATCGACAAGTCTGAAACACCATCTTCAGAGCCTGATCGAGGTTCATCTTCTGCTAGAAGCTCCAAACCCAGGAGGTTATTTCAACCAAGTCTTTCACCCATCGTATCAGGCTCCTCGGTTCAGGAGTCGCAACCCACTGTTGAACGGGAAAAATATGTTACAAGCACAAGGAGACCCTCTCCATTCATAGCTATGAGATCAAATGCTTAAAATTCCCCAGAAAAACTGACACTTCGTCGAAGAGGGCGCTTAGTGAAAGGCTAGGCTGTTGCTCCACAGTCTAAGTCTCCGAAATCAGGGCCCCTAAGTCTGGGGCCAAAGACAAAGCTATAGGGTCTGAGGCATCCATCAAAGTCCCTAAGGATAAATCATCTGGTCCGGAGGCTACTGGAACAAGCCTTCAAAATGAACCCTCCAGATCTGAGCCCCAGCTGGACACAAGACCATTTAGAGAAAGTGATGCTCAGCTATCTGGACAACTTACTGAGCCGGCCACCAGCACTGCTCCACCAATGATAACTGATAAATCTTCCATGGTGATGGAAGAGGTGATGGAGGACAGCGTTGAAGAAGCCCCTTTTGAGACTGACGTCTCCGGGCAGACGGGAGAAGCTGCCACTGACAAGAAGGGCAAGGGTAAAGATAAGTTGTGTTTGAAACATCCAGACCTTCCGGAGTCCCTTGAAGGCAGAGTGGAATCTTGCTTCCACAAGGTGAGCATAAATTATCTGCTAGCCATGCAGAACATTAACTACGCCTTCATTCATACTGCTGAATTAGGCCGGATCCGAACAAAGTGGAGGATCCCAGAATCTGTTAAAGTGAGGATACCAGTCGATCCGGAGACGCCAATGGACTGCAAGCTGAGTGAGATAGTTATCTACACAGAATTGTTCAACTGGGGGCTCAGATTTCCCTTCGACCCAGAGATTGTCAGATATTTTATCTGATAAAGCTCTGTCTAAGCCAACTGAGTCCCAATGCTTGGTACACCCTCATGGCTTGCATCATGGCCTCTAGGCTCTCAGGAATACCGCTTCCGATGGAGTAATTCATTGTTGTGGCCAGCCTTTTCAAGAATCACATCATCCCCTTCTACCATTACAACATGGGTGATAATTTTAAGGTGGTGGATGATCTGCTCGAATCAGAGAAGAATTGGAAAAACCAATTCTTGTTCATTAGTAAAGCTTGGGAAAATGCTAAGAAGAGTAAAGCTGGAGTCAAACCAAGCATGCTGACCAACAGATGGAAGAGCACAAGTAAAAATTTCATCATATTTGTTTTTCTTTCCTTATAAAAAATCTTGTTACTAAATTGCTCTTCTTTTTCTTTGGGTAGTGCTGCCGAAGGAGTTCTCCGACTACTTGGAGGAGGGCCAGGAAACCTGTGTCAAGCTGAACGCCTGGACTGCTGACAAATGGGGTAATCGTTTCCACAATTGTTTCACTGCCGTGAATTTAGTGAGGTCCCACCTCTGGAACACAACCGGCCGGAGAGACTTGACTTGGGAAGAACTGACCACACCACCTCCTCCGGGTGTCATCCTGCGGAGGACAGAGGCGAAGGATGGGAAGTTGGCCTTGTCTGCCAGGGCTAAAACCCCAAGTCAGATGAAGGGCAAGAAAGGCAAGAAGAAGCAAGATGCAACTGAGGTTGCTCAAGGTGGTGCTGAATAAATCATCCCAGCAAATCAAGAGGGGCAGGACCAAGGGGGAATCGATGTTGTGCTTCTTCAAGTGGTTGAAAATGAAAGTACCAAAGAGGCAGGTGAACCTCCAAACCCCTCAAAGGCTCCCAAGAAGGATCGAAAATGGGGGGCAGATGGTGGAGACAAGGAAGCCAAGAAGAAGAAAATCTCCAAGGGGGATGAAGTAGCTCTCCGGCCTCCGGAGTCACTTTCTCTGGTTGACCCAACATACCCCACACAAGCAGAGAAAATCCCAAGTGATCTCCATACCGGAGAGGGTACCGGAGGGGATATCAACATTGATGGAGTAGACACCAGTGGCCTTCAAGGGATTGGTCTTTACTTTTGAGACCTCGGGAAGGACGAATTTGCTGGTCCTTGCCTCCCTCCAAGCTCCTTGAATATGGTCACTTTCAATGGTAAGTCCTTTTCTGTTTCAGGGGAAAATGCATGGTGACTCACTCCTTGCTGGGAAATATTCAACCGGTGCTCAACCTGGAGAGACAAGTGCGAAGTCAATCTACTCTTATCAACACACTCAACACAGACAAAGAGACTTTACCTAACAACCTCCTTAACACCAATCAGAGTGTTGAGGCATTAAAGAGAGAGATCGAGGAGTTGAAGAAAGGGAAAGAGGACTTGGCCACCCGGCTAGCCACTTCGGAGGGGGTTAACGAAGAACTCCAATCTAAGTGTTCTGTCTTGGAGAATGATCTCTCCAATTCGAAAGAGGAGGTGAAGGCCAAATACAATGTCATCCAGACCCTAACCAATGACAAAATTTCGCTCGAAGATGGTGTGTCTAGAGTTAACCAGGAGAAAAAAGATTTATTAAAGGAGCAGGAGAAGACAATCCAAGCCAAGATTAATGCATAAACCAACGAAGTGATAGATTCCCAAGAGGAGAGGTATGCTGAAGTCAAATCTGACATGGTCTTGCTCTTTCATCGAACATTTCCGAAGAGGACGCTTGGAGATTTATGGCGATATGTGGAATACGATGACCTCCCGTTCCACACTATGTTTGATGGTGATAGGCACAACTACTTCAGCGGTTATGATGATACCACTGACGAAGATGAAGGGACCAGAGGGAACCTTAGTGAGGAACCCAAAGACCCCAAAAAGAAACCAGATGATGTTGGAACATCTAAGGGAGCCCAGCCTTAAAATTTTAACTATCTTTTTATTTTCCTTTAATTCTGGTGTTAGACTAAAGTCCTTGGATGGCAAAGGCATTTTTGTAACCATGTCCGACTTTTGTCCAGATAAATCTTTCCTTTTGAAACTTCAAAGTCCTTGGATGGCCAAGGCATTTTACGTGTTTTAATATCATTCCCTGATATTTAGCCGGGCAGTTTTACCTTACATAATTCTTGCATTGTCTTATGTTTGCCCAATTTTTATGGCTAATGTTTAAATAGCCCATAGTTATTTTACAAGTATTTTAAGGTGAGAGTGTTTAAATTCTCCGATGAAAAATGTTTAAATGGTCATCCCTCCACCAGATAAATCCGGTTTGTTAGTGATACTTAGAAAGTTTTAAACAAGCTATCAATCAAACCACTCCGAATTTTTTACGAAGGCATCACATTTCATTAAAAAGCCCGGACACCTCATTAAAACCTCCCCGCGCCACCAGGGTAGGAAAGAGTATGCCCCATAATATTTACATGGACTTTAAAAAAATAAATATTTACATAACTTTTTTTCTAGATACAACCGGAGGTGTTCAATGTTCCAGGGGTGATTCAAGATCCTTCCATCTTTATCTTGAAGCCTGTATGTCCCAGGCTTAAGCTTTTCAATGACCACATAGGGTCCTTCCCAATTTGGAGCTAACTTGCCGAACTGTTTCTCCTTAGTATGTTGGAAGACTTTTCTCAACACTTTATCCCCTAGTTGAAAATCCCTCATTCTGACTCTAGACGCAAACTTGCTTCTCACCAATCCATGATAGTGTGTGTCTCTGAGATGAGCCTTAACTCTTCTTTCTTCTATCAAGTCGAGTTGACTTCTGATTGCCACTTCATTAGCATGTTCAACAAAATTGTGGACTCTAAATGAAGGAAGAGTTGCTTCTATAGGAGCTATTACATCCATACCATATACCAAGGAAAATGGGGATTCCTGTGTAGTAGCCCTAGGAGTAGTCTGGTAGGCCCATAGTACTTCTTGTAGATAGCTTGGCCACTTTCCAGCAATCCCTTCTAGATTCTTTTTAAGACCGGACAGAATGGTCATGTTCGCCACTTCAACTTGACCATTCGCCTGTGGGTGAAAAGAAGAAGAGAAGCAATGTTGAATGCCTCTAGTGGCATAGAAGCTCTCCACATCCTTATTATCGAATTGTGGCCCATTGTCTGTGGTTATTTTTTTGTGGAACCCCAAATCTACAACAAATATTAGATAAGATAAATTTTATAACAGCTTTTGAAGTAGTTCCTGCCAATGGGGCTTCTTCTATCCATTTCAAGAAATAATCGATGGCAAGGTCCCACCAGATCCAGCCCCCAACGAGCAAAAGGTATTGGCTCAGAAATTGACTCTAAAGGGACAACTGGAATATGAATTTAATTACCATATCTTTGGCATGGATCACACTTCTTTACCAATTCCTTGGCATCTTTCATTATAGAGGGCCAGTAGTATCCGGCCAAGAAGACTCTTCTGGTTAAAGCTCTATAACCACAATGCACTAATCCCTCACCATCATGTAGTTCAGACATCACTATCTGGGACTCTTCAATCCCCAAACATCGCAAGAGAGGTCTACTAAAAGACTTTTTGTACAGAACATCTCTTAGGATTACAAATCCACGAGCATTATACTTTACTTTTCTTGCTACCGCCTTTTCCGGAGGCAAGATGCCATCTAAAATGTATTGAAAAAGAGGATACCTCCAGTCTTGAGGTTGACTTACTTGTACACTTAAACTTTCCTCCCCATCCTTGCTTTGATTGAGTTGAATGGATGGTCACTCTTGCACGTGAATCCACGGGTAGAAATCTGAATATGCTATGGTTGCCAAGGAGTCTGCTAACGTATTTTCTATTCGGGGTATGTGCTCATATATGATGTCTATGAAGTTAAGTGCCACTTCTTTAAGAATGAACAAATATTTAATCAGCTGATCCTTTTTTACCTCGGATTGACCTTGTGCATGATGGGTAAGAAGCTGAGAATCACTCATTAACCTGACCCTTTTGGCTCCACTAATTAGGTCTAACTTTAAACCAGCTATAGCTGCTTCATATTCGGACTCATTGTTAGAAGTCCTGAAAACAAAACAAATAGCCTGGTACATCTTGTCACCGTAAGGAAAGGTTAAACATATCCCAGTACCACAACCCATGGTACTTGATCCACCATCAGTCCGGACAACCCATACTTTCTTAGTCTTTTCACCCGTTGCTTGCTTATTGTCCCTGTCCGAAAGAAATTCAACTAGGAAGTCAAAAAGAGACTGAGTCTTGACTGCAGTTCGAGGGGGAAAATCAATATCATAGTCCCCAAACTCCACTGACCATTTGGTCATTCTGCTTGATACGTCTGTCTTCTGGAGAACGCTTTTTAAGGGAAAAGACGTTCGAAAAATGATATAATGGGACTGAAAGTAGGGTCTCATTTTCCTAACAATAATTACTAAAGCCAGTGCTAGTTTTTCAAGTTTTAAATACCTCTTTTCAGCATCTATCAAGCTTTTGCTGACATAGTACACCTAACGAGGATAATTATCGACCTCCCTTACTAGCACTGCACTTATAGCATAATTGGAAACTGCTAAATATATGTACAATGTCTCTCCATCAATAGGTTTAAACAAGGTTTTGGGGGAGGATAAGTGTTTTTTAATTTCATCAAAATCCTAGTCGCACTGTGGAGACCAGTTGAATTCTTTTGCACCCTTTAAAGTTTGGAAAAATGGGGCACACCTATCCAAAGACCTTGAGATAAAACGGTTTAGAGCAGCTAACCTCCCTGTCAACCTTTGTACTTCTTTAATATTTCGAGGAGGCTCCATCTGCAATAAAGCACTAAGCTAGTATGGATTAGGTTGTATCCCTTTCTCACTTATCACATACCTTAAAAACTTCCCGGACTGCACTCCGAAAACACATTTCTCCGGGTTTAACTTTAAATTAACTTTTACCAATTGGCAAAAGTTTCTTGCAGATCTGCCAAGTGTAGTTCTTCTTCCACACTCTTTACCATCATGTCATCAATATAGACCTCTATGTTTCTCCCAATCTGATTAGCGAAAGCTTTGTTCATCAACCTCTGATAAGTAGCCCCATCATTCTTTAACCCCAAAAGGCATCACCTTATAACAATAAAGGCCCCTATCAATAACAAAAGTGGTGTGTTCTTGATCTTTCGGATCCACTTGAATCTGATTATACCCGGAGAAAGAATCCATAAAGGACAACAACTTATTCCTAGAAGTGGATTCCACTAGCTAATCGATCCAAGGAACCGGATATAGGTCTTTTTGGGCAAGCCCTATTAAGGTCTGTAAAGTCGATGCACATTCGCCATTTCCCATTTTTCGTTTTTACTAATACCGGATTGGCTGTCCATAAAGGGTACTGGGATTCCTTTATGTGCCCCATCTTAGTAAGCTGGTCAACCTCTTGAACTATGACATCAATTTTCTCCTTAGAAAAAGCTCTCCTCTTTTGCACAATAGGTGCTACATATCTTTGGATGGATAGTTGGTGTGATATAACATCCGTTGGTACTCCGGTTGCATCACCATTGCACCAAGCAAAAACATGATGATGGTCTGTTAAAAAAGATAGCATTTTACTCTTCAATTTTGATGCCATCTTAAATCTGATCTTGATGTTTCTTCCTTCAGCGAGAGAGTGAGTTTCAACCTCTTCAATTGGTATTAAAACACCATGGGTCTCTCTGGGGTCATCAATTTCACCCTCTCCCCCATGGGCCCCTCCAACTGCTAATTCTCACTGATCCAAACTGCCCCTAAAGTTCGAGGGGCCATTGCTGTTGCATAACACTCCCTTGCTATCTTTTGACTACTTCAGACAACTCCCACTTGTCCTTGCACAACGTATTTTAAAAATTGGTGGACTGTTGAAGCCATATCATGCATCCTGGAGAGCCAAGACTTTCCCAAAATGGCATAATAGCATGTGGGATAATCCACCACAATGAAAAGTACTCTGACCATATTCTTAAAAGGGCACTTGCCCAACAAAACCTCCTCCCCAAACTCCCCGCTTACGTCCGCTGAGCTTCCAGTGAAACCCTCAATTGACCTGTTCGAACGCTGAATAACTGTTGGATTCTTCATTTGTTTATAAGAAATATAAAAGTGGATATTGGCTGAACTACCGGTGTCCACCAGAATTCGTCTAATATCATTGCCCCCAATGGATGCTCCTATCACCATAACATCTTCATGGCGACCATGCTTTTGATGCAATACATTTGACTCACAAAGATCCTATGATATATATTAAGCCATTTTATAATGGCAACGGTTACAAATCAACTTACTCTTTTAACGTATGTGCTTTAACTAATTTTGGTGAAGGATCAAGATCTAATGAATCATCGAATATTCTTTATTTTAAGTTTACAAAATATATTTTGTTTGTTTACTTACAAAATATATTAGTTATAGAATAACAAAGTGTACCAAATACTTCAGTTCTTACTTACAAGAAATTACATAATAAAATACTTTTGTTAAGACCCTCAAATAAGTGTTTATTTGGTCATCATTAAGGAAAAGATAAGATATTTTTGGTCTCGTCAACGTATATATGTTTTCATCGTATTGCTGAATAACAAAACCATTCTCGATAATCTCTCTTGCGTATTTGTAAATAAAAACATCACAGTCGAATGTTCCATTTTTCTGTTATAAGATATCTTTACGTGAAACTATCCGATATTTTTATTTTTTTGTTATAAACTTTTCTCATGAGGTCCTTCACCTGTAAACAAGGTTAAAATAAAGGAATACGAGACTAAAACATAAAGAAATGTGAGACCATATAATAAAAAAAAATTAACATGCCAAGACTAGAGAAATGTTACAATGCAAGACTTGTAATACTGACCAGTGCAATAAAGGTATACGAGACTATGTAACAATGACAAGCTTATAATATGTTACAATCTGAAACCGATAATGCCTACCAGATAATAAAGAAATACAAGAAAAAAGGCGAGACTATTGCAATACACATATACAAAACCTTCAACACATGAACTATCCAAGACAATATAAAATGTATATGGGAGACATGTGATACACGTGAAAGACAAACCACACATGGAATATGCGATACATGTGAAAACCAAATCTTAAACCGTGCAACATGAAAGATTGTGACAATGTTATGATGCAAGACTAAGGAAATTAAAGCATGCAACATACGAGACTGAGGCAATGTTACAATGTGAGATTTGTAATGCTTACCACTGGTGCATCAGTTTTTGTTGTTTTGTTTGGTGTGTAATAGAAAGCAATAATGGGTTATAATTTGTTGCTTCTCCCTTTTCAAGGTCCATAATTGGTAGTGACCAAGGGTTCATTGTATCTCTCTATATGGTACAAATTGGAATCAACACATAATATGTGTTGTCTCGCATAATGAGTAATACATCTTCAATCATTTTTGTTGTATCAACCTTATTAATAATGAATTCTTCATTAATAGAAGCCTAATTTTAGGTACACTTACCATTGTATGACCTACAAGTGTTATCGTGTGGGTGGTATCTGAAAATTTCCCATCAAAATATATGATTGGTACCTTAAACTTTATTTCTTTAAGCTTCTTATAAATCCAGACGTCAATAACCTACCAAACGATAAGTGGGGGACATGTTCTACAAAAGGCGAGACTGGAAAATATTAGACATGCGAAATATTACAATAAAGTCATGCGAGACCTAACAATAAAGGCACATGAGACTAAGCAATGTTAAAAAATATTCATACAAGACTGGATAATGTTACATTGTGAGACTTGTATTATTAAAGTCATATGAGACCAGACAACAAAGATACACGAGAGTTATAAAGGTATGTGAGGCGTAACAACAAAAACATACAAGATATTTAATACAAATATACAAGCCAATAATTAGAGTACATGCAAGATGTGTCATAGGTTTTTAATATCATGAAACATGCGGGACATGTTCACTTTTACCTCATAGTCCAACTCGCCTTAGTTTGGTAGCGACATCTGATTACTTAGAATTACATTCAATAGTACTATTGCATATGATGTTGGTTATATTATACAATTAGATCTTTCTAATTTTCTCCCCTTTGTACCTTAACTAGTTTGTGTTATTCCTTAACGTAATAAATTTCTTTATATCAGTATTCATTTGCCAATCAATTTGGGCTACCTCTTCAATTCCATACCGTGTTTCTTAAAAAATTGGTCATTCATCGATGTCTTGCACTTCTGCTTTTCTTTTTCTACAGGATGCTATATATGTGTTGGTTTAGATGTGAGTCATGTATAATATACATACGAGACCAGTTATACATGAACTAAATATGTGAAACCACTTATACATGAATTATAGAGATAAAAATTTAACCCAAAACCGTGGGTATTCGAACTGAGCTTGTCCGACCGGGTGGGTTACCCGAACAAGAAAACAAAATTGGGTGCGCAATCCCCCAACCTGATCCATATTCTTAAAAAATAAATTGAAACAATCATATTAGCTATAAAACACACACGTAATTTGACTTTGGTTACCAGTTTGTAGATTTAGGTATAATGAATTTTACAAATTCAGTCGGTTTAACATTACAACTTTATGATTTAAAAAATATATATACTATTTAGGAAGTTTACTTGACTTGCAATTTTAAAAGTTTAAGATTTATGTTGTTTTAACATGCAATGTTTTGTAATTAAAAACATTACAATTTAAGCTTATCGTGTTTCATAATTATAATACACTATTTTTTCGTAATTTAAATACACCAAATTTTACAATTTTATTATACTATATTCCACAATAACTATATATATATATATTCCGTTTAATGAAGAGAATTTGATCACGTTCTCTACTATAACATGACGAACTTTTAGGAATTTTTTTTATTCTTCTTTTATCATGTCATCGACAACAAATATGAACCAAAATTACGATGATTTGGTCTCATTATATTTGTTTGATATATATATATTTTTTCTTTCGGGCATCTACCGTCATATATTTTTCAAAATTTATAAAAATAAATTCATATTCAAATTTGATTCTCCTTTTTTATAATTTTTATGCTAAAAAGAGTTGAAAAAATTGAATCTAAATAATTTTAGATTTGAGTTTTGAAAAAACAAATGGTGGAATAAAATCGAATTTTAAATGTTAAACTGAGATTATAAAAAAGACTAAAACGTTTACTTTTTTACTTTAAAATTATATTAACTTGTATTTAATTTATCTACTAATTTTCTAGAAATGACTGTTTTCTTCCAGAACAATAAATATGTTTACTTATTTCGATTTCTTTAAACTACCGGCTCTTTTATAATTCCGTTTTCCTTAACGGAACTATCGTTATTTTGTACTTTTGAATATTTTTCTAAATAGAGAAGAGACCGAAATTGACAAAAACGACAAAAAACACGTCACGCGTATACGCAACCTTTGTAAAAGAATGTCATGCTGTCCTATTCAAGGACCCATAAACATTCGCGACGTGTCCCGTACTAGCAGCAACCAGCCTCCACCGAAACACCCGTCACCACTTTCTCCATCGTCCCTTCAAATTACCAAAACCAGAAGACAAGAATCCAATTCCTCCCCCCAAACTTACTCTTAGTAACTTCTACCTAATCATCTACAACTGAACGATTACTAACCAGCTACACGATGCCGGGATCACCGGTTAATCGCAGGATATCCTTCGGCTCTTCATCGACTTCTGGCCGAAATTCGGTGGATATCGAAGGCCGTAATAGTCGTCACGGTAACGGTACTGGTACTGGTACTGATGAGTCAAGTAGAAAAGAATCCTATAGTGGCGGTGGCTCGATTGAACCCAGTAGCGTAGACTCTTCAGGTTCTTTGGCAGTGTTTCATTGTTTTGCTCTGTTATGAACTCTCGTTTGTTGCCGAAGGATGCTGAATTGTTAATAGAAGCAAGTGTTTAGTGTAGAGTTGAAGTTAGAGAGTTCTCTCGCTATGCTTTATGTGGCTTGCTAGAATGTTAAAACAGGAGCTTACTTGTTTCTATTCTCGACATTTCTGGGTTTAATTTTGTGCTAATCTGTTTTGTTTGGTTATTATGAATGTGTGCTCCTCTGTTATTTTTATGTTTCTGTACAAAATTCGTGTAGTCTCCTTGTTTAGTTTCAGGCATCAAAGTTACTGGAAATCAGTTCCGTTCTATCATCAATCTCTGCTCGTCTCAATTGTTTTTTGTGTTTATGTTTATAAGCAACTACTGACATGTATTTTTTTAAATTTGTGTAGTATGTATGTAGTGGATGATATAACTACTATTTACATCCAAATATATGGATAGTATTTTTATTTGTGAATCTTGAAATGTCCATTCAATTTATTGCGCGTTAGATGGTTATAGTTGATAATACTTTGTTTCAGTCAATGATTTGAGTATTGACCTTTACTGTGTAATTCTTGCTTAACTATTTGGTAAACTGGTTACTGCACGATTCAGGTACCAGCAGGAGCGATAGTAGGATGACAACTATGCCAGTGGGCATGTCAAGCAGCGAACCATCTGGGTCATCTTCAGGTCATCCCAAATTTGAGAAATCAAGCTCTGAGAAACAAAGACGCCGTAACAAAATTGCTAAAGAGGCATCAAGGATTTTTAATGACAAGATGTCTATCCGGAAGAAGGTACTGTCTATGATGAACTCATTTTTATGCTTTCGATGGATATAGTACATTCATTAATGTTTTGTCAAAATATTCTGCTTTTGTACATTGGTAAGTTTCATTTTGGCCCTGAGGCCCTTGTTGACAATTCTCCTTTATTCATTAGGTTATTGTTTTTCTATTATCATGCGTTCAACTTTGTTTAGCCAACTTCAAGAATTTCATCTATCAGCTGTGTGCCATGGAACTTTATTGATACGTATTTTGTACCTGCAGCTAAAATTGTTTAACCGAATTGCTACTGTTAAAGATGATGGAACTGTAGAATTTGAAGTTCCAGGCGAGGTAGAGTCCCAGGCCCTTGGAGTTGGATCTGAGTATGTTGTTAACATCGAAGGATCCAGTGACGAGCCTCTTGATGCAGTAGAGTTTCAGTATATTCCACCACTCCAAATAGTAATGCTGATTGTTGGGACCCGTGGGGATGTCCAACCATTTGTTGCTATTGGCAAACGTCTGCAGGTAATGAAATATCTTCTTTTGCTCTATGTTAACAAGTCTGTTTATTCTGCTAGCAGGTCTACATTCCAGATAGTGATAGAGTTGGCCTGCCAAATCTATTTGCTGTGATCAATGTTACTCAATCGTTGAACTCAGATGTCTGATGTTAGGGAGGCTCTTACACTGAACTGAATGACGAGGAGCACGTGTGAAGTTATAAAATGAACAGAAGCATGATTCCCTTTTTTATCCTACAGCATCTCCTACAATTTACTTTTTATGAATATTAAGACGTTAACTTTTCATTTACAGCATCTATAAGCTTGCCACGCTTAATTTAATATTTGACAACTAGGAAGCAGTTGCACTGTAGTAAATTCTGTAATACTAATGCGAAGTCCATTTAATCATTCTGCAGATTTGAGACTTTCTGATTATCTTTTTTACCCTACTAACTGACAAACTTTTCTCATGGTTTGTATTCGATAAGTGTGACAACTTTAAGTTGAATTCCAGCTTCTTTCATTCTTTATCTGCTTACAATTTCTGAGAAATTGATGTCTGCGTACAGGATTACGGACATCGTGTTAGGCTTGCAACGCATTCAAATTTTAAAGATTTTGTCATGACTGCTGGCTTAGAGTTTTATCCATTAGGTGGAGATCCAAAAGTTCTAGCTGGATGTACGTATCTTACTACGCTATTACTTCTTATAATTTGTTACAGTGTTAGTATATGTATTGTTATATCATGGTCTAAGTTCTTTGCTGAAACTGTTTCTTATTGTTTAATTCTGTTAAGATAGCTATGTCTAAGTTACAAGGGTAATGAGATGCTCATGAATCCTGAGGGTCCCCAGAGAATTAAACTTGGTTATTTGTTAAGTTGAATCATCTATCTCCTTATGTTTTATGGATATTGGCGGCTTTATTTACTAAAATTGGTATGTTACCTTGTACTCGTAGTCTCGGCAGGATACTTAAAATCGGTGGTGTTGTGTATTTTTGTGTATTGTAGTTTATTTAGACACGGTCTGGCTGTAAATGTAGTAATTATATATTACTGGAGATTCATAGTACAATCCGCCGAAAAGACAGATGATAAATGGATTTCCTATAGTGTTGTAAATGCAAATAATATTCCGGCTGGTCTCGCTGCTTAGTGTGGTACAGGAAGAATATCTGTTGATGGTTTGCTTTCTATAATCTCTTCACTTATTCTCTTTAAGCATTGACTGTCTTTTTTCCTTAGTATAAACAGCATGTGCATCGAAAGTAACGTATTACATACTTAACATAGAATAACGTGTTGAATGAGAAAAACAACGACACATATTAAGATTAGCATTCTATTAAATAAGGCTCTTAGAATGCACTCTTTAAACATGACTTTAACTTTTTTTGTGATCTGAACAGACATGGTTAAGAACAAAGGATTTTTGCCGTCAGGTCCTTCAGAAATTCCCATTCAACGGCATCAAATAAAAGAAATCATATACTCTTTACTTCCAGCTTGCAAAGATCCTGATCCAGATTCTGGAGTCTTGTTCAAGGCTGATGCGATCATTGCAAATCCTCCAGCATATGGTTGGATACTAAATCTTTAAATATATTAGGGTTTCTCATGGGTCTTCATGTAACCTAATTAAAAAGAATTAGGGAAGACGTAGCTTACACCTTAATTGCAAGCTAAAATCCTGATTGTATGTTTGTGTTCTATATTTTCTGCTTAACTATGCCAAGTTAAAATAAATGCAAATATTTTTTTTGTCATTATGTGTGAGACCTAGGGGTGACCTAGGCAGGTTAGGCTAAACCAAAACCGAACCGTCTCAAATTCGGTTGGTTTTTTCAAAACCTAAATCGAACCAAAACCTAAATCGAACCGACCATAGCCGATTCGATTTTTTTTTGTGTCTGCTCACCTTAGTGAGACCACAAGGATCCTTCGGTATTATCCGTGGAGGAAGATGTAGCTGAAGATGTGTCCTATGTCTAGCCAGTGAAGTGGCTCTGAAAAATACAGAGACACAATTGTTGACTCAAGTTTGACCCGAGGACAACAAATAAACCCATTAGCTTAAGTCTAGGTTAAGCATGTATATGTCCAAGTGAAACACCTCTACTTCACTGGGCATGAAAATGATGTAGCTGGAAAGGTAAAGTACCAAACTTCTATTCGCATTGAACATGAGAAGGTGGGTCTGTGCTTAGCTTGATCTTCTTCTCCTCTTCCATTAAATTTCCAGCTGATATACTGGAATGGAGAGTTTAGGAGATAGCTATGCATAAATAGTATTCCAAGATATTAACAATATCGTGTATACACTAGCTTCTTGTCTTTATCAGCTTGGTCATTCCACCATACTTTGCTTGCACTTTTGAACCTTTGCTTACATTTCTAGCGTTACTAACTTTGGCAAATGCCATATTAGGACATACACATGTGGCAGAGGCGCTAAAAGTACCAGTTCATATATTTTTCACAATGCCATGGACGTAAGTCTTGCTTGGGTAATGGGATCTTGCTGAGATAATTGTTCTGGAACATTTATGAAGTTTCACTTTGCATCTTTTTCTTCCTTTCACGGGTTAATTTGTGATCTTATGCTGCTTCTTCCTATCTTATATCATCCAGGCCAACCAGTGAATTTCCACATCCTTTGTCCCGCGTCAAACAGCCAGCTGGGTATCGAGTGAGTCTATTTATTGTATAACTTGCCAATATTGTCATCATCGCATTATTGTTCTAGCTTTACGATGACCTTTTATACCTCGTGGCTTTATTGACGTTTCAGCTTTCATATCAAATTGTTGACTCAATGATTTGGCTTGGAATACGTGATATGATTAATGATCTCCGGAAGAAAAAATTGAAGCTAAGACCTGTCACATATTTAAGTGGATCCCAAGCTTCAGGTTCTGATATTCCACACGGCTATATATGGAGTCCACACCTTGTTCCAAAGCCAAAAGGTGGGTGTTTTAGGTTTGGTAGATATGGCATTCCTGGTACTCTATGTAACTCCACATCTTTTATCGACTAGCCGATAGTGTGAGTCTACTTTAAATGACGACTCTGAACTGTCCTTCTCTGAGATATACCGCAATGGTTTATTATTACAAATACTTGACATTGTTTTTATGCGTATGAAGACTGGGGACCTAAGGTTGATGTGGTTGGATTCTGCTTCCTTGATCTTGCATCGGACTACAAACCTCCTGAATCACTTGTTCAATGGCTTGGATCTGGTGAAAAGCCAATTTATATTGGATTCGGTAGCCTCGTAAGTTATTTGTTCTGTACTCTATCAGTTCCCTCAGTTGTTTTATTATCCATGAATTGTTAGATAGAATTCTTCAACTTAAAGAAATCATTATTTTCATCTATTATAGATTTTTGCATCAAAAATGTACAACTATAGTTACAGTTTGTTTAGTTATAGATTTTTGCATTGAAAATGTTCAATTATAGTTCAAGTTTGTTTTCAAAATATCTGTTATATTTGTTATATTTATCATTAACTTATAAATACCAAGCTTTCTTTGAAACTATCTTATATAGATCTGAATCTCTTAAACATTGTCATAATCATTAACTTCTAAATACCAAGCTTTCTTTGAAATTGTATGATGTAGATCTGAATCTCTTAACAAATAAGTCTAGTGAAGTCCTATACTTCACTAGACTCTCTCTGTTGCTTGCATGAGTAAGACAGTTATTTTATTGTTCACATGCTAACAAAGAACAACTGTGAGTGCACGACATGTTTATCTAAACAAGTACTTTCTACAAAACATTTGAGAACAGTGGAAGGCATTGCTATATGATATCTGCTCCCTGATATACAAGATCATACAAGGATTTAAGAAGTGATCTATAATTTTCTCTTATGCTGTTCGACTGAAAGTTATATTTGCGAAATACAATATTCAGTGTATATTTGATGTAAACTAGCTTCTTAGCTTTTGCCTACATTAGCAACATGTTGTTTGGTTGGTCTAGCTTTTAAAGCTTAAAAAATACTGCTGGTCTCAGGGTTTTAAGCTTATGGAAAGCCTAAAAAACTAGCTTTTCTGTTGGCCTATATGTTGGTAGTTTCTTTATTTATAAGCTATGCACCCAACACAAACTGATTCTTGTATGCGACCTAGGTCGTAGCTGATGCGGTGAGACCTAGGCTAAATCTACTATTGATTATATAAATTGGAAAAGGCTATATATATCGCTTTTAAAACGGCCTTTTTTTTCAAATGTTGACGCACTGCGTCCACAATAGTTATTCTGAAAAAAATAGCTAATGTCGAAGCACTGCATCCACATTAGCTGTTCGGAAAAACAACTAATGTTGGCACATTAGGTTTCACAAAACAAAAGCTGTATATAGTATTTGAAGGCCGTATATAGCTTTCACAAAATAACTAATGCGCTCTCTTCTTATTTTTAATCATGTTATACTGTTTATTTTTCTTTGGGGCTTGTTTTGTGTAATTGAACTGAAGGCATCTTAGTTTAAAGAATAAAAATTAAAACAACATGATTAAGTTTATGTGATTATTGAAGTAGATGTTTTTGTTAACACGGATGTTGAAATGCTATGGCTCAAAGATTTGCCAGTTCAATTTTGACATGAAAATTCATACGTCATAGAAGTTGGATCCTGTATGATAATGGTAGTAGTTGATCTTTAGTTCTTCAATTCACACTTTATGTTCAAATTTTGTATATTTGCTTGTCATCAGCCTGTTCAAGAGCCAGAAAAAATGACCCAAATAATTGTGGAAGCTCTTGAAAAAACTGGACAGAGGGGCATCATTAACAAAGGCTGGGGTGGCCTAGGAAACTGTAGGTTTTGATTCTCATTGTATGATCTTATTTTAGTATATTCTTTTTAACTTTCTCTATCAAATGTCTCTATACTTTTCTATTATGCTATATTCACATCCAGTGCTTATGTGAAGATTTACCGTTGTATTATTTACTCTCAGTGGCAGAATCTAAGGACTTCACTTACTTACTAGATAATTGTCCTCATGATTGGCTATTCCAACAATGCAAGGCTGTGGTAGGTCTATAAATTATATTTTTGATAGCCCAGGAATTTAGACTGAGATTAAATGGACTTTTGATTCAGTTATAGTCAAGGATAGTTTCTTTATTTTGGTAGTCATGTGTTTTCAGGGGTTCTGTAGTAATTTTAAGCTATTTGATCTTCAGGTTCATCATGGAGGTGCTGGGACTACAGCAGCTGGTCTTAAAGCTGCGGTATTCTCAATATCTCATATTTAAAATACTTCTGTTATTTAGAAATGTGTTCTGCATTTCCATCTCAAGTTAGTGATCTTGAGCTTTATATTTTTTCCGCAACACAGTGCCCAACTGCCATCGTACCTTTTTTTGGTGACCAACCTTTTTGGGGTGAGCGTGTGCATGCTAGAGGGGTAGGGCCAGCTCCAATTCCGGTTGAAGAGTTCTCCCTTCGAAAGTTAGTGGATGCCATAAATTTTATGCTTGATGACAAGGTAATTACAATGTATAAAATATAAGTATAAAATGCTAGACAGTCGCATCTGACTCTCTTCTTTCTGAAATTGAGGTTGGGTTACCTCAAAGATGTTTCATCTACCTTAAGACTCATTAGAAGGATGTGAATAATAATTAAGTTTGAGCTATCCACTGTTGGTCATGATGGTTTGTTTACACTTAGAAAGAAAGCTAAAACCGCTTGTTTAACCACTGCCATATATGCACTGAGGATTTTGCATGAGGTACTGACCCAAGTGCCGTCAATCTCCGATGCCTTGTGAATTTTATGAGAAAATGATAAGTATTGTGTACTATCAATTTGAACCTGACTTAATGTTTGTGTAATCTACGTGTCAAGTTTTAAGATCTGTTAAGACGTAGGGGTTATACAGTTTGAAGTTAAGTGGTAAAAATTAGTAAAAAAATAAAACTCTAAAAAGTTGTAACACAAAATTACCCTTGGACCATAAACTAGCTAGTAACTGGCCACTTAATTTTTTCCTGTGTGTGAGGAGGAGGCTGTTAAGTTATTCTAAAATTACTGTCCAGTGAAAGTCAGAACCACAATTTATTTAGATCTATTAGTTTAAGAGTAATTTTTGTAAAATAGTTGGTTAAACATGTAGTCAAAGCAGCATTTATGATTCTTGCTGTAAATGTTTATCTGTTGACTAACTACCTGAAAAATTTAGGTTAAAGAGAGAGCAGTAGAACTTGCAAAAGCCATGGAGAACGAGGATGGAGTTACCGGAGCTGTGAAAGCTTTCTTCAAACATCTACCTAAACAAAAGCTTGAGACAGAACCCAAAACAGAATCCAAAACCGAAACATCAAGCTTTTACCCTATCCTTAGATGCTTTGGTTGTTCCTGATTCCTGTCCAGATTGGTTCAATATCTATATCATAGTTGTATGATATTTTGGTGTCTTTTACCACGCTTGATCTGTTATCCAATATATCGATAGTTCATAATTCTGTATAATACAATCTTGTGAATTTGATTTATTTGAATGTAAGTGATAAATTGTTATGCTATCCACAAAATGAGTTTTTTGTTTTTGAATTATTTATGGAATTTTATTATGATAATTACAGGACTTTGTTTATTACTCTTTTTGGTAGAAAAAGTATGGATGTATCATTGAATACTGCACTTTTTGAAGCTGATGACTTTCGTTTGTGTGCATATTTGAGGTTGTGACCACATGGTACAGGGGTTAATGAAGTCAGTGACTTCATAGAAAGAAGAGATGGAAAACGACAAGTTACATGGGATTGGCGGTGGATAATGAAGCAGTAGTGGTTCTGATGTTAGCCCCATAACTATTCATATTCACTGGTGCAGAGATAGAGATGAATAATTCAAATGTAGAGAGAGACTCAGCATTGAAGATAGTTGAAGACTAGGCTTTACCTTGGTTTTTATTATAATATAAAATAATTGGAGTTTTAAATTAGATATAGTTCAAAGGCGTAGTGTTGTTTTGAGGTTCCAAACTTTACTTGGGTTTGAATCTAGTCATATCCTTTTATGACGTTGAAACAAGGTACTACCTTGTTGATTAAAAGCTGTAAAAAAAGTGGAAGTATTGGTTGAGGGTAGATTGCGGCCAATAGAAGACGAGAAGTAAGACCAATGGTGTTAGAATCAAACAGTTTAAAGCAGTAGACATTAAGTGAATGCCCATGAAATCCCATGATTGTCAGAGGAGAGAGAGTAGAGAGAGAAGTGAGATTCCATTTCCCAAGCCAACAACATAATCTTCTTCTTCTCACCAATCACTCTCTTCACCATGCACAAAAAACACCTTTGCTTTCTCTCTCTTATCTCTTATGTTCCCGAGCCCATCCATACATTCACCTCCCTTGTCACCACACCCAACCAACCAATTCTATTTAATTTACTAACACACACCCACTTTTCAATTTCATCTTCTTCCTCTTCTCCTCCTCTTAGTTCTACTTTTCTTTCCATCATTTCAATCAAATTCTCTCTCTACATATTTCCTCAATCGTGTTTCGAAAGGTTAGCTTTTCTCATTTTTGTTTTATACGAACTCTTTCCAGTAATATTCTAACCAAATCGCTGCTTTCTTGAATGGGTCTGAATTGAAAGCCACTTTTCATTTCCTCTGAATTTCTGTAGAAAAAAAAAACCAAACCTTTTATTCTATTTCGAAAAGGGTATTTATTAATATTATCGATTTTGTTCAACTTTTGTTACAGAAATTGAGATGGAAGATACTCAGAGAGACAAAACTCCCCAAGGCAGTCCCAATGAAGACAACACAACATCAAGAGTCTTCCCTTGTTTATTCTGTTCGAGAAAATTCCACAGCTCTCAAGCCTTAGGAGGTCACCAAAACGCCCATAAGAAAGAACGAACAGCAGCAAGAAGAGCCAAAAGAGCATCAGAATTTGCACAAACAAACTTCACACCTCCTTTTCCGGTGGTTTTTGCACCACCTCATCAACTCGGGCTTTTACAATACCACCCTTCAATGTATATTACAGCTCACAATGCCAACTTCGGATGTCCTAGCGGCTTCTCAAACGGCTTCGGAGCAAATGGTGCACCCAGATTCGACAATCTTGGTTTTTATGGCGGGAATACTTTTAGCAACGGTTTTTTCAGACATCATGAAGATGAAGATGATCAGAGCTTAGTGAACTGGCAGAGGAGTGTACGATATGGAAGTTTGTCGGAAGAAGTGACTGTTTCATATGAAAATGATGATGGTGATACTGTTACCAATGGTGATATTATGAATAAAGACCATAAGCTTGATTTATCTCTCCATTTATAAGGAGGGATGATAAGTTGGTTTTGTTTGGGTCCAAGTTTTTCACCATTTTTAGGGTTTAGATTGCACTAATAATAAAGATTCATAATTGCTTCTGTTGAATCATTTCCCACCATTGGATATCTGAGCTGAGGGATAGATGTCTTTTTTTTTTTAATGAATTTTGTTTTTTTTGTCCGAATTTCTTCTAGCAATAAATTAGTAAATAAAGTTTAGCAAAGAATAGAATAGAGAAAAATACTGATAAATATTCATTGAACTATCTTATTACCGTATATTAGCCACAACTCACATATTACCGATAGATACATTTACCATGATTAAAAACCACGGATAGTCTCCTACCTAAACCTCAAAATATGTATTTGAAACTAAATTGAAAAATTTAAACAAACACGATGATTTCTAAGCATCTAATAAAATTTTTCATTCTTTTAATGACTAAAGTTTTAATTCATTTAGGCCAAATCAATTTTATTCTATTAAAATTAATTTTTCATTTTTTTTAATGATTAAAGTCCAAACAAATTTTTTTAATTTTTTTTAATTTTATTTAAATCAAATATAATTATATTAAAGATTTGATTTGATTTTATTTTATTTTAAAATATTTATTTTATTTCCTTCTATTATAATTTAGAGTTTTGAGAAGCTTTTATATAAAGCCTAACATGCCTTAAGTTATTTTAAGTTTCTCTGAAAATTTCACTCTTTGTTACCCTTAGATTAGGGTTTCATTATCTTACCATTGAATTCGGGTTTCGTTATGTTACCCTTGAATTAGGGTTTCATCTAGCTTCTTCTTCTATTTCCGTGGCGTCATCAGTAAGAAGTTTATTTGTTTCTAAAGAAACATGGACAAGAGAGAACCAAAGTTAGTTGAAACATTTGAGAATGTTCATATGGGCACTCTAAACACATGTGAAGTAAATATGGATGATAACTTACTTTTTTTGAATTCGTGGATACGCTATCTGATCCGAGCTGACCTGATGAGATGAGTTATGAGTTTTAAAAATTTCTGACGGATAGGTTGTAGGTTTGAAAATTTACTATCACCCGGTATGGGATGAATTATGGGTCTAAGAAATTTCCCCGGTATGGGATGAATTATGGGTAATATTATATAAAATATTATATTATATATAATATTATTTATCAAACTTTAAAATAAAGTAATTAATATCAGTATTGTATCTGTAATACCAAAACCATATATTATTTGTTAATTTATTCAATATATTTTTGAAAGATATTATTCTACATTTAGACATTAAATTTAGTTTTTCAATATCATTCTTTTAATATATTTTTTATTTTTCTCTGTAACTGATACTATCAATACTGATATAATATTATTAATATTATTAATTAAATTTAAAATATATATTAACATATACCATAAATAAATAGTAATTATTAATAACATTATAAAAATACAAAATATTTGATAATTATCACTGGATACCCTATATAAATATTTGATAATTATCACTGGATACCCTATATTTTGAAAAACATCTTTCTACATTTAAACATTATATTTGATTTTTCAATTTCTCTTTTTTATTTTTTTCTTTTTTGGTCTAATAATATTATTATTTATTAAATAAAAAAATTTACTAAACACATACCAAAATCATATATCAATTATTATTAGATAACAAAATAGTATTTTACATTTAAATATTAAATTTGATAATTTATATTTTTTAAACTTTTTTTATAGAATGGCTTAATGAATTTAGTTTTGTTTTGGTCCAAATTTCTTCTAGCAATAAATTAGTAAATAATGTTATTCAAAGTAGCTTTGGGAGAGTATAATTTATATTCCAAGTCTAAAAAAAATAGAGAAACATACTTATGAATACCAATTGAACGGTCTTATTATCACAAATCACATTACCAATAGATACATCGACCATGATGAAAAACCACAAGTAACCTCTGTCTAAACTTCAAAATATATATTTGAAACTGAACTGAAAAATTTAAACAGACATAATGATTTCTAAGCATCTAATAATTTTTCATTCTTTAATGACTAAAATTTTAATTCATTTTAAACCAAATCAATTTTATTCAATTAAAATTAATTATGTTAGGTGTGCGCTAGAAGTTTATTTATTTTTAAAAAGCATGGACTAGAGAGAAACCAAAGTTGAAACATTTGAGAATGTTCATCTGTGCTGCCTACGCACATGTGAAGCAAGACAAACTTCTGCCAAGAACACTAAAATGCTTGTTTCTCGCTTGTCCGGAATGAGTAAAAGAGTATAGGTCGTGATGCATTAAACCATGACGTCGGAAGGCTGCAAAAAGAAGGGATGTGTTGTTCAATGAATAAAATATGCCATTGCAAATGCGGTGAATAATCAACATAGTACTACCCAGAAGAGATGTGAATTTGATGATGCGTTTGATCTAAATAGTGAAACTGTTGATGTTGTCGAAGATGATATGAGACCTAGTTCGGTTTCGGCTCGTATATGGGAGATGTTTGTGAATCCAAATGCTATCATGATCCTATAATGATGAGTGATAAGGAGAAGTGGCTTACGACCATAAAAATAGAATTGAGATCTCTCAAGAAGATGAACACCTATATTCTTGTGAAGCAGTCGGGTGGTCAGAAGTTTGTTGGGAGTAAATGGATATTCAAGAGGAAGCCAAGTATTCTTGGTGTTGAGTTATCCGAATACAAAATCTAGGTTGGTGGTTAAGAGCTTTACGCAAAAATAGGGTGTTGATTAATGATATATTTTCATTAATTTGGAAACAAACCTCCACAAGGGTTATGCTGTCAGTTATTGCTAGATTTTATCTTGAGCTAGATCAAATGGATATTACGAGTGCCTTCCTATATGTTAAGTCGAAAGAGACAATTTACATGTGTCATTCAAAAGGGTTTAAATAAGGGAAGAACTATTACATCTGTTTGCTGAAGAGACCTCTCTAGGGGTTGAAATTGTCGTCGAGATATTGGAATAAAAGATTTGATTCTTTCATAAGATCCATTAAGTATGTCCATAAATGATATGACAATTGTGTCTATTGGAATGAGGAGACACACATCGAGAGACAAGTCCTATTGATGTTGTATATTAATACCATACTAATAGTTGGAGGAGGTAAGAAGCAGACTGAAATGGTGTAGACTCAGCCGAAATGACTGTTTGAGATGAATGATATGGAAGAAGCTAGGAGGATACTTGATGTTGCTATCACGAGGAACATGCTGAAAGAGTATTTATTCTTATCTCAACATGAATATCTACATAAGATCCTAAATAGGTTCTTTATGTATGAAACCAAAGTTGTTGGAACTCCCATTGGTTCCTGATTTAAACTTAGTGTCACTCAAGCACCAACCAAACCTACATATATAACTATATGCTGGAGATACCTTATGTTAATATTACTTGTAACATTATGTATGCTATGATTTGCAGGAGACATGGTATTTTATACGCAGTAAGTGTTTTGAGCAGATTCATGTCTAATATGGGAAAGTCGCATTGACATAAACTTGAGTGGCTCATGATATACTTAAATGGTTTTTCTAGATATAGGGTTGTGTTACAATATAAAAGATATGACTAATATAGTGCTGAGAAGACATGCTCACTCTGATTATGCAAGATGCTTTGACACAAGAAAATCTACTTTAGATTATATGTTTACTATGCTTGGAGGAGTGATTAGATGGATGTCTTGTATACATAATATTTTTATCTTCTCATCTACAGAAGACAATGTATGGATTCCACGAAAGCCATGAATGAAATATTTTGTTGAAGGGATTGTTGAGTGAACTCACTTGTTTGAAGCAAGACGTGGTTATGTTTTGTGATAATATTAGTGATCTTTATTTAATTAATAATCTAAAGTTCCATGAGAAAACTAAACACATAGATATTAAGCTGTACTTTAGTCGAGACGCGGTGGAGAATGAGCAAGTGAAAGTGGCTAAGATTGGTAGTGAAAAAAACTATTTAAATGCATAACCAATGTATTTTTTCGATTTAAAAGCTCATGAGTTGAATAATACTTGTGAAAGTTTGTGATGCAATCAAGTTGGTATATAAAGAAGAGAACATTGGGTGCAAAAATTATTGAAGTTACTTTAAGACTATATATCGAATTATAAGGTTTATGCTAAAAGTAACTCGTAGACAGATGTACTGCCAAAATACTACATGAGCCAAATATGGATCATCCAAAGACATGTATGGGCGTCAAATATTAGATTCCCCCAAGACAGAGTTGTGGTCAAGATTTAGATGCAAAGAAGTTTACTAGAACGTAAAGGAAAGTTTGGTTCAAGACATACTCGTTGTATTTTATTGGGCAAAAGATCTGGGCCAAATGTGTAGAGACTGGGCCAGATGCATGTTGTCAATGATTCTATCCAAAAGTATGGTGTCGATGCCGTGATCTAAAGCTATCTGCCGAATGCTAACTGATCCAAAGTTTATGATGTTGTTAGGCTTAAGTTCTTGATTGAACCGAGTTTCTTCTACTTAATAGATTTTTCAATTTAATTAGGCTTTCTATTTAATTGGTTTTTTTTTCTTTCATTAATGTGATTTCCTATTAATTATTATTCTATTTAATCGGGTTTTTTTTCTTAATTTGGATGTCTTATTTATTAAGTTTCTTATTTTATGATTAAGGCTTTATTACAATTGTTGATTAATGAGAATTAGTCTGACATGTTTGTTAGAGAATTAGAGTTTTCCCTAAGTATATGAATAAAAGAAGAAACATTAAGCTAGAATTTTGTGGTGAGACGAGCGATATGAGCGGTGATATACTTGTGAGACGCATCTGTATACTTTCTAGTAAGAGAAAGCTTTGGTCTTTTAGAGATAGAAGTCAGATGAGAGATAAACAATGAATATAGATTTTTGTGAATCACATTATTTATGTAAACTATGAGAGATTTATTATATAGAATGGTTAAAAAAATATGTTTAGATAGTCTTACGATAACCTCATTGTTTAATAAAAGTGAGTGTCTATTGTCTACGGATGTAGAATTATTTCTAAAATTTGGACCACGTTAAATATTATCATTTGTGTTTTATATAGTTTTTATTTTGTTGTTTTCACATCTTTAGATAGTTGATTTTTTAAAATATTACGTAAAAAAACTAACAAGAAACACTATAAACATTTTAGTAGTTATGAAATTTTGTAGGTTAAATGATAATTGTATTATTTAACATCTATCGCCCTCTATGTATTTAGTCAATATTTTCGGAATATATTTATTTAATATATTTATGGATCGATAATAATCTGGACCAACATGCTAAATATAAATACTCGATCATTATCTTAAGGTAGTCTAAATTAAAAATAATCGAGTTAATTAAATAATTAAATGAATTGGACCTATAAGTGAAAAGTGCATATAGACCCAAGTGTTGTTATCTGGTTGAATTTGGGCACCGTAAAAAAGAGGGCCTAAATCTCAATACTTAAGCATGAACTAATAATTCATGGTGTAATTTGATTTATCAATTTACTAAGTTGTGGTCCCCGATCACGAGGTATTAAAATAGGTTAGGGTTGACAACTTTGGACTACAAGTTTTAAAGTCTATGAATAAGAGACTTAGGTTCCAGAATTTTTTCATCCAAAACTTAAATCAGTGCGTAGCCGCTACCTTTTGTGATTGGAAGATCTATTATTATTCTAGTTCTTCTTACTGGTTTTCTCAAATATCATTGCAAGAATAATTGCTAATCTTGAAGAACACTCAAAGGGCAGTAAATTTTAGAAGAATGTATAATGAAAAGCATCAGATAAAATCGTAAGTTCTTCATTTCGTCCATTCTAATAGGAGAATCGACTTAAAGAAATTTATATAATTTTTCGCGTTTTGTTATATTGGTATGATGCTATTCTAATCTAGTATAACAAGTTGTATCATAGCCTGCAAAAGCCCTTTTATGATTTGATTGAATATTCGATTGCATGTATTGAATGTATGTGTGTTTAATTGAGTTGGTTAGAGCATGAGTTTAGGAAATTGTATGAAAGCATGTACGGTGATTTATTCGTATTTAAAAGCATGTTTATGTGATTCTCTCATGTTTGATATGAATAAAAACTGTATGTTTGATAATTTGTGATTTTTTTATTAGATTATGGTTCTTTGATGTCTCAAAATTCTTGTTCCGAAATTAGCATCAAATCAATCCTAATAAAGTTAATTTTTTTTAACATTTAATAATTATATATCATTATGATAAAAATTTGAGCTAAACTTTAAAATGAAGAGTAATGCACCACTTGGTATCCATAATTAAACTCATTACCACTTAACACCCGAAATATCATCAACTACTATCAAATATTCGAGTTTGATACTTAATTACCACATAAAATCCATTTTTTATATCCAAAATGCTATTATTTACTATATAATGCTAGTTTTTTACCAAGTAGTATATTTTCTTTTTAACTCCTTTATCTCTTTATGTCTCTCTCTTTAAATTAGAAATCATATTCTCTTTCTTCAAACTGAAACTGTTAGAATATCAAAGAGTAATATGCAGAGATTATAAGACTCAATGTATTAAACTGCAACACATAATGACTTTAAATATCCTACAAAAGCGTTACATATTCTAGTCAATAAATGATAGCTTTTATTGACTGGAATAGTAACATTTAAAATACTAATTGATGTAACGTCTAAAATACTAATTCTTATAAAGTCTAATTATTAAATAAGATAATTAAATACATTAAATAAATTCCAACAAATCACTCCCTTAAACTGGATATGTCTGAAAAGCAACCAATTTAATCTTCAAATTCTTACACTCCAAGTGAACTTTGACACTTAACAAACGTCTCCAGCTTCACTGGATTGGTCATTATTGGTTTGGTTTATTTTGGGCTGTGGGTAGTTTGGTAAAGTGTTTTGTACGGTTTAAAGTGTTTAGTGTTTAGTGTGGAGAGTAGTGGGATAATTAAGCAGCCTGCTTGTTTTAAATGTTGATCACCCTCATTAATGAGAGTGGTTGGGGTATTTATACTCTTAATTCATGACCCATGGGCTTACGGGTCAAGTTATGAAACCAGGTCAAGTTTAAGGACCCATTAGTTGTTTAAGTAGATTAGCAAATAACTTAGTCAAAATATATTTTACTTTTGTCATGTCCGGATTTTTTAGTAGTGTGTCATTGTCCGAATTACCCTTGTCCGTATTATGCAATGGGCTGTGGTTGAAGTTTTCGAACTCATCAGTAGCCCCTTTTTTAGGCCTTGCCAAATATCTTTGGTAGGGCTAAAAAATATGCTAAACCAGTCTCAACTTTATCCGATCTGCCCGTGCGGCTCGTACTCTGAAGTTTACTTTCAACATCAACTCATTCGAAATTTATCAAAATTGGTTTCTTTTTCCAGGATTTTCTAAGAGTTTTCTCCTTGGATCGTGGGACACGTGTCAATATTTGGTTCGACCTACCAGTCATTATTTTTCACTGACCGTCGCACCCACTAAGTCTAGAAAGTTACCTATGCATTTGATTCTTCACACGTTTGTGCAACCTTTAATCATTGCAAAATTCTCTTCAACTTCTCTTAGGTAACTATTACTTTTTTTACTGTTATATAAATTCTCTTTCACCATTTCATTGTCTTCCACACTCAAAGATGTTTTAGAGAAATTCGCATCTTTACCTTCAAAGTGTTCTTGAGAGGTTTTATGTTCACGGCCAGAAACGTACTAGTTAAAGACGGCTGGTTAAATTTATCATAATTAGAAAGAGATAAGAAGGAAGAAAGAGAGAATCGCATCGCTGCCGGCCTTCCACTTTCTCCAAGTGAGAAAACCAGTTAACCAACCCAGGACGCCAATCAAGGGTCTTCTTCTTCCAAAACTCCTAGGCCCAGACCGCTCTCATTCCAGCCAAACCTTTCACCTCTTCCCTCAGGCTCTTCTGTTCAAGAGTCTCAACCTTCTGTGCCTACACAAAAAGCTGTTTCAAGTATCAGAAAACCTTCCCCCTTCATTGCTATAGGTTCTGACGCTAAGCAGTCTCCGAAGAAGATAACTCCTCACCGGACGACCCACCAAACTAAAACTCAATCCACACATTCACTGCCAAAGAACTGTGGATCAGAGGTATCTAAAGCAGCCTCAAGGGCCAAGCCGTCTAGATCCTAACCTCAACCGGACACCAGGCCTTCAGAGGCAACAAGTGCTCAACCATCCAAACAGCCTTCGGTGCGAGAAACTGACCCCCCTTCTTTTAAGGCAACTGATAAACCTTCCACAGTGATGATAGAAATAATGAAAGATAGTATTGAGGATGATCCCTTCGAAACTCAAGCGTCAGGTCAAACGGGGGATGCTGCTTCTGATAAGAAGGGAAAAAGAAAGGTTAAAGTCTGTATGACTCATCCGGGCCCGCTTCCGGAGTTCCTAGAGGGCAAGGGAGACCCTTGCTTCAAACATGTTAGTGTCAAGTACCTTTTGGACTTACAAAACATAAATTACATCTATACCCATACTGCTAAGTTGAGCCAAATCCGAACAAACTGGAGGATTCTAGAGTTAGTGAAGGTAAGGATACCTATCACTCCAGAGACTCCCACGGACTGCAAGCTTAACAAGGTGGTGATTTTCACCGAAGTGCTGAACTGGGGACTCCGGTTCCCATTGGACCCAGAAATCTTCAGGTACTTCCACTTAGTTAAAATTTGACCTAGCCAGCTAAGCCTCAATGCCTGGTATTCTCTCCTTGCTTGCATCATGGCCTCAAGGTTATAAAAAATACCACTTCCGATGGAGCAGTTTTTTGCTGTGGCAAGCTTGTGCAAGAATCATCAGATCCCATTCTACCATCACAATATGGGGAACAACTTCAAAGTGGTGGACGACTTGCTGGAGTCCGAAAAGAACTGGATGATATAATTTCTATTTGTCAGTGGGACCTGAGAGAATGATAGGAAGATCAAGGCCAACACCAATCCTAGCATGCTGACTAGCAGGTGGAAAAGTACTGGTAAGTTCCTCTCCTCTCTTTGTCTTTCATGTTTTTTTTAAAATTATAATTGATTTGTTACACCTTTTCCAGGGTTACCGAAGGAGTTTATCGGACTCTTATAGGAGGGACAAATAACCTGTGCAAAACTCAATGCATGGGCTGCGGAGCATTGGGGGAATGCCTTCCACAATTGCTTCACATCGGGAAATCTTGTGAGATCCCATCTGTGGAACACCACAGGCCGGAGAGACCTCACATGAGAAGAGCTAACTACCTTTCCTCCTTTTGGTGTAATTCTCAAAGGACAGAGGCCAAGAATGGTAAATTGTTCTTACCTTTCAGAACAAAATCTCCCAGCAAGATGAAGAACAAGAAGAAGAAGGCTGCAACAGAGTTGGTTCAAGCAGCCACAAAAAAGAATTGTTCTGGGAACCAAGGGGGAATTGATGCTGCCCTACTCAAAGTAGTAGAGGCTGAAACAATGAGGGAGGCTGGAGAGTCGCAGAACCCACCAAAGCCTCGTAAGAAGGACAGGAAAATGAGGGGCCAACAGTGATGAGAAATCTGCTAAGAAAAATAAAGTCACCCTGGGAGAAGAAATAATTCTTCGCCCTTCGGAAACCTAACCTCCACCAGCCCCTGTTGATCCCACATTACAAGAGAAAATTCCAACATATCTACAATCTGGAGGGGTTGCTGGGGGAGGGCAAGAAGTGGACATCAGTTCCCTTCAAGATATTGATTTATACTTCAATGATTCTGAGAAGGATGACTTTGCAGGTCCCTACCGCCCCTCGAGCTCAGCCAATATGGTGACCTTAAATGGTAAAGCTTTCTCTGTCTCCAGAGAGCAAGATGTTCTGAGCCATTCCCTCTTCGGTCACATCCAGCCAATACTCAACTTGGAAACACAGGTGAAAGTCAAACCACCCTTATCAATACTGCAAATAATTTAGATGGATCGATCCAGCGGTTAACAATAGGTCGCAGTCCGTGATTAACGGTCTATTGAAGCAACGTGGAAAGATGGAAGCAGAGATTGAAAGGAAGAACTGGATAATTAGGGTTCTTATTACATGTCTAGGTTTCTGTTTGTTGGTGATTGTGTGTTTTTAGTCTACGTGTTTAAGTAATTTGAGTCAGGCGTAGATAATTTTGTCTGGATGTCTCCTGAATTATTAAAGTTAATGTCAATCACGGTGTTTGTAATTTGAATGGAAACGTGATTAAAATGAAATTTTTTGTTTTGGTATTGGTTTTTGTAGTTATGAATTGATTTGGGACCTGTAATTTGGGACCTGTAATTTACGTAAAAAAGTAAATGCAACCTTAAACTTAGACTGTTTGTTGCAGATGAACAAGTTAATTTCAATTACGGTGTTTGTAATTTGAATGGGAATGTGATTGAAATGAAATATGTGGTTTTGGTATTGGTTTTTGTTGTTATGAATTAATTTGGGACCTGTAATTTGGGACTTGTAATTTAGGTAAACAAGTAAATGCAGCTTAAATTTGGCGTGTTTGTAATTTACGCATGAAATAACAGCAATTAGTAGCATTCAGTTTACAACCACACTGCCAGCTAAAGTTCCATACCAACATCAACAAAACCAGTAACATAAACCATGAAATTAAACAAAACCAGTAACAAAATATGTGATTAAACAAAACCAACAGTGAGTACACAACATAAACAATGAGACACAAACAAAGAGAATGATGAGTACACAAAATAAACCATGATTATATAAACCATGAAATTAAGTCTTCAGTGCTTAAACAACAGCACACAACATCGTAAAATAGAGAACTGTTATGTTGTACATAATATATAACATCTTACCAAAAACAAATCTAGAACATGGGTTGTCTACACAAAAAAAACACTTTAACCTAGTCTTGTGGTTGGGTAATATTAACAACATGATTACCACTCCCTTCCACCGACGCTTGTGAACCATCAGTTGCCACTGCTTTGTTGCCCGATTTCCCGGTGGATCCACCAGAAGCTGCTGATATAGACCCACCAGCAGCTGCTGCAGCACCATGTGTTGCCGTAGCAGAAAAACGAGGTGCAGATGATAAAGGTCCACCTACTCTGGGCTGCTTGAAAGGACCTCCAACTGTTTGAGGTAGCTTCCTCTTTTTACCTTTGGTTTGCACCTTCAGAGCCTCCTTGTAACCTTGCATACTTGCTCCACTAACCCAACCACTATGTGGTGAACTTATACCGTTTTGAGAGGAATATAGAGTAGTAGCGTGTAATTTAAAATATATTATAAAACTGCAACTGTGCAAAACAATGGACAAAAGCATAAAATCACTTTAATAGATAAAGTGTGGGAATCTTACAGGTAGGGTAGTGTTCCTGGCCAAAGATTTGTCCATTCTTTCAAAACAGTGGATCACACTACCCTGTTCACACACACACACCAACCAAATTTTTTTTAATGTAAAGGTTAAAGTAATGGGAATACCCAAAATAAGGACCACTATGCAGCTCCACCAACTGGACCACAAATAATAATGATAACTTTAAAATTAAATTTGGACCACACTAAGAGACAGAACTTACATCAGGCATTAATGTGCCTTGACTCCTTATAAAGGCTCTTTCATGCTGTTACAAGAGAGATAACATCAAAAACAACAATAACATCATAGGGAGCTCTTTCAACCAAACAAGACAGTCACCACAAGCACAAGCATCAGAAACATGAAAATAAAAACTCAACCATCTCAAACTTACCGGCAATCTAGTAGATCTTGGAGTTTGAGAAGCAGACGTTGGAATTGTGGATGCAACCTGTTACAAAGAATCTACAACATCAACAACCATCACAAACAGGTACCATAAAATGTTATTATAGAAGACTCACTGGTGCAGAAGAAGTATTGGCTGTAGAAGTGGCAGCAACACTTGCTTGACCGGGAGTAGAGGTGCACCTTCGTTTGTTATGTCCTAGTGCCTTACAGTTGGAACAATGGGGTGTATTGTACTTCCGAGACAACCGTGTCACTCCAAATGTTGTGTCTTGCAAGGGGGGTTGTAGTCTCTCGGAAGGATCCCTCCTCCTAGCAGTTTGCCGCCTTCATCGTACTATCTTAACCGGTGGAAGATGGAAATGATGTAGATGGTTCATCGGCCAATGCTGGTATCCATTAATTGGGTTAACTATATTAGCATAAATCGCCTTATGCGTAGCCACACAAAACCACTTAGAAACAGCATGGCTACAAGGAATGCTGGAGAGCTGCCATTTACGGCAGGCACATTCCATGCTTCCAAGTCAACCACAAACTTATATTGCACCCTTCTCTCTTCCACTTGAAACTTGGGTCCACCAGAAGGAAGAACATTGCACTCACCAGCAAGCTTGTAGTTCTTAGTATGTTTTTTATACACAAAAGGACATATAGGATGATCCCACTTTAGTATCCCTTATACCCTCTAACAAACTTATTACCCCTTTAGATCTATAATCCAAGATAATCGAGTTAAATGTTTCTGCCAGATTCGATGTTTGCATGAAACACTTGTTACCTTCTCTGTAATGAGCCCTACTCCACTCAAACGTCGGCTTTTGTGCTAGCCATTCATGACAAGCTGCGTTGCACCTTTTCATCTCTTCCATGTGAAGCTCAAATTCAGGTACAAACGACGACCTCGCACAAGCCCAAAACAGTAAATGTTCTTCTTTTCCAGGGAACACCTTCTTCATGTTGGTGTATAGATGTCGAGCACAGAACCGATGTTCTGCATTATGGATCAACTCCTTCAAAGCCGAAACAAGGCCTTTTTGCTTGTCTGAAATCCAAGTGAAGCTGCCTTGGTTTTGAATGTTAATATCATTGGCTAATAGCTCTAGAAACCACTGCTAAGATGCCATATTTTCACTTTCCACCATAGCCCAGGAAAGTGGATACATCTGATCGTTGGTGTCAACAACAACAACAACAAGCAGTTTTCCCCCGAAAGGCCCTTTTAGAAAGCATCCATCTAACACAAGAACATGCCTATAACCAACAACAAACCCCTTCTTCAACCCCTCCAGACAAATGTAAACTCTTTCGAACACCGAATCGTTGCATTTGACAGCAACCGTGAAAACATGGATTAGTTCGTAACATTTTTTCACCATACAGTCTAAGCTTCCTGAACTGAATTCTGTCATCACTGAAGATCATATTAAGAGCTCTCGACTTCGCACGGTACGCCTTTGACCTAGTGATATTTAACAAATAATCCTTCACTAACTCAGCCATCAAGATCTTTACAGACCAGTCGGGATCAGCTTGCCATTTCCTCAAGTAATGTTTTGCAATCCATGTGACGTCAATGTATCTGTTAATGTGTGTGGGAACACAGGTGTGGTTGTCATTAAGAGTTTTGATCCTCCACGCAGGGGCACAACCTTCGCAAGAAGCCCAAATAAACCATTTACACGACGTCTTGCTAGACTTATAACTGCACCGCATTTTGTCATTTTTGTATACCTTCACGCTGCGATGCTGTTTGATGCTGTATTGTTTGACGGCCTCTTTAAATGCATTGAAAGAACTGAATTCAAGACCAACTGTCAACTGGAGAGACTTCAATTCAGTTGGTGGCCTGAATGTTCTCGGTTTTGGTTTAAACTTCCTAGTCCTACTCCTCCTAGAAGCAGTAGCTTCATCTTCTTCTTCCGTATCGGAGCTAGTTAGGCTGTCTGAACTGATGAAATCTTCCTCTGGATTTCACTCGCTTTCTAAACTCCCATTGGAACATATTTCGTCATCTTCACTTCCACTTTGGCTGTACTCCTCTGGACCGTAATTACTATCACCGCTATCATCCGAGTTATTAGAAGACTCAGCAGCTTGTGCTGGCTGAGCAGGCAGTTCGTCAAACTGTGTCATGTCAACACCATCGAAAAAAGAAACATCAATACCTTCAAAACCATCACATGCACCCCCATCTTAACCTCCACCTTGACCCCCTTCTTCCTTTACATTCATACCAACATCTTGACCCCATATCTATCATCAGACCCATCAAAACCATCACATGCACCCCCATCTTGACCCCCACCTTGACCCCCTTCTCCCTATACATTCATACCAACATCTTGACCCCTATCTTGACCCTCATCTTCACCCCCATCTCCATCAGCAGACCCATCAACATCGACTGCACCCTTGACTGCATCACCAACACCATCAGTTTCTATACTAGCCTTCACACCTTCACATTCTATACTAGCCTCAACACCACCCTCATCATCAAAACCACCATCAAGTCCCTCACCAACTAAGCCACCATTACCAGCCCCCACAACCACATTTACATCAACATTCATACTGTCTTCTACCCTATCAATATTAACAGCATGATCTGCACCAGCCCCCACATTATCATTTACATCAACATTCAAATTCTCTTCTACCCTATCAATATTAATACCATGGTCTGCACCAGTCACCACATTATCAGTTACATTTACACTCAAATTGTCTTCTACCATATCCTTATCATGATATGCACCAGCCACCACATAAACATCTATCATATCATCATTCACACCAGCTGTAACAACATCTACCCTATCACCGTGCACACCAGCTGTAACAATATCTACCCTATCATCATGCACACCAACTATAACAGTATCAACATTATCATCTACCCTATTTACATCCTCAACATCACTCTTACCATCTAATCCATCATCACCCTTACCGTCTAACCCATCTGTTTATCTAGAACCTTAAAAACTGTTATCTGCACCTTTTTTTGGGAAGAACTCATCATATATTTCATCGATGAATGTTTCAAATGCTTCATCGTAGTCAACCTATGCATTATTCTCAACAACGTTAGGATCAGAACCACCCTCTGCATTATTCTCAACAACATTAGGGTCAGGTGCACCATCATTATTTTCAACAGGTGCACCATCATCTACCACAACAGCAACATTTGAGACAAATTCCTTTTCAACAGCAACATTTGAGACACATTCCTTTTCAACGGCAACATTTGAGACAAATTCCTTTTCAACAAAATCATTTTGAATAGCGTCTCTACCCTGACATAAACCTATGTCTATAGGTTCACTCCTAAGTATGGCGCTACTGGTTTCCTCTACGTCAACTATACGCACTATTTATGGCACTCTTTGTTGATTTTTTTTCTGCTTCGAAGGAGACACGATCTCTAAAGTAGGTGTCCTGTCTGAGTATATGGTCACTAACGTGGTGTCATCCAACATCTGGGTCATTGCGTAAGCATCTGCATCACTATTGATTAGTTGGATTTTCTGATTCGCACCAGACAACTTGTAAGAAAACTGGAAATAGCCACACCATCCCGCTACATCGGTGAGTGAGTGAATCTCATGGAGCTCCATGATAGAGAACTTTTCTGGGTTGATGAAGTCGATAGTCGTCGACTTCTCTCCAACGTATTTCAAAACCCGTTTTCTTTTAAACTCCATATCATAATGATAATCCACAGTGAAAAAGTGTTTGTTAGCATCTGAAATCACAAAAAACACCCATTAGAACACGATTACTAACAAATGAAACTACGAATAAGAAACTAAACAGAAGACACATAGTGTAGTCTGAAATTTACCTTGGTAAGAAAAAGTCGCCATTTTTGCCCTAACCAAACCCTAGGGTTTTCAATTAGAGGAAAATAGGATACAACCCTAAGGTTTTTACAAAAGGTAAATGGTGACAAGGACGAACAACGAGCTAGGTTTTTCAGGGGCAGTGGGTGACTAAGCTAGGGTTTTGAGGGGCAGTGGATGATGACAACAACGATCTGAGCTTGCGTTTGAGGGAGATTCAGTGAGTGAGAAAATGTGCTAGCAGATGGAATCGTGATTAAGGGAGAGAGGGAGAGAGATAGTCAATGGGAAGGGAAGAATGACTATCGTTTTTTGAGTTTCCAGGAGTAGAATTCAGGAGGGAAAATGTTACGGTTGTAAGATTGGGGGAACAATTCTCAATTGGGTCAGATACAGATTTGGGTGAAATTAACAAATGGGTCGGTTTATTATTAAGTGCGTGGGTAAAACTAGTAGTTAGGGTAAAAGATAAATAGGTAACTGTGGGTAAATCTTAGGTCAGGTTAAATGAAAGAGTAAAAAGTAAGAAATTAAAGTAAATAAGGTAAAATGTGCTACAAAGGTGTTTTTGGAAGAAAAGAAGGGATGACCGTATATGAAACAAAGCTGAGTACATTGGCATGCCATGTGTTAGCTCCTTGTTAATTTGCACACGCTAGTGGAAAAAATGCAACGTTTTTGGAGACTAGTGACTAGTTTTGGGGATGAATGAAGCATAGTGGCAGGAGTGAAACATGTGTCAAACACCGGTGACTAACCAGGGTTTTTAGCCCATTGATTTACTATACCTATCAGAAGGGTAGTTCATATATATTGGACAGCATGCCACACTGACAATACGATCAAGTGGATTATGACTCATCAGGTTGTTGATCATCTCTTGTCTTGGGCTTATGGGTCTTTAGACCTGACCCGAGTCCATAGTCCAACCCATAAGGCCCATGGGTTACAAAACAAGTATAAATACCCTAACTACCTTCATTTATGAGGGTGAGAAAAACTTTACTGCTACTACATACCTCTTTCATCTCTCTACATTTCACTCAAAAATATTTTTTCTTAGAAGATAAAACTTTTTTACCCTTTCCTAATATACCCTTTAATCAGAAAGTTCCCCCACCAAATTGGCGACCATAATGGGAGCAACGGTGCCTCAATTCTATATTCTAAACTAACGAAAGAAGCAATAGTTGAGATGTCATCAAGGAAGATGGATCCCAATCCACAAGAAGTTCCTCTAGAGGTGGAAGGGGCGAGAGAAATTAATGACCATACTATTGTGTGTCATGTCAATCACAACACAAATGAAATAATGTTCATGCACGAGGAACGTGACCAGCTGAGGGCTGAGTTTGAGGCTTTAAAGGCTCAGAAATAGGTTGAAAAAGGAATAAAGGAAATGTCCGATGCGTCAGGATCCCATCCTACCTATGAGCCTGCTGAAAATGAATAGTCTACAAAGACTCGAGTTAGCTCAAAGAAAACACATCATTCTAAACATCCTGTAAGTACGACTTTAGAGTCCTTAGATAGTTCTCCCTATGATTTAAACCTTAAAGAATCACTTTCATCTAGCAGTAGTGAAGACTGAGCAAAAAAAAAGTTGACATTGACTAAAAAACATTCAAGAAAAAAGGATAGAAGGGGCATGATTAAAAAGTATCAAGGGAAAGTAAAGGGTTTAGCTGATCAACACATTGACCATATGTTGATTGACCCATTTTCATGTCAATCCGAATCAGATATTTTCGCTAGCCCTAATGAAGATTCAGTGTTTAGTCGTACCCATAATTGGAGGCAATCGCCTCTATCTTCGAAAATTCTGTCCAGACATATTCCCAAAATGTTTGATAGGTTAACCAAGATGGTACATATCAAAGAATTCCAATATCCTTTGTGGACAACAAATCCTATTTCGGTTAAGAAAAAAAATGGAAAGTGGCGTATGTGCATTGAGTTCACCGATCTTAACATAGCATGTCCTAAATATCCATTTCCAGTGCCCCTGATAGATCAGTTGGTAGATTGTACATCAGGAAACAAACCTTTGTCATTTATGGGTGCATTTTCAGGATATAATCAGATACAAGTGGGTCTGAACGATCAAGATCATACTACATTCATCACTGATAGAGGGCTACATTGCTATAAAGTGGTGTCATTTGGATTGAAGAATGTTGGGGCTACTTATCAAAGGTTAGTAAATAAAGCCTTTGATAGTCAGATTGGCGGAAATATGGAAGTATATATAGTTAACATGATGGTGAAGAGCCTTGAGGAATATGAGCACATATCTAATCTTCTGGAAACCTTTTCTTACCTAGAAGCCATAAATTTGAAGTTGAACCCGGAGAAATGTGTTTTTGGGGTCTGATCTGGAAATGTTTTAGGATATATTATAAGTGAAAAAGGAATTCAGCCTGATCTGAATCAGCTGAATGCTCTGTTGGCTATGGATCCTCCTCCAAAACTAAAGAAGTTCAAAGACTAGCCGGATGGTTGGCTGCGTTAAATAGGTTCATTTCAAGGTCATTAGACAAGTGTGCTCATTTTTTCCAAGTATTAAGGTGAGCCAAAGACTTTAATTGGTCTCCTCAATGTGATTAAGCCTTCCTTGAAATCAAGAATCATTTGTCTTCACCTAAGACACTGTTCAAACCTGTTCAAGGGGAGAAACTTTATATATACTTAGTTGTATCATAATATGCAGTAAGTGCTGTGTTAGTAAGAGAAATGAATAATTACCCTTGTCCGATATATTACATAAGCAAGAGTCTGTTGGAAGCAGAAAAGAGATATTTGAAGTTAGAAAAGTTAGTCTTGGCTTTGGTAATAATAGCCAGAAAAATGAGGCCTTACTTCCAAGCACATCAATTATTATCCGAACATCTTTTCCTTTGAAGAATGTTCTATGTTTGCCCTATAAAGGGGTAAGCTTGCTGGTGTTTTGATCATTGACACTTTTTAAACAACATTTGGGTGTTTTGTTGTTTAAGAACACTGATTGATAGTTATGAGGGTATTGACACTGTGTTGATGCAACATAATAAAGATTCAGTTGTTCAGAAAGATGGGCACCCAAAGGGTTCTACTGCCCCGTGTAGGTCAGAGGTGGTATGTAATTATGAGTTGGATCTAGCATCGTCAGAGTCTGAGAATATCTTTGATGCATAGTTGGATATAGTGGTGGCATGAGAGTGAAAATATTTTACGAGATATGCAATGCTGGAGGTGTTTGATACTACTCATTATTTTACGAGATATGCAATGCTGGACCGCTATGACTTTTTATAATTCGGTTGGATCCATGACCGAGCCACTGAATCTTGTTGGTAGCCCACCTAAATCCTTGCTTGGGGTGGTAGAATTTAAGCTTATTCAGCTGGAGTAAAACATCCACTACTAGGATCATTTTGTCGCTTACATTTCCATTATGGGAAGCTAGCGCTCTTGGGTCATGCTTCCCCCTCTTCTTTTCACGTTTGTCTTCGGATGTAGAATTCATAATCTTTCTCTTAATGTTACGATGACAACATCAACGCTTTTCGGTCATACTCGAAGATCTCCGATCTGACTTCTCTTTGGGAATATCAATTTTGGTTTTGGTATGCTGCATCGGTTTGTAATGTTCCATATACGATTTCTCAATATCGAACTTGTTACATTATCTCCTTTTTTTTTTCTTCTTCAACGGCATTTTTAGGATGTCAAATTTATTATTCCAATTGTTGTTACAGAATAAATTACATTTGGTGCAATATTAAAAAATTGTTAGCTTGTTGATTCCACAATTTCCTTGTCTGTTAATGGACTACTACTGGAACAGAACGGTCATGGCGATTTTAGTTAGATTTTGGTTGCGAGAGTCTATTTGCTGTATGAAGTATACTTTGAGATTAAATTCACTCGCGACCGCATTTAGCCTTATCTTTAGTGGTTTTTGGACGAAAATACCATGAACAAAAGAAATATTTGATGAAAATAAATCTGAATGGATAGATAAATGAAAATAATTATTTTTTTAATAGAATAAAATATTTCTTTTAATACGCAGAATCAATTTAATGTAAATATAATTTCATAACTATATATAAAAAAAGGTTAATAGTTTTTTTTTTTAATGTTTTTATAACGGTGGAAGTGGTAGGACAGCCTATATATACTCTAAAAGTCGTAGGAGTAATACAAATTGAACATCAATGTATATTTCAATATTGAATTATTTTAAAGTTATCAACATGTCAATCTTTGACATAAAGATGCCCGCGTCAGTTTCTAATCTTTAGATATTCTTTTAATCAATATTTGTGATTTAACGGCTAAAAAAGTACAATTACCCTCGGCTTCCAGGAAGCTCCTAAACAGAGCTTAACGTCTAAGAATACCCAGAAACCGTGTCCACATCAATATTGAATATAGGCAGAATCATATGTATGGCACATTATACGCGTTCGAAGTTATTTACACCGACCCGACTTCATAATATATATAACATAACATTGCCAATCCAACATTTCATTATCATTATCCATTTTACATTCTATTCAAACACATTCAACATTATATATGTCTATGTCTCATACTTTTCATACAAACTACGTTTTCCCTATTCAAATGTTACTAAATACATCGAAAAGCCTAAGCCCGCCAACCAGAAGATGGCAATCAGCTTTTACGAAGCTTTATTGTTCAAGAACTCTGTTTTCTCCTTCCATCAAAGTTTCACCCATCAATACCCGCAAAGAACTTTCTCATTCCCTCTCTTACACTGCCATTACTCTCGAACAAAACGGTTTCAAGATTGATCAGGTTACTCTTACCGATCTTGTCAAGCATAAAAACGGTGAAAAACTTAAGGAACTTGATGGTGTTGGTGGTGTTGCTTCTGCTCTCCAAACCGATGCGAACGAGGGAATCAGTGGCGGTCAAGATGATATCATTGGTCGACATAAGGCTTTTGGTTCGAATACTTATAAGAAACCACCTACAAAGAGTTTCTTCTATTTTGTATATGAAGCTTTTAAGGATATTACTATCCTTATACTTATGGGTTGCGCTTCCCTTTCCCTTGGATTTGGGATCAAGGAGCATGGTTTAAAAGAAGGCTGGTACGACGGTGGAAGCATATTTGTCGCTGTCTTTCTTGTGATCGCCGTTTCTGCAGTGAGTAACTATAGGCAGAACACTCAGTTTGACAAGCTGTCGAAAATCAGCAACAATATTCAGATCGAAGTTATACGAAACGGGCGGCGTCAACAGGTATCCATCTTCGAAGTAGTTGTCGGAGACGTTGTCTGCTTGAAAATCGGTGATCAAGTTCCTGCTGATGGAGTTTACATTGATGGACATTCGCTTCAAGTAGACGAATCAAGCATGACAGGAGAGAGCGACAACGTCGAGGTAAATAAGAGAGACAACCCGTTCTTGTTTTCAGGTACCAAAGTGATCGATGGTTACGCAAAAATGATTGTCACTGCTGTTGGGATGAACACAACTTGGGGACAACTCATGAGCGAAATCAACAGAGATAACGAAGAACAAACACCATTACAAGTTAGGCTCAATAAACTGACATCGTCTATAGGTAAGGTCGGTTTAGCTGTTGCTTTCTTGGTTCTGGTGGTTTTGTTGGTTCGTTACTTCACCGGAAACACTAAAGATGAAGCTGGAAATAAAGAGTACGTTGGAAAACAAACGAAATCTGACGACATGGTGAATGCAGTCGTTACAATCGTTTCTGCTGCAGTCACTATTGTGGTGGTTGCTATCCCTGAAGGCTTGCCTTTAGCTGTTACGCTTACGCTCGCGTTTTCCATGAAGAGAATGATGCGTGATAACGCAATGGTGAGGAAGTTATCGGCTTGTGAAACTATGGGCTCGGCTACTACCATCTGTACTGATAAAACAGGTACTCTTACGCTCAACCAAATGAAAGTGACCGATTTCTGGTCAGGCCAACTTTCTATAGACCATGTTTCTTCAGTTTCTTCATTTCTAGTTCAATTGATCAAGCAAGGTGTTTCACTGAACACGACGGGAAGTGTCTACAAGGCAAGGTCGTCAGGATCAGAACCCGAGTTCTCAGGTAGTCCTACTGAGAAGGCGATTCTCTCTTGGGCTGTTTTCGAATTAAAAATGGATATGGAGGAAACAGTTAGCGGTTGTGACGTTATTCACGTGGAACCCTTCAATTCGGAGAAGAAACGAAGTGGAGTATTGGTGATAAACAAGGCTGACAACACCTTTCACCTTCATTGGAAAGGCGCTGCCGAAATGATTCTAGCAATGTGCTCGAGTTACTATGATGCTTCCGGCATTGTTAAGGACTTAGATGGTAACGAAAGAATGAAATTTTAGAAAATTATTCAAGGTATGGCTGCTAAAAGTCTACGCTGCATTGCGTTTGCGCACAAAGTTGTTTCAGAAGATGTTAGGGAGCAGAAGCTAAAAGAAGACAACTTGAGCGTGCTAGCTATTGTCGGTATTAAGGATCCATGCAGGCCAGGCGCGAAGAAAGCCGTACAAGATTGTCAATCTGCTGGTGTCAGTGTCAAAATGATAACCGGTGATAACATTTTCACAGCAAGAGCTATAGCAACCGAATGCGGAATTCTTAGACCAGAACACGAGACATCTGATTGCGCTGTTGTAAATGGAGAGGAATTTAGAAACTACTCGCCGCAGGAGAGAATGGAAAAAATTGACAAAACCTGCGTAATGGCAAGGTCATCTCCGTTTGACAAGCTTCTTATGGTGCAATGCTTGAAACAGAAAGGCCATGTTGTTGCAGTAACTGGTGACGGCACAAATGATGCTCCGGCACTCAAAGAAGCAGATATAGGATTGTCAATGGGGATTCAAGGCACTGAAGTTGCAAAAGAAAGCTCTGACATAGTCATTCTCGATGATAACTTTGCTTCGGTCGGTTTTGAGTTGGGGAAGGTGTGTATACACTAACATACAAAAATTCATCCAGTTCCAACTCACAGTTAACGTTGCTGCATTAGTGATCAACTTTACAGCAGCAGTTTCGGCAGGGGAGGTGCCTTTATCTGCAGTTCAGTTGTTATGGGTGAATCTGATAATGGACACGCTGGGTGCTCTAGCTCTTGCCACAGAACAACCAACGAAAGAGCTAATGGAGAAACCACCAGTGGGTAGGACTGCGCCCCTTATCACAAATGTCATGTGGAGGAACCTTGTAGCACAAGCTATCTACCAGATAAGTGTCCTATTGACCTTACAGTTCAGCGGTGAATCAATCTTTGGGGTGACGAAGAAGGTGAACGACACTTTGATCTTCAACATCTTTGTCCTGTGCCAAGTCTTCAATGAATTCAACGCAAGAAAGCTCGAGAAGAAGAACGTGTTCAAGGGGATACATAAAAACAGACTGTTTATGGGGATCATTGTCGTGACGGTTGCTCTACAAGTGGTTATGGTGGAGTTTCTTAAGAAATTTGCAGATACGGAGAGGCTGAATTGGAGAGAGTGGTTGGGTTGTATTTGTGTTGCAGCTGTTGCGTGGCCCATCGGTTGGGTCGTTAAGTGCATACCTGTTCCGGAGAGGCCCTTCTTTAGCTATCTGAAGTTGAACTTGAAGTAAGAGCAGATTGTGTTTTAGTAAGAAGAGTTGATTCTTTTATTTTTTATTTTATCTCTCTTTATATATGTAAACATTTTCTATACATCATTTATATTTATTTATTTATTTGTTATTTTATAATTTCCTTTTTAAAAGAATTTGAAATACGACTGGAGATACTTTAATTAAACTCTGTTCATTTTCTTTCAAAGGAATTAGTCAGACAATTTTCTTTTGTCAATACTCGAACCCACCGATAAATATCCGACGAACTATATATACGCCAGACTACTCGGGGTGAACTACGTACTATGATTAGAATTAATTTTTAAAGAATGCACGATATATATGAGGGAAATGAGGATGAACGCAAGTTAATCTCATCGTTATTAGCGATTTTGATGCTTGAAAGTTTGGGTGTTGGATACATTGATCCAGGTTAGGGTTCGTGTATGGAGGAGATTCAATGGGATGAAAGAGAGAAGGTTCTGAGAACAGAAGAAATTAGGGTTTTCCTAATTTGGGATCGAACTCAGTATATTTGAGAATTAGGGTTTTTCTTTTCTAACCCGGTTGCCTTGTTTTGGGTTTAGTTTTTTCCTTCAAAGGCCTGATGTAGTTGGGCTTCTTATGTACTGGATATGGTTCAATATTAATACAATAATTACTTTGCTCAAAAAAAAAAACGCAAGTTAATCTCAAAACCCAAAGGAAATTGAAATTTTAATAGATTTTAATATGTTTAATGCGAAACTTAAATCTAATATAGTAAATAAGTTTCTAATTAATATTGATCGTCCTCTATTAAATGTTGAATATGATGGTCACAAATTTTGTCAATATTTTTATAGCCTTACCAAATTTACAATTTATCATAGAGTTTTTGAATTGTAACATATATATCAAATTTTTATAATTTTATCATTTAGAAGCACTTAATTTTAGTATTCATTTAAAGAAGTTTAATTTTTGAAATGTGCAAACTTTGCAACTATTATTTTAAAATAGTATTTCGAAAAATATGAAATAAAAGGTTTTTTTTGTATTTTTTTTTAAATATCTTAACTGAATTATCATACATCAATTTTCATTCTTGTTATAAAAGTCCACCATTAAACATTAAAATCAGAATGTTAAACATAATTCTCCATTCACATCAGAATTATTTTAATATTTTATGGAACTCTTTATAATCTTACATGTTAGGGTGGCGACCAAAGTGTCACACCCCACATGGGTTAAACATGGAAATGATTAATGGTATATAAGTGGATTCTTCTGTATTATCATTCTTTGTTACACTATATTATCTTAATATTCTTGTTGCACCTTTTGGGTGCCAAAGCGGACAATATCATTCTTTGTTGCACTATATTATCTTAATATTCTTGTGGAACCTTTTTTGAAATTACAAAAGGCTATAAGTGGATTCTTCTGTAGATCAGAAAGGATTTTAATGTTCTTGTGAAACTCTTTATGATATTACAAAAGATGGAATAAACTAATATACTAACTTAAGTATCCTTATTCTTTGTTGCACCATATTATCTTAATATTCTTGTAGAACCTTTTTTTGAAATTACAAAAAGCTATAAGTGGATTCTTCTGTAGATCAGAAAGAATTTTAATGTTCTTGTGCAACTCTTTATGATATTACAAAAGATAGAACTATATTCTCCTGAAAACTACTACACTAACTTAAGTTTCCTTAAGGAAATGATCGGTAATGAATAATCAAATCCTTATCGTTTGAATCTAAACAAGTCATTTATGATTCTTCTTGATAGCTTATATTATTTTTATACTAATTTAATTAATAGTTTTAATTAATGATGAATAAATTAATTTTTATTTGATGAGAAGTATTATTTTAATTTTTTAAGATGTATTGTATTTATAGGAGATATGGGTTAAGAAAGACCATAACATTTCTTATATAAAAATATAATCTATCAATAATCACTTAATATCAAACTTATATACCAATAGTAACTAGGGATGGCAATGGGTCGGGATGGGTGCGGGTATAGCTAAACCCGTAACCCATCCCGTCTATATTTTTCCAAACCCATACCCTAACCCGTACCCGTCGGGTAGTAATATTTTTGTTCCACATCCGAACCCGCCGGGTTCGGGTACCCATCCGCGGGTACCCATTAAAGTTTAGTTTTCTTTTTAAAAAAAACTACGCACTGCCAATTCTATAAAAAAAATACTTCAACCTAATGCTAATTATTATCTATTAATAATTAATACATAGTTTTGGTACATTTTAGTAAATCATTTTCTTATAATTTAATTAGTTATATTATTAGTTTGTCTTGAGTTTGATACTAATTGTAGAAAAAAAGAAAAGATGTTTAAAAAATATAAATCATCAAATATAATATTAAAATCTAGAATAGTGTTTTGTGATCTATTAATAATTGATATATGATTTTGGAATATGTTAGTAATTTTATTATTTCATAAATAATGATACTATTAGACAAAAAATAAAAAATATATTTTAAAATGGAAAAATTGAAAAATCAAATTTAATATTTAAATGTAGAAATATATTTTTCAAAATATACGGTATCTAGTGATAATTAACAAATAGTTTGTATTTTTATAATGTTATTACTAATTAATATATGGTTTTGGTATATGTTAGTATTTTTTTAATTTAATTAATAATACTAATAATTTTAGACCTAGTATCAATTTTACAAAGAAAAATAAAAAATATTAAAAGAAAAGATTTTAAAAATTAAATTTAATGTTTAAATAGAAAAATATTTTTCAAAAGTATAATTTATATATGAGCAGATAATGTATGGTTTGATTATTACAGAATACAGATACTAATATTAATAACTTTATTTTAAAGCTTGATAACTAATATTAAATGATATAATATTTTATATAATATTAATTTAACGGGTACCTATCGGGTATTACCCAGTGGGTCGGGTTCGGGTTGGGTACCCGTGGGAAATTATTTAAACCCATAACTCATCCCATACCCGACGGGTAGTAAATTTTTAAACCCACAACCCATCCGTGGGAAATTTTTAAAACCCATAACCCATCCCATCGGGTCGGCTCGGGTCGGGTACCCGCGGGTTCGGAAAAAATTGCCATCCATAATAGTAACCCAAGATTTGATAAAGTACACCACTCTATGATAAATTAATATTTACAGATAACCACCTGATAGTCCAATATACCCTTAACTGTTTTCTCTCTCTTATTTTTTTTTGTTTTTTGTGTGAAAATTCCATATCTTTCAAACTATAGTGCCAAATAGGGCTGTCCAACGGATATTTCGGATACGAATCTGCCTATATCCGAATCCGAAATCCGAAATCACTATCCGAATATGAATTCGAATCCGAAGTTTTATAAAAAACAACATCCGAATCCATATCCGATGAATATTATCCGGACACCGATAATATCCGAATCCGAATTTCCACTAATCTTTTTTTAACTAATTGCACTATTAGATGGGCTATTTTAGAAGCACCTTAGTAGAAATTCACACTCCCATTTTAGATGTAAGATAAGACTATAAGAGTCACAATACTAAAAAAGATATACTTGTTATGAAAAGCAACCATGTGTTTTATAAAGAGCTTGGTAGCAACTAGTTTTTCCAACTTTAGATGTGGGATACGATACATTTTTTCTGAAAGCAACCCTATATATTTATAGCCAACTTTGTTAGTAATTTGTTTTGCTTTTTACAATGTGGGATAGCTAAAAAATATGCTTAAATATAATTTTTTATATATATATATTTATTTATAAAATTCGGATATTGGATATTTCGAATACGGATATGACTATATCCATATCCGCTATTTTTGGATACGAATTCGGATACGAATATTATCCATTTTCTTTCGAATACGGATATTATCCGTTTTATTCGGATTCGATATCAAATATTTTGGTCGGATATCGATTTTTTCGGATTTTTTTTGATAGCCCTAGCGCCAAACATATCAGAAAAGACCATTGATTTTTTTATTTCAAGATGAACAAAACTTGACTCATGAAATGTAATTGATATTTTTATATGTAAATTGGTTGTGGAAAAGTAATTGTTGTTTAGTTGGAAAAGTACGTGTAATTTGGTTATGAAAAAATAATTATTGTTTAGTTACACAAAAACTGTTATTTAGTTTCAACAATACGTGCAAATGTGTTGCAGAAATATGCTTTTGGTTACTAATAGGTTTTATTATGTGAAAACAAAATACAAACTCGATTTTGTGAAAATAAGTGTAAAATGGGTGTAAAACAAATAACATTTTGTAGTTAAAAAAATTTGTACATTTTTGTCGTGAATTTCTTTTTATAAGAAAAATAAGAGTTTGCAGAATTACGTGCAAATGTGTTGCAAAAATAAGAAGAAAATAGCTGTGGAAATAATACTTTGGTTGCTAAATAAACCTCTTTGTATGAAAAAAATAGAATACAAACTTATTTTGTGAAAAATAAGTGTCAATTGGGTGTGAAACAACTAACGTTTTGGTAGTTACAAAAATATATGCATTTTTATGGTGATTTTTTTCTAATAAAAAAATTGAGTTGCATAATTACGTGTAATTTGGTTGCAAAATAAGTCCAAAAAATCAATTATTTTTACAGAATTACGTGTAATTTTGCTGCAAAAAGGAAACTATTGTTTAGTTACGAAATTAAGAACAATTTGGTTTTAAATTATTTTATCAAAGATATCACTCATGGATTTCGTTTTGTTCGTCTTTAAATGTTTTGAAATATATATGTTTTTGGAATTTATTTTAAGTTAATGTTTGAAAGATATGGATTTTTAAAGGTTAGAAATAATAAATGGTTGAAGACTGTACGTGTTTGTATTTCAGGGGTATTATTGGAAGAATTTATATAGCTGGTGATTTTTGGTAAAATTCAAAGTCCAGGTGGTTAGTGGTAATTTGAAGCTTACCCGTGTGGATCAGTAACTTACCTTAATAAAAAAACCCCTAAAGAACGAACAGTATACATTAAAACGAGGAAAAAGTACACATAACACTCAGTTATTCATGTTTCACATTTTATTTTTCTTTTATTTACATTTATTTTCTATGTAATAATGCTTAGTAAGAGAATTTGTTTTTGTTATGGGGTCATAAAACCTCAGTATATACATTTATTATGAATTAAATTTTTAAATCAAATTTTTTATTTACATATTCTTTTTAAGTATTAATAAGTATTAATAATAAACTTAATGTTTTCAATTTCCTACATGATTAATTGATTGATAACAGATTTCAGTTGAGTACGAGAGGTAAAATCTACTTCAGATATGTACTAATACCACTGGGTTGAATGAGTAGTGCGCTACGTCCATGTTATAATGAAGTATGAGCTAGGTTTTTAGAATTTATGACATAATTATAGAAGGTATAGGACTAGAGATATAGTCATTCATACAAAAGGTTACTTGTGTGAGATCGAGAGATGATCACAACAGTCTAAAAGATAACATGAATTTGAAAAAAAATATGTTTAGATTTAGTTTAATAATTTGTTAAAATTCTTAAAAAATTGTATGTACATGTTTCAATGATCCTAAAATAGTTTTCATATTGATTTCAACTTTCAATTTTATTCAATTTTAGTTTCCCACACCAATCCCGATCCATTGGAATAAACTTTAATTTTTCATTCATTAATCAGTAAATCCAACCTTGATGATGATCAGGGCCTTCTAACCACGGCAAACCCAACACTGATCGCGACCATGACGAATTTTCTGAAGAAAAAATACCAAATGACCTTGGGTGATCATGGAAAAATCCAAATTTTAGCCCAAAACCTCAGAGTCTCAAAATATGCACACTAAATTCCCTACCCAGGCTGAAAGAAGAAGCAACACACTGATAATCACTTTTCCGAATTGCTAGAGATGTTCTGCAACCTAGAGATCAATATGCATTTTGCTGATTTGATAGACGAAATGCATAAATACGCGAAGTTTCTCAAAGAAATCTTTTCACACAAAAGGATATTCAAAGAATTCGAGATATTTACGTTGATAGATGAATGTAGTGGCCCGATTCAAAATAAATTATCACCAAAGCTACAATTTCAATGAAGTTTTACTATTCATTGTAAAATTAGTATTTAACATTTTACAAATATTTATGTTATTTATGTGACATTATTGTTATAAAATACTATACAATTATCACAAAATGACTCAAGCACAAAATATATGCGAATGAAAGATTTAAATGAAACACAGGATTTAACGTGGTTCGACAATTGTCTACGTCCACGGGCGCTGCCAGAGAAAAGAGTTTCACTATGATAGAAAAGGTTACAGATTTCAGATTGTGTTTTGTGTCGCCCTAGTAATCTATTTATAGGGAATTAATAGACTTACTAGACTATGGGCCTAATGGGCTCATACCACAAGACTAACTCAAGTAATTGGACAATATCACTATCCAACACAAAACTGTCCTGCCGGACACAGTACACTGTCAAGGCACTATTCGACTCATTCACAACAAATCTTCCCCTTGAGGTGAATATCCTTTCTTCACTATCTACAAAGAATCTTCTCTTCTTCTGACTCACCAAATGCCCTTAAGACATTCACTCTATACTGCGAACACCGATCCAGTTTAGGCATTCCCTAAACTTTCGAACTGATACTGCCTTGGTCATTATATCTGCTGGATTATCGTGTGTAGACACTTTCTTCACATAAACAATTCCCTTTGATATTATATCACGAATAAAATGATACCTGACATCTATGTGATTTGTACGCTCATGGTACATCTGGTTCCCTGTAAGGTGTATGGCGCTTTGAATGTCACAAAATACTTTTGTAGTAGTCCTATCCAAGCCCAAATCTGCCACCAAACCTTGCAACCATATTGCCTCTTTAACTGCTTCTGTCACCGCCATGTACTCTGACTCTGTTGTAGACAAAGCTACAGTAGCTTGCAACTGTGCTTTCCAACTGATCGCACTCCCAGCTAGAGTAAATACATATCCTGTCAGAGATCTTCTTTTATCCATATCACCTGCAAAATCAGAATCAACAAAACCAACCAATGATCCTGCAACATCATTCAGCGATTCACCAATATCGTGTTGTTAAAAGTTAAGCCAACGTTCACAGTATTCTTTTGAAGAGATTCAATCTCTTCCCCTATAGCACCAATCCATCGATCTGCCTCTGAACTCGCTATAGCTTCTCTGTAGCTACTAGGTTCCTGCATCTCAATTTCTTCTGCAACTGACAGAGCATATGCAACTAGATTCGCATACCTTTTTGGAAGTCTAATATCTCTTCTTTCGCTGCCCAATGCTATGCTATAAGGTTGTTGTTCTGGTTCAGGCGCATCATCGTCACTATCATCTGATGCTGACGCTTCACCTCCTGATTCTGGATCCACCTCAGAACCACTTGAATTATTAGACCTGCTAGGAACTGATTCTACTTCAAGCTCCACCTGTTCACTCACAACCGATCCTGATTCGACCATTTCTCCTACTTCCTTCTGACTGTCTATCGAAGCAAACTAATTAAAAGTAACGTCCCTACTGATGAGAAAACCTGGAGACTTTGGAGAGGTACACCATAACCTATATCCCTTCACTCCAGTAGCATATCCTAGAAATATGCATCTCTTTGCCCTCGGCTCAAGCTTACCATCTCTCACATGAGCATACGCAGGACAACCGAACACCCTCAAATGTTCATAATCAGCCGACGATCCAGACCAAATCTCAAAAGGATTTTTACAATCAATAACCGTTGATGGAGACCGATTCACCAAGTAACACGCTGTATTGATAGCTTCAGCCCAAAAATCCTTTCCCACACCGGAATGTGAGAGCATACTTCGTGCCTTGTCACAAAGCGTTCTGTTCATTCTTTCTGCGACTCCATTCTGTTGTGGTGTTCTAGAACAAGTGCGATGGCGCACTATTCCCTCAGCTTCGCAGAACTCGTTGAACTCACGACTGCAATATTCTAACCCATTATCTGTCCTAAGACGTTTGATTTTTCTTCCCGTTTGCTTCTCAATCATCGTCTTCCATTTGACAAAGGTTGAATATGCCTCATCTTTTGTTTTCAGAAAGTAAACCCACACCATCCTTGAATAATCATCAATCAAACTCATGTAGTATCTGGCTCCGCTCTTGGATGGAATTCTGTTTGGACCCCAAAGATCTGAGTGAATGTAGTCCACTGTGCCTTTAGTCTTTCTTACAGCCGATTTGCTGAATTTGACTCTAGTTTGTTTACCAAACACAGAGTGCTCACAAAATCCCAATGATTCTGCTTTATACACTTTCAACAAATCTCTCTTTCCCAAAACAGCTAATCCTCTGTCACTCATGTGACCAAGACGCCAATGCCACAACTTATTTTGATCCTGCCTACTTTGGCTATTACTCCCTGATGATGCTACTGCAGCATCGCCCATAACAACACTCCCCTGGAGAATGTAAAGACCCTTCTGCAAACTACCTTTCATGCATACCATTGAGCCTTTTGTCACTTTGATTACACCATTTTCTGCATGGTACTTGTAACCCCGAGAGTCTAGAGTCCCAAGAGAAATCAGGTTTCTTTTTAACCCAGGAACATGCCAGCACGTCAAGATTCTAACAACCCCGTCAAACATTCTGATTCTGACGTTACCAATACCACCAACAGTCAACGAATGATTGTTTCCTAAATAGACAGTTCCCTGCATTGGCTTGTACGTATCAAACCACTGCTTGAACTGACACATGTGATATGTAGCGCCAGTATCAAGTACCCAAGAGTTTTGCCCAAAGTCTGAACTCACGGACAATACATCTCCTTTACCACTGTTTTCACTATCGTCGGAATCGTTCACACCTTCAACAATGTTTGCTGCATTTTCCTTTTGATTTCCCTTCTTACCATTCAGTTTCGGACAATCTCTCCTATAATGACCCTGCTCACCGCATTCATAACAGTTTGAGTGCTTCACCCTTGACTTGGACCTCAAGTTCTTCCTTCTTAAAGAACTCACTTTTCTTTTAGATCTTCCCCTAGTCATAAGACCTTCCCCTTCAGCTTGATTGTCTGGCTGCAACTGTCTCATCTCTTTTGATTTCAGTGCCCCTTTGACATCTGCTAGCGATAACTTATCCTTACCATACATAATGGTATCTACGAAGTTTTCATAGGGAGCTGGTAACGATCTCAATACAAACAAAGCTTGATCCTCATCCTCAATATTGATATCTATGTTCTCCAAGTCCATTATAATTGATTTAAAATTATCAAGGTGCTCTGTTATGGACATACCTTCTTTCAATCTGAAATCATACAAACGTTTCTTCAAATATAATCGGTTTACTACTGATTTCTCTGAGTAAAGATCTCCTAGCTTTCTCCATGCGCAGGCAGCAATCTTCTCAGCACTAATCTCGCGAAGCACATTATCTTTCACACTCATTAAAATCCATCACAAAGCCCTTTCTTGAAGATCTTGTTTCTCCTCTTCTTTCATCTCTTCTGGTAACTTATTCTCCACAGCCTTCCACAGCCCTTGCAGTACCAATGAAGATTTCAGTTTAATCTTCCACAACGCAAAGCTGGATCCCCCATCAAATTTTTCAATCATGTATTTTGTTGCTGTAGACGCCATTGTGAAACCCTAATTGCAAAAGCCTTAATTTCACCACGTGGCTCTGATACCAATTTTGTTATAAAATACTATGCAATTATCACAAAATGGCTCAAGCACAAAATATATGCGAATGAAAGATTTAAATGAAACACAGGATTTAACGTGGTTCGACAATTGTCTACGTCCACGGGCACCGCCAGAGAAAAGAGTTTCACTATGATAGAAAATGTTACAGATTTCAGATTGTGTTTTGTGTCGCCCTAGTAATCTATTTATAGGGAATTAATAGACTTACTAGACTATGGGCCTAATGGGCTCATACCATAAGACTAACTCAAGTAATTGGACAATATCACTATCCAACACAAAATTGTCCTGCCGGACACAGTACACTGTCAAGGCACTATTCGACTCATTCACAATAATTATCAATTTAATGCCTCTTTTTATATGGTAGAAAAATTAAGAATAAATGTAATAAAGGCTAAAATTATTTCTGTACAGTTAGCCCATAGGTTACATACATTAAGAGCATAATAGAAGATGTTTTGATTAAGGTTGATAAATTTTTTATTATCTGCTGATTATATATTATTAGACATAGATAATCCTATTTTTAGAGAGATATTTCCTAGCTACTGCTAGTACTATGATTGATGCCGAAGCATGAAAGCTAATCATTCGTATATGAGATGAACATGTAGAATTTAGTTCATTAGAATCTTCAAAATTTTTAAATGATAATAATGCATATTTTTCAATTGATGTGGTAGATAATCGCATAGATTAATGTTTACATGAGTTATTACATTCAATTGATGTGGTAGATAATCACATGGATAAAACTGAAATTGAAAATGAAGAGGTAATAAAATGTCTTAAGGATTTGAATAATCTACCTACTCAACCTTCAAATGTTTATATGTTAAAACTGAAATCACCAATTGAAATATCTAACATAGAATTAAAACCTCCACCCTTAGGTTCACTAAATGTCTCTTTGAATAAACCGAACAGCTGTTATGATAATACTTATGTCTCTTCGAGTAATGAAAATAAGGAAGAATCGTTATAGATACTAAAACAACTCAAAGAAGATTTAAGTTTGAAGATCACGAAGATAAAAAAGATTAGCCCTCCTAATCACCATATTAAACTTTTAAAGAATGAAGTATACAATTTGCTAACTAATCATTGGAGGCGGTTGAATTCACCCAAGAAAAGAGTGTGAGTAGTAGACACTAATCATGGTCTAAATTGGGAGAGATGTCGTATCAGGGAAGAATAAATAATTGTATTAGGACACTCTATTCTAAAGAAGGGGGATTCTCATAAGAATGAAGATCAGCTAAACCCATTTTAAAGGAGTAGTTGATGACGATCAGGTTTCAATTACTCAATTTCCACAATGGGAATCCTGAAAGGTCGAACTAGGGAGTTTAAACGAAACACTGATTGGGAGGCAACCTAATCTCCAATAATGTAACTCCAGTTTTTATTCAACTTCGCGATTTCAACCCCAAATATAACCATCACATATTATTGTTCCTTACTTAATTGTTTTATATTCTTAATATTATGGACAATATTAGATCTTAAATATGAGGTGGTGGGAAATTATTGGATATAAATATAAAACAAATCTAATATTTGTGATTTTTTATATTATTTTTTATATATTATAGGAGTTTAACTATTAATTTAGACTTGGGAAGTGATTTTTGAGTTGAAAAAGTTAATAATTGCATGTTTATATTTTTATTGGATTAGGTTTTTAGATTTCTTTTCGTCTAGAAATTATTAAAAGTAATTATGTATGTATTTTAAAATATAAATTAATTAACCGATATAATACAAGTTTTCTAAAAAATAGTTATCATTTTTTTAGTTAAAATAAAATTTTATTGTGTCAAAATTTTATACAACATTGTTCTTTATGTTAGGCAGAATATACACGTTGAACTTGAATAAGAATTAGTATCTTCATATTGAACATACCTTGATACAACCTATATGGTTCAAATTTGAAGAATAGGAAATTTATTTATTTTTCTTGTGTTTGAATATGTCATTAGCCTGCAGTTTTCCATTGATGTCCCTTTCATCATGGATGGCTTCGATCTTCCTCTCTTTGAAGCCAATAGATATTTTTTTGACCTGCCAAACAAGATGGTAAACAAGTATAAGCATATAAATGAAATCCTTGATTTTCACAAACAGATTTCCAACTGTTACTTGTAGCATAATATATATATATATATATATATATATATATATATATATATATATACTTTCTAATCATCAATCCTTAAATAACCAAAACCTAGACTTTTAGAGAATTTGGAATTTGGTGGTTATTTATATCCATTTTCATTTTATATTTTAAGGTTTACCTAGCAAGCCAATCACTTGGTTTTGGATCTTTGATATATATATATATATATATATATATTATAGTCATTGAAGGTGATATTAATTTTCTACATCAGGTTAAGATAGGATTTAAGTACCAAAGACCAATTTCTTTTGACAACATATCAATAATCAAGGAACAATCATATTCAACGTCCATATTTTTAATCCATTTTGGTTGCAAATTATTAGACCATCGAGAATAACATTACATTCAGAAATTAATGGGGATTGCTTCCTATATAATCTACCATAAGCAATGATAACTTACCATTATTGTCTCTTATGATACAGAATCACTAGACTCTTCAGTTAAAAGACAAGATTCATCAGAGTTTAGTTTTAATCTATTGAACTTAGGAGTTTCCCATATAATAAATATTTATTTTCCAAAGTTATCAAAGTGAGAGAAACAACTAAGTTTATTGGCTATGTTATGTTTACCATTTCAATTTTTTTTGTTAAAAATATTGGAGTTATTCAGATTAGAAAGAGTGTAATAAACTTTATCTAAGATAACTTTATAATTAATAGATGAGGCATCATGTTTGAGTTTATTCCTAGAGTTTCATCTAGACCAACTAACAATGGAGAGTAATATAGTTATCATGTGAGTTGTTTTGAAGGTAAACCAAAAAAATCTTGTAATAAGATGGTGGATAGTCATAATTTTACCTATTGATATATTAAAAAAGATTGCAGAGTGATTTCAAATAGGCCATATCATTGGGCAGCTAACAAATAAGTGATTAGTAGACTCAATCTCATTCCATAATTGACACTTTGAGAAAAGGCTAAAATTTCTTTTTTGAATGTTTGTATTCGTAGAAATGCAGCCCTTTAAGATTTTCCACAAGAGAAATGAGTACTTGGTTGGAGTAAATGAGTTCGAAATCTTTGCAAAAAAAATTGAGACAGTACCTTTGGTCCTCATATGGTTCCAAGTTTCCTTAGTATTAAAGTAACCAAAGTTTTCTAGAGACCAAAAAATATCATCTTCTTTATCTCTATTTATTTTGAGGTTACTTATTTTATTGATATCCGAGGAAGTGACATTTGATCTTAGTTTCTTTAAGTTCTAGTTATTATCTGTCCAAAGAATATTTACCTTATAAATAGTATACCAATTATTTTTTTCCTCATCAAAGAGTCTTATTAAAGGCTTGTTATTAAGCCAAAAATCTAAATTCCCATTACCTAAGTTCCATTGAATAAAAGGTTCAACGATATTCTTAGCAGAGAGTAATCTCTTCCAAGTCATGGAACCTTTAGTATTTGGATTAATTTATAAAGGGAAACAATGTTTTAAGTAAATTGAATGCATATACCTTGACCAAATAGGTTTGTTTTCATATAATTTTATACCATAGCTTACATGATAAGGTGGTTTGTAAATCAGAAGGTTTCCTAACATTAAGACCATATTCTTTGTAAGGTTTACATAATGAACTCCAGTTAGTCCAAATTAAGGCTTTCAATGTTTCTTTAGAATCGCATAAGAATCTGTTCATGACTTTTTAAATTATGCTTAAGAAAGTGTTGTCAATGTTACAACATTGAATATGATAAATGAGAATAAACGTAAGAAATGATTGTATCAAAACTAGTATACCACCAAATGAAAGAGATTTAGTGTCCCATTAATATATTCAGGATCTTACTTTGCTCACTAATACATCATTAAGGCAAGCCTTTACCAAAGTTTTTGAAGTAAGATCAGATTGTGTTTTGGTTAGAAAGAGTTGATTCTTTTATTATTTATCTCTATTTATATATGTAAACATTTTATATAAATCGTTTTTATTTATTTATTTTTTCTTTAATATTTTGTTTTTTAAATATGAAATAAGACGGAGATACTAAAATGAAACTTACTATTTATTTTATTCGAAATGAATTAGTCAAATAATTTAATTTTTTATATGTTCAAACCCACTAATAGATATCCGGTAAACTATTTATAAACCAAGCTACATAAGGATAAACTACGCATTATCTGCTAGAATATGTTTTTTCAAAGATGAAGAATTTACACATGGATAAAAGATTCATCAAATTTTATAAAAACAATGCAAGTATTGTTGTATATATTAATACGCTCGGGTTTTAAACCTAGTTAAAAGCTGCTGATTTGTGACTAAAATGCTATTTTGGAACATAGATCTTGATTCTTTAGTAACAATGGCTATGGTCTTCCAACAGTTCGTTAGTTGCAATGACTCTCACTTCTAAATAATAGGAAGTGGGTGTTCTCGATGGATTGAACGATTCCTGCAAAAACCAAAAAGAGAAAATATATTACAAGAGCGAGAACCTTAATTTCATCTTTTTATAATATCGTATATTGAATAGAATAAAAAATAATTTTACTTTTGTACATTTTTACACTAGATGAAACATTTTACTAAATTGTTTAAGTGGTCCTAAATTAAAACTTTTTTCTAACTGTCTTTATCTTTTTGGTTTCTTTCTCATTTAACCTCCACGTTTCCTAATCTTTTATTATACAATGTAGTGGCCGCTGTCCGAGACCATAGTATTTATTAGACTCGAAAGATCTAATACTAAATTGTTGGACCAACAAACCTTCTCTCAAAGACTAGATTGATTCAACTAATATATGCACTTATATACTTTTACAATACTAAATAACATATTATTATTACTGTTATTATTGTTATTATTATTATTATTATATGTAAGTTAATTTTTTTTAATTTTAATACTTTACTCAATTAATTGGACTTGTAACAACATTTCTAAATACCGAGACATTCCAATTTAGGATATCCTTAAAATCTCTCATTGGATCACACATGCGTATTGATATGTATTCATATGAATTGTATAGTATAAAATGTTGTTGTTCATAAATGATGTCTAAATGTCTGTTCATGTCAGATGATAGTCAACAATGGACCAAATAGGCTCCACAATAACTTATGGTATGCGTAATAGTTCTGCAATAAATGCACTTTTAACCAGCACCTTAATGAACCGTGACTTCTCATGGAGTGCATCATTAAAGTGTGACACGACCTTGTAATTAATACGTGTCAACTTTCAAATGGTCCAATTTTAATGAATTTGAAATATTGATTACTTATTTGAAATGAATTATAAATAGAAATTAAAATTGTATTAGAAAATAACACACTCCCATTAACTCGGAATATTCTCTAGACTAAGAATACTTACATGAATATTATGTTTATGAAAAACTCTACGTGTTAAGATCTTAGTAGAATAAGATGAAAAGAGAAAGATAAATCTTTATACTTTAGTGTAATCTCAACTGAGTTAAAAGATAAATCTTTATACTTTAGTGTAATATCAACTGAGTTAAAGAAGTTTGTTTTATTTGTTTTATCTTTATTTCCCTAAGAAGTTTGTTTTATTTGTTTTATCTTTATTTCCCTAAGAAGTTTGTTTTATTTGCTCTATCTTTATTTCCTTCATTATTAGGATCTTGATGTATTTTTCTTATTCAATGTTATTAAGTCTGGTACACATTTTTTGCATAAAATATGCAAGTCTAAATCACAATATACGATTTAACATTACCTTAGCCTATAAAATCATACTCTTAATTGATCTCCTTAATTGTATGACTTTATTTATGAGAACATATGATGTTGGGTACTTAATATTGGATGACCTATATCACATGTACAATGCTCTATCCCTGGAACACCTAAGTGTTTATTTAAGATTTTGATAATGAATTTCATACCTTTATAAATTAACCATGCAGATACATCATGATTTAAATTTTAAATATATATGTAATATATTGCACCCCATAAATTTCCAAATTAGTCTTCAGATGTTGACTCATAAAACTTATCTCAAATCTAATCAAGAAAATTAGAAATTTGTCGTTTTCATACCATAACCCTTTAGCATACTATTAATGTATGTACTTTGTGATAAACCCAAAAAATTATGAAGGGTAATCCTGATTATTCTTGGTTCCTTAATATAGACGCTCACCTAAACAATTCAGATTTAATATCATTAATAAGAGTTTCTTGATGTCATGCAATAGGTCATTGTAACTTATGGTAATTAATAAGACAAATAACTCTAAAATTTAATCCGCTCCTACTGAATTAGTGAAATTCATAATATTCTACAAAGTTAATCTCAAAATTTGAGACATTTACTAAAATTTTGATAGATACTAATATATCTAATAAGACACTTAAAGCTAATATCATAAATAAATTTCTAATTGCTACTGACTATTAAGGTCCGACTCTCATATAGTGGTATATTAGTTGTTATAAATTCGTCATTTGAGTCGCTCGCGATGCTACCGGAGGATGATATTATATACAAAGCGCGCTGGTGGCTCAACAATAAAGACAATTAAGTGACGAATTATAGTTGTATTATCCGTAGTAGATGGTTATTTGCTATTAGAAACGGTATGTGTATTATGTTGCGGTGTTGATGATTATTATATATAGTATTAAGATTATTCTATGTATTATTTATGTCACATAGATTATTATTATTAGTATTATTATTATTGTCATTTGTAAGACAATTTAAACTATATTATTAATTAATTTTTAAAATAAATAAATTATATTTTTATTACAATTGATAAAAGTTTCTTTTTTATTTTATCATACAATTTACTAAGTTTAAAATAACCTTTGTTATCGTTATATCATACAATTTGATGCTTAAACCATGTAGTTATGTATAGGTTGATCAAGAAATTACATCTTTGTTGTGGTCATCACTTATTTAACTATTATTTCATGCTTAAACTATGTAGTTAGGTATAAATTAATGCCTTATAGTATTTTTTTAAGGTATCGTATTCCCACGATCCGTACACATTTAGCATAAATTTTGCATGTTTCATATACATTTCATGTGAATGTTTGTGTAAATTTCTTAAATTTTTTATGTCATAATACTTGCACATTTATTTTTTGTTAGATTTTTTGCATGTTAGCTATAGATGCATTTCAGGTAACCAACCGCACAAGGTGGACCGTCCTTGGTATATATGTATTTTTAGCCGCTTCGTTGGGACTCTATTTTTCCTTGTTCATCATAGTTATGAGCCACATTCACCAATTATTCACATTGTTAACGAGAAATGTCACGGTCTTACTATAGATTGTATTGGGCTTGCGGAGGATAATATAGCATTGGAGACGGATATTCTCAAACCTAGTGAGCACATGATTCTTCGCGTAACATAATATAACATTGCTGACAAATATTATTATTATTGTTATTATTTAGATCATGTGTATGCCTATTTTAATTATATTATTATTATTAGTAATTAATATTTATAATAAATAAATGTATTATATTTATATGATAAAAATAATAACAAGTTTCATGATTCTCATATAAAATAAATTTATTAATGTGTTTTTTAATTTTATCATACAATATACTATGCATAGAATAACCATTTATTAAAAAAAAATATATCAATTTATCATACATTTTGATGCTTAAACGATGTAATTATGTATAAATTGATCATTTAGTTAATGTTTGTTGTTCTTATTACTTATTTAACTGTTATTTGATGTTTAAACCATGTATTTTGGCATAGATTAATGCGTTCTAGTATTTGTTTAAAGTGACGTATTCCCATAATCCATACAAATTTAGCATGAAATATTTGTGTAATTTTTTTTACGAGTTTTGTTTCGTAATACTTATACATTTATTTTTATGTTAGATTGTTTGCATATTAGGTACAAATGCATTTCAGGTAACCAATCACACAAGGTGGATCGTACTTGCTATATTTGTGTGTCTAACTTGTTTAAGATGTAACTATCTTTTTACTGGTTCATCGTAGTTAGGAGCCACGTTAACCGATTATTTGCGTCGTTACATGATAATGTATTGGTCTTACTATATATTTCATCGGGGCTACAAAGACTCATGTAGTACTCCCTCCGTCCCAAAATATAAGTCGTTCTAGCAAAAAAATATTTGTCCCAATTTATAAGACGTTTTCAAATTTCAAGGTGTTATTAATGGTTAGTTTACCATTATATCCTTTGGTATTTAATTATTTACTTCATTTTGTTCCAATGTGTATTAAATGAAAGGGTTGTTTATGGAAAGCAGAAATACTTTGTACAATTCTAAAAACAATCATGAGTTTCTTTAATCGATGTGCCAAGAGCTAAAATGTCAAATAAAAAAGGACTGAGGGAGTATTGTATAGGAATATTCGCAACAAGAGTGAGCACATGATTTTCCGCGTAGAGAATATTGAAGTTCGACTCTCATATTGTGGTACCTTAATTAGTAGGTATTAATCATTAGAGTCGATCACGTTGCTACCGAGAGATGAGATTAATATGACATCAATTTTTTATTGGGTTAACTTGTTACCATACACCCTACTCATTATCCTCTTTTATTCAATGCATATGTTATGTACCATACACGTTGGTGGCTCAGCTACAAAAGACGATTTATAGCCATCTTATATGTAGTGATGTTTATTTTCTATTGAAAAAAAATGTGAGTATATTAAGTCACGATGTTGATGATTATTTTATATATATTATTAAATATAAACTACATATTATTTATTCACATGGATTATTATTATTATTATTTATGTCATGTGCATGTCTATTTTAATGTATTATCATTATTATTATTAATTAATATTTAAGATAATAATTGATTGTATTTATATATAAAAAATAATAAGTCATCCGAAATCTCATTATATAAAAATAAAATTGATTAATTATTATTTTTATTTTATCATACAATTTAAGATTTGGCTAAATCTCCTGAGTCGACTCGATTCCTAATGACTCCACACAAATGAATAGAAAAAAACACACACAAAAAATCAAAATACTCTGTTGGTGTATTTATGATTTTTATAGCAATAATTTGGTGTCCAAGAATTGAAACATTCTAAAAAAAAAAACAAAAAAAAAATTAATTTTTTTATTATAAGTATAATACATAAAAAAAATCATATAAATCCACAAACACCAATTACTAATTACAAACATGTTTAGTAATAGTTTATACACATGTTTGTGGTAAAGTAATACTTTTGGAGATATTTAAATTGGAGAAATTATAGTAAAATTATGTTCTTTCTAAATAACTTATCAGATTTGTTTTTATAAATTCAATGAGTATAATATGGAGAAAATTAGTTCGAAATAGTTTTATATAATTTGATCAAATATTTAGATTTTTGTTGTGTTTATCACTTATTTAAATGTTATATGATGCATAAGCCATGTATATACTAATAGATTAATGCGTTCTATAATATTTGGTTAAGGTGTCGTATTCCCGATCCGTGCAAATTTAGCACAAGTTTCCGCATGCTTCGTGTAAATCTCGTATGAAATGTCACATGTTTCGTTTTATACATAAAGTTTTAGGAAATTTTCTTACGAATTTTGTTTCATAATAATTGTATATTTAGTTCTTGTTAGATTTTTTGTCGATGGTTACCTGCATGTAGGTATAGATTTTTTTATCATACAATTTAATAATGGTAGGTTCGACTCTCATTATTATGCTTCTTCTTATTAATATTATTATTCTTATTCTTATTTTTATTATTATTTATGTCATGTGTATGCTAATTTTAATTATATTATTAGTATTAATATTTAAAATAAATAAATTGATTATATTTATATTAAAACAATAATAATAAGTTATCATTATTTCATTATATAAAAAAACTTAATTAATTATTTTATTTAATCATACACAATTTACCATGTTTAAAATAACTTTGTATCTAAAAACATCTTTATCATTTTATCATACGATTTGATGCTTAAACCATCTAGTTATGTATAGATTGATCATGCAGATTAATTTTTGTTTTACTTATCACTTATTTTACTTTCTATGCTTAAACCATGTAGTTAGGTATAGATTAGTGCGTTCTACTATTTGGTTCAAGTGTCATATTCTCATGATCCGTGTAAATTTAACATGGTTTTCCGCATGTTTCATGTAAATTTCATGCGAATATTTGTGTAAATTTCCAACGGATTTTTTCCATAATACTTGTACATTTATTTGTTGTTATATTATTTTCATGTTAGGTATAGATGCATTCAAGTAACCGACCGCACGAGATGGATCGTACTTACTATATTTGTGTTTCTAACCATTTATGTTGAGATTATCTTAGTCTAATATTTTTTTGTCTCTACTTGAACCCACTAATAGATATTCGATGAACTATTTATACACCAAATTAGTCGTGGATGAAGTAATTATTAGCTATTAATATTAGTTTCCTAAAGATGATGTATTTGCGAAAACTTTACATATGGATGAATTATCCATAAAAATGTACAGAAATTACGAAAGCATTATTATATATATTAATATGCTCAGGTTTTAACCCTACCGTCTCAAGAGCTGATTCTTCACATAAAAATTATTTAGAGAACATATGAACATGAAATTTATATGTTTGCATCTTTTTTCCTATGATGGAAATGTTGTTTCAGATATAGAGTCTCGATTCGTGAGAGTCGATGGTTTTGGTCTTTTAACAATGGATTAGTTGCGATGAATCTCAATTCTAAATAATATGAAGTTGTTGTTCTTGATGGATTGAACGATTCCTGCAAAAGAAAGAGCAAAAAAAGAGAGAAAATATACAAAGATAAGATAGGAAGCGACAACCTTAATTTCAGTTTTTTAATATCGTATATATGATCAAATATGAAATGATTTTCCTTTTTGACCCTTTTACATTTAACGAAAATGTTTTACTAAATTCCTTAAGTTGTCATGAATTAAAACAATTGTTATAATTGTCTTTATCTCTTCTGTTTCTTTCTCATTTAACCTCAGAGTTTTCCAATCCTTTATAATCCGATCTACTAGCCACCGCCATAAACCATAACATTTATTAAGGTTTAAGGGTCTAATACTAAATTATTGGACCAACAAATTCTTTCTTAAAGACTAGATTGGTTCAACTAGTTTATCTGTACTTTTATATTTTTAGGATACTAAAAAATATAAATATTATTATTATTTGTAAATTTAATATTCTTAATATTTATTATTTTAATTAATTTACTAGACTTGTATCAATATATCTAAATATTATGAATTTACACACGATGAGATATTCCAATTTAGGATTTGCTTATAATATTTATTAGATCATACATGTGTACTGAAGTGTATTCATCTAAATTGTGCACTATGAAATGTTATTGTTCATATACAATATATAATGATCTTTTTCATATGAGATGATAGTCGACTATAGACTAAAAAAGTTCCGCCATGACTTATGGTATGTCTAAAAGTTATGCAATAAATGCATTGTTAACCACCACCTTAATGAACCTTGACTCATCATGGAGTATATTATAAAAGTGAGACACAAACTTGTAATCAACACGTGTCAACTTTCAACTAGTCCTATTTTACTAAATTTAAGATCGCTTGATTATATAAAAATAAAAATGAATTATTAAATTATTGATATGAAAATGTATACCTATACACTGAAGTAATAATACAATATGGAATATTGATAACTTATTTGAAATCAATTCTGAACTGAAATCAAAATTATACTGAAATAAAAACAATACTCTCACTAAATTTGCATATCCTCTAGACTAAGAACACCAACATGAATGTTTTGTTCATGAAATAATTTAAGAATTGTAATCTTAGTAGAAGGAGATGAAAAGAGAAAGATAAATCTTTATACTTTAATGTAATCTCAAATGAGTTAAACAAGTTTGTTTTATTTTCTCTCTATTTATTTCTGTGATTATAAGGATATGAATGTCTATTTTTATTGAATGTTATTAAGTTTGTTATAAATTCAGTCTAAAAAAAATATGCAAGTCTGAATCATATTTTACTATTAACATCATTTGAACTTATAAAATCATGCACTTAAATGATCTCCTTAATAGTCTAACTCATTTATGTCATCATGTGATGCTGGATACTTAGTATTGGATGACTTATATTAAATGTACAATGCTACATCCCGGGAACACTTAGGTTTTTACTTAAGATTTATATAGTAATTTTATCAACTCAAACAAATTGGAGGTTTATCGCTCACACCATAACCCTTTAGCATACTATTAATGTATGTACTTTGTGATAAACCCACACAATTATTAAGGATAATATTTATTATTCTTTGTTTATTAATATATAAGACCATACACCTAAAAAGGTTCGATTGAATATTATTAATAGAAATTTATTGATGACATGCAAAAGATCTTTGTAACTTATGGTAATTAATACGAAAATTAATTCTAAAATTTAATAAATTATGATATACCTAATGAGACACTTAGACCTAATATCATAAATGAACTTCTAATTGTTACAAACTATTGACTCTATTAGATCTGAATATAATTGTTACAAACCTGCTAATGTATATGCGGACCGATTAAAGTTTGAAATTTATCATTCTAAATTAATAGATTTATTAAGTTCTAACATATATATAAAGATTCCTTTTCTAATTTCACAATTCATAAATATTTGAGATTAGTATTCATTTAATGAAGCTTAATTTTTGAAGTGTGTAGGACGTGCAATGATTATTTTTGAAATAACATTTTGAAAAGTCTAAAATAAAGGTTATGTTAAAAGTTAACAAAACTTGTTTGGTCTAAGATCTTATGAATAATTTAAGTGAATCATCTTACATAAAGTTTCATTCTTGTTACAATACTCCATAACTAAATATTGAAAATCTAAATGTGATCATATGAAAGCTTAAACTAAATACTCCATTTCCATCAGAATATTTCTAATGTTTTATGTAACTCTTTATAGTGTTACAAAAGCTAAATTTTGATTATTTTGTTTCACCACTAAAGATCTTAATGTTCTTGTTGAACTTTTTATGGTTTCACAAGGGCTGAAAGTGGATTCTTTTGTTGCATTATAAATTATTTTAATATTCTTGTAGAGCTCTTTATAAAATTACAAAGGTTGTAAGTGGATTCTTCTATATACCATAAAGAATCTTAATATTCTTGTGGACCTCTCTATGACATTAAAAAAATATGGAACTAGACGGGAATAACGAGATGATCAGTAATGAATAATCAAATCCTTATCATTTGAATATAAACATATCATTTATGATTATTCATGATCATATGATATGTATTATTGATTTTATATTATTTTTGTACTAATTTAATTGCTAGTTTTAATTAAGAACAAATAAAATACTTTTCTTTCTTTATTTATTATTTATTAGTAAATTGAGAGATACAATGAGAATAATATGAGTAAAGTTGTCAATATGAGCTACAATTGAAGAAAATGATTAAAGCAAATAACTCGAAGATAAATAAATCAAGAATTATATAAGAAGAAGAAAATATGTGAAATTAAAGGCAATTCAAGAAGAAATTAATTTGGTCCCCTAAAAATAAACTATAATCTCTTACTATTTAATTAAAATAAGATAACATTTTTTCATTTTATTTTACAAGAATTATAATTTTATTTTTTTAAGATGGATTTTATTTATAGGAATAATGGGTTACAAAAAAATTCATAACTTTTCCCGATAAAAAAAGGGTAATATAATTATAACAACCTAATATCAAACTTATATACTAATAATAATCCAATATTTACAAATAACCACCTCGTAGTCCGAAATACCCATAACCATTTTCTCTCTCCTATTTTTTGTGTTAAAAAAATATATCATATTTTTTCAGATCATAGCTCCAAACGAATATCCAAAAATACCATTGTTTTTTTAAGAGAAACAAAACTAAATCCATAACATATATTTTTTTTATTATTTTAGTTAGAAAATTACGTGTAAATTGGTTGTGAGTTTTATTTTGTTTAAATAAAACAATTTCCATCTAATTTGGCTGCGAAAAAACAATTGTTGTTTAGTTGTGGTATTACGTCTAATTTGGTTCCAAAAAATAAATTTTTGTTTAGTTACGGAAATATGTGCAATTATGTTATGGAAATAAGAATAAAATAGTTATGGAAATATGATTTTGGTTGCTAAATAAGTTTGATAGTATTAAAAACAATATACAAAAGTTTTTTTTGTTAAAATAAGTGTTAAATATGTGTGGAACAACTAACTTTTTTGTAGTTTAAAAAATATATGATTTTTTCTAGTGACTTAAAAAAATAGAGTTGAAGTTACGTGCAAATATGTTGTAAAAATAATAAGAAAATAGTTGTGGAAATAGAATTTTGGTTGTTATATAAGTCTGATTATGTGAAAAAAAATACTTTTATTTATGAAAAATAAGTGTTAATTGGATATGAAATAACTTATTTTTGTAGTTAAAACAATATGTGCATTTTTATAGTGATTGTTTTTAAAAATTGAGTTGCAGAATTATGTATAATTTGGTTGTGAAATAAGTTTGTAAAAGAAACTATTGTTTAGTTGCGAAATTTGGTTTGTAGAAAAAAGTCCAAATATCACTCATGGATTTTGTATACATAAAATTTAAATATATGAAATTTTAAAGGTTAAAAATAACCAATAGTTGAAGACTGTACGTGTTTGTATTGTGAAATGTATTGGTGGGAGAGTTTATGCTGCGTGTGTTTTTTGATAAACTTTAACATCGAGGTGTTTATCTGTAATTTTAAATTTACCCATGTGGTTATCGGTAACTTACCTTAAATAAAACTCTTAAATAACAAATACAGATTTATTAAGACGAGTGAAGAAAGTATACATAACATTAAGTTCTTCACCTTTCACCTTTTATTTTTTTCTTCTCTTATTTACCTTTTTATGTGATAATACTCATAAGGAGATAAAACCTATTTATTCTAGGGTCATAAAACCTCTGTGTATACATTTATTATGAATTTAAATTTACATTAAAAACAATTCCGCATATTTTTTTAGTATTAATAGTAAACTTAAGACTTTTAATTTCCGTTGATTAATTTATTAATAACAGATTTAGGTTGAGATTCATAGGTAAAATACACTTTAATTATTTATTAATACCACTAGTTTGAATGAGTAATGTGTTACGGTCATCCCGAAAGGGGTAGCCGAGTTGGTCGAGTAAGATATGCTTGTGCCCAAAGGTCATGCGTTTGAGTCCCTTTAGAAACGCTTTCTTGGCTCAGTCTGTCACCTTGTGTGGTTTATGTTCTGGGATTGGTTTGCAGACTATGGCGTCAGACTGAGGGTTTATCCTGTGCACACTCGTTGAGTAGCGGCTGCGGGTTCCCTCCGAAAAAAAGTGCGCTACAGTCATGGTTCACTAAAGTTCGAACTAGGTTATTAGAATTTATGACCTCATTGTGGGAGGTAGAGGACTAGTGATATAAACATTCATAAAATAAGTTTACTTGTGTGAGATTGAGAGATGATCACAACGCTCTAAAAAGGGAATTTTTCTTTGAAAAAATATGTTTAGATTTAAATTAATTATTTGTTAAATATTTTTATAAATTGTATTTATGTGTTCCAATGACCATGTAATAGTTTTTTATATTAATTTCAACTTTCAATTTTATTTTATTTTATATTATTCAATTTTAGTTTCCTACACCAATCCTGATCCCTTTGATCAAATAAACAAACTTCAATTTTTTGTTCATTAATTAGCAAAGAGAACTCTGACTACTCTGACTGTAACGAGGGCCTTCTAATCACGACCATGACATGTTTTTCAAAAAAATATTATCAGTGACTTGTTTGATCGTATCCAAGCCTCTAGTGAACGTGGAAAAACTCTAACCATCTGATTTTAAAACATGCATCCCAAATTCCATATCAAGGTCGGAAGAAGAAGCAACACACTGACAACAAGTTTCTAAATTCATAGAGATGTTCTGAAGCCTAGAGATAGATATACCTTTTGCTGACCTAATAGAGCAAATGAATAAATGTGCGAAGTTTCTCAAAGACATCATTTTCCACAATTTTTTTTGAAAGACTTCAAGGCATTTATGTAGACAGAGGAATGCATTCGACGATTCAAAATTAATTACCAGAAAAGGTATAAGATCCTGAGAGTTTTATTATTCCTTGTAAAATTAGTAATTTAAAATTTGATAAATGTTTTTGTGATTTAGGTGCTAGCATCAATTTAATGTCTCTTTCTATTTGTATAAAATTATAAGTGGAATAAAAGGTACAACTATTTCTCTATAGGTAACTGATAAGTTTATTACATATCATAAGGGCATAATAAAATATGTTTTGATTAAGCTAGATAAAATTTATCTTTTCCAACTAATTTTATAGTTTATAAATGGAGCAAGATAGATTTTGTAACACCTTATTTTAAGGTGATCTTTCCAAGCTACTGCTAGAAATGTGATTTATGTTAAAGCTTTGAAACTAATAATTCGTACATGAGATGAACATGTAAAATTTGGTGTATTGGAATCTTTAAAATTTTAAAACCATAATAATGCATGATTTTCAATTGATGTGGTAGATAATCGTGCACAAAATTATCTTATTTTACATTAGAAAATTCTCTAGCACATGCTAGACGAAATGAAACTATAATTAAAAAAGAAGAGGTATTAAAATGTGTTATGGATTTTGATAATCTACCTACTCAGCATTTTTGAATGTTCATATTTTGAAAATAAAATTACAAAAATTTGAAACATCATCTAAGTTAGAGTTAAAACCTCCACCCTCACGTTCACTATGGTGCCTTGTCACCTAATACCTAAAGGCAACTGGTTTGAGCTTCATTGACTATCACATAGACAAATGGATGATAGAAACAATTATATATATAAAGAATAAATAAATTGACAAATATATTTTTTTTATATTATTTCAGTTTATTGACATAATGTTTAAAAATATTCAAGTAAAATAATAAAGTGAAAGTTTATTTTTTTAAGTAAATTAATTTTTTTTAGACTTATTCAATTCTTTATCCATAAAATGTGTTTATGAATTTTTCATGTGTTCTATTGACTTGTTTCAAAATTAAGAAATTTGGTCTTGAGTTATACCATAGGATAATATCATTTTATTATACTTTTAATTGTGATATTTTATTTTTGGCATGGACTAGAAAATAAATAAGGACGAGGTAATTTGATCAAATGATATTTATTTAGTATAAAATTAATGCATTGTCTCAAATCTATATTTGGGTAGTGGGTTTCTAAAAGAACTATTATAAAATGAGATTTCAATACAAATGGAGATAATTATTAAATCATGAGTCTATAATGTTCAATGTTAGGTTTGTAAGGTTTTGCTTATACTAGATGTCACTAACTGTACAAATTTCTTGAACAATGCTTTCATTATTTTTAAGGTTTAATGATCTCATTTTACAAATTACCTCCTTACTAATTCATTTAATAACGAACTATTGCACATATTAACTATATAAACCAAAAATTGAATCATGACATTTTTAACTGACACGTCATACCTCCTTTTAGTGGTAACTACCATGGATAGATATGACAAACTATTTGAGCTTATCAATGAACTGTATCTATAGTTGAATATATACACAATATAAAATAAAATATATCTGGGATATATGTATATGTATAGTTATATATGAATATGAATGTCTTCATGATATCTATTTTAATTTTTAAAGAGTTTCATTGTTTAATTTGTACCTTATTCAATATATTTTCTCCATTCCCCTTTGATGTATCCATGACATTTATGAATAGTTAGAATGCTCAAGAATTTCTGAAGTATCTTATCAACTAGCTTTTGTATTCCTTTATGAGAGACACTACTTTAATACTTATGATAAAAATGTGCAAATTTGCTAGAATATTTCAATTTATTTTACTGAAAAATACATAAATATGTATAATATCATTACAAAATTTATTAATTGCAATCATTAGCGGACACGATGAGCGCCAAAGCGCTATACAATTAATTCACTTTTCAATGCCTCTATATATTAATTACCATTATTTATAATTATGTTTTACCATCCCTTAATTTTGAAATTTAATGTATCAAGTGAATCAATGATCAAATATCGTTTAGATGTGTAAGATAACAATAAATCACCACTATATGCGAATATGTTTTACCATCACTTAATTTTGGAGATTTAATATATGTATTAGATGAATTTAAAATATCTCTAATTGTTAGGTGTAGATTGAAATATAGACTAGGAATACTTAAGGTCTGAAACTTGGTGCACCATAAATTATTCATATAACATAATATTATTTCTAGCAAATTTCAATTTATAGGTCCTTTTATTGGTTAATTTTGAATTTATGGGACTTAACTACTAAATTATTCAAAATTCTAAAGTTTAGGTGGAACAAAAAAAGAATCGTTTAAATTGAAAAAATGAGCGCTGCGATGTGAGCGTCCAAAATCAGTCAATCAAGTTGTTTTCATACTCGTGGTGAACACTTTAAATTGAAAACCCCAATTTCATCTTGAATAAAGTTTTTTTATAAACATTTTAGGTCTGAAACTTGACGATGTAATTAAACATAAAATTATTTCTTTTATAAATTTTACAGTTGCTACTATCAACAAATAAATTCTTGAGTTTCATCGATTTCAGATTCAACTACTTGAAAATTTGATAAAATGAAGCACTCCAATTTATGAATTTTGGTAATAAAACTTACAACTCCATAAAAAATATTATATGATATGTTTTAAATAATTTCCCATGGAATATCATCACTATTCATGGAAGAGTATTCCATTACCATGATATGATGGATATCCAGGTGTCTTACCGAATAAACGTATCATACTTTACATTCTATCTAAATAATTGAAAATAGGTTATCAAAGGTATAACTATTTTCAATACTCAGAAACGTTATACTTAATCATCCATGATTAAAAATATTAAAGACTGACTTTTATGAGGTTGGAAAGTTTGAAAGGATATTCATATGTACCCCTCATCATAATCATTAGTGAAGACGGTTGGTGATAACACGCTCTACGGTACCTCTGATGTCACTACATTAAGGTTAAAAAATATTGATTCTAGGCTATTTCTGAAATAAGCTAAGCCTTCAATGAGGGTTGCACCTAACTTTTCATGCTAAGTGAACGAACTTTTCAACCATTAAAAATTAGTTATGTATGAGTATGGTGCGTGTAAGTGTAGAAACTGTATCATCACATAAATGCTCATCATCAAGAAATATGTGAGGTACTCTTCCGTGGGGTGCGACCTACACACAACAAATGTTCATTGAACTGTGAAGCCACAATTTTTTTTAATTTAATGACTCACCTAACATTGACCATGCATGTTGGATACTAGATCTGTCAATCAGTTCCAGCGAAAAATATTTGAAGTGCTCACATTGTAATTATACAAAGAGTACTTAGCCGTCTATTTGTAACACTTTCTATAATATCTGTAATATTAGAATGCAGACATGGACGAGGTTCAGTAAACGTTTATGGAAAAGTAAGAATAAACATGTACTGTATTCCTTCTTGCAGTAATTTTATTCATTTATTTGCTGCAATTACCTTTCACCAACGCATGTAACTTTAACAATCTAATATCATTGCTACATGAGTAATTTCCAAACACTTTTAAATTTGATGTTTCCTTTTCAAAAATGTCAGGCCTGAAACAAAAGAAGAACCAACACATCTAGAGTGATATTAAGCCTCTAATAACACCTTGTTTGCAAACACTACTATTAAAGGATATATAATAATAAGCTGTATGATCAATCCATGATTTCATTAACAAATTCTTTCAAATTCGTGAATTTTCTAAAATAACATTATATTCATACATAAAACATTAAAAATGAAATGAAGGATACTATGCATTGACCTTAAAAGAAAGGTAAGAGTGAGATATGTGATTTAGATATACAAAGACTAGGGTACAATTAAACGTATAAACCAACGACAGCAAAGTAACAAAACATATTTTCCTAAAATAAACAATAAAGAGGAGAACAAAACCTTATAACCACTATGCTTTAGATCAACAATGTAGTTGTTAAGGTGGCGACCAAAGTCCCACATCCCACATCGGTTAGACATGGAAATGATCAATGGTATATAAGTATGAACATATCTTAACTAGTATGAGGCCTTTTGGAAGTGGACCAAAAGCAAAGCCGTGCGGACCTTCGGGTGCCAAAACAGACAATATCATACTAGTGTTGAGATTTGGTTGTTCTTACTTATATACAAAGGCAGAATATGTGGTACCTATATTCGTTACAAATGGTATCAGAGCTCCAGACCCAAACAAAAACGTGATGGTGGTGAAATTCTCGAAATTCGAACATGAGGAACCAACAACCATGCTCAAGGTGAATGGTCTGCTTTATACAACCTAGTTCAGAGTGCGCGTGACTCCTTGGATCAGGATGAGGTGGACTTGAATGAAGTGACGCTAAGAAACAGGCGGTGTGATCAATGGTAAGACCTAGTTCTGATCCCAGCTAAGGAATAAGCAGGGTGGTCGAGTGAGCAGATAGATTCGATGTAAAAGCTCTAGGTATCAGGTAACCCTAACCTGATAAGAGTGGACAAATGAAAGTCAATTGAGAGGAGGCTAGAGTGGTACTTTTTTTGAGAGGAGGATTTGTTAAGGTGGTGACTAAAGTTCCACATCCTATATTGGTTAAACATGGGAAGGATCAGTGGTATATAAGTATAAACATATCTCAACTAGTATGAGGCCTTTTGGAAGTTGACTAAAAGCAAAGCTGTGCGGGCCTTCGGGCGCCAAAGCGGACAATATCATACTAGTGTCGAGATCGTTTGTTCTTACTTATATACGGAAACGAAATATGCGGTACCCATATTCCTAACAAATGGTATCAGAGCCAGACCTAAACGGAACGCGATGTGGTGAGTGATGTGGGTGAAATTCTCAGATGCCGAACATGATGTACATTGATCTACTCTAGAAATCCTAGTTCGGATTTTCTGTGACTCATCAAGCGGTGTGACTTGATTAGAGTATATCAAGACGGCGGTACTGATTGAAGTGAAGCTAAGAAACAAGACAGTATGTTCTAATAGGAGGTGAGCAGTAACATTTATAGTGCCTCTATGGTTCAGGTAGCCCTAACCTGATTAAAGTGAGCGGATGGAAATCAATTAAAAGGAGGCTAAGTAGTAATTTGTTCGAGAGGAGGATTTGTTAGGGTGGCGATCAAAGTCCCACGTCCCACATCGGTTAGACATGGGAAGGATCAGTGTTATATAAGTATGAACATATCTAAACTAGTATGAGGCCTTTTGGAAGTAGACCAAAAGCAAAATCGCGTGAGCTTTGGGGGCCAAAACGGACAATATCATACTAGTGTCGAGATCGGTTGTTCTTACTTATTTACGGAAAGGAAATATGCGGTACCCATATTCCTAACAATAAATAAGATGTAGCTAAAATCTTCTAAGGGAAGGACTTCCCTCATATCTTAATACATATGTAAAAAACACAAATAATTATATATATTAGATAAAATGTTAGAGAAAACTATAGCAACACTGAATTGCAGGTCTAGGTAGAGTGCCATTCTTGCCTCAAACAATCACCCTCAAAACGGTATCATATATTTTATTGTTCCTACATCTTTTCGTTTTATAAGGTCGGACATCATATATTCTGTTGATTACTACATATTTTTGTTTCATCTTTACCAATCAATACACCAAATTTATATTGAGGATAAAATTAGTCGACCTCAATTTCTTAATAAGAAATATAACTTAATTAGACTCTTCAAAATTAGAAGACAAATTATCCAATTCCAAATCATTAAGCCAAAAATAATTAACTTTAGATGCTATCAATAAGATTTTTAGTCAACTAGATAAGGTAACTTCTATTCCAGGAAGGTAACGGTACAGAATAAGAAGAGATTCAGAATAATATACTAGTTTATCTTGTAGAAAACAATTTAAAAAATATTAAACGTTTCAAAATATTATTCTGGACTAAAAAAATACGAGTTGTTATAACTAATTCATGCTGAAGTGCCTCCTCACAAGCTACATGAGACGCTAAAGAAATTCCAGCATCTCTAATAACTTTGGGTTTCGTTCGATGTTTTGAGCTCTCCCCAAACTCGCAAAGATATATTTTTATTTTTTTATATTTTTATCTAACATGACATTGAATTGAATCACATAACAGCTTAGGCAATAAAAATTAATTAGATGTCAAGTTAATTTTATTTTATACAAGGACGATATTCACATATTCGTTTTGTTTGATGAGTTACATTGTTTAGCATGTACGTTCCAGCATAGACATAGACGACACTTAAACAAGCAAGTCCCTATCAATTAAAGCACATGACGTATCTCCAATCAGATAGAGAGTAAGCTTGCAGTATTTATGGTAACAAACCTGTGGTAGGTCTCCCACAGTATAGAGATGATAGACGGAAGCCGTGGCGGATCCATGATTAAAATTTAAGGTATGCCCAAAAATGTTTTGGAAAATAATTTCAATAAAATATAAATATCTGAGTATTGCATGATAAAAATATATAAATATTTTAGTTACAACTCAAAATGAAAATATATTATAGTCCAAAAGTAAATGCATTATTCTCTTTTTCATGGTTTGAAAGTGTTGGATAATATCTAGATCATCAACTTTAGAAAACACTTTTTTCTCCACAAATGTCACTGAACAATCATTACGCCATGTACTGACCATTCTATTCTGAGCACATTCTTCACCAATTTCATACGAGAAACTACTCGCTCAACACTTGCGGTAGCAATAATAGCCTCATCTGAGCTTCGATACGTCCATATGAACAAGCCTAACACCCGAATTTCGTCTACAAGAGTAAGTGAACTACCAACAGATTCAAAAGAAACAAAATTTAATCAAGAAGAAGTGATGTAGCCTAAACCAAGATTTTCGAGAAACACAATAGCAAGCAGGGGATTAGGGGCATTGAAATGAGAGAACGATAATTTCTCTTTACATTTCAATGTCCACTTAGTGAGCCAGTCTGCAGCCCTATTTTGGACTCTCGAGACATATGAAATGGTCATTGAAGGAATGAGAAGATCTCTGCATATAAAAATTATTGATTTGAGGTACCAATGATTTTTCCAATTCTTAATAATGTTAATTAGAGTCAAACAATCTGTCTCTATATCTATATTAACTCAATATCTTTCTTTGCAGATCAATAGACCCTCAAGAAACGCTCCGGTTTCAGCAACCAGAGGAGTTAGCTTGCCAAAATATTTACTCGAACCATTTAAGATAGTGCCTTTCCAGTCCCCGAAAACTATACCTCCACCACATTCTAAGTTGTTGAGGCAGGATGCGTCCGTATTAAGCTTTAACCTGTCATTAACCGGCGCAACCCATTTAAGATAAGTAATTTTATTGCAGATATTTTGCTGGGAAAGACATCCTAATGTTAGACCAACATCACTGACACTAGTCCAGTGTTTGCAGGTGAGAACATTAGAAATGTTTAGTCCTAGAATAATTTTGTTGATTAAATTGATGGAAGTAAAAATACTAAGGCCAGCTTCCTTAAACTTTTCATTATTTCGACTTTTCCATATCACCCAGCAGATTATAGCTGGCAATGAATGAGTGATATGGACTTTTTGAGTCGAAAACCAAAACCAGTGATAAACAACATGCTTTAAAGTCATAAATATTTCGATTCTAATATTGAAAAGGTTGCTGAAATGACTCCATAGACTCCAGGCATAAGCACAGTTGACAAAGAGAGGGTTAACAGCTTCACAATTTAAGAAAAATGGGCATTTTGATGCCAAGTTTAAATGTTTTTTTTTGCAAAACAGAGTCTATGAGAATAAAATTTTGAATGATATTCCAAAGCAAGAACGAAAACTTCCTTTCGTATGATAGTAGCCCAGGTTTTTCTGTAGAAAAGCGAAAGCCTGTTGTTTTCCTGATGGAATTCCATATGCACTTCATGTTAAAATGGTAATCAGAAGATAAATCCCAGATCATAACATCATCTTTAGAGGAGTCAATCCTGAACTTGCTAATTCGGTTTATTCTGTTTTCAGGTACAACACTATTTAGCGCATCAAAATCCTAGAAGCCAGCTTTCCAGAAGGAGTTCACCCTGGCCTCAAGAAACCACCTAATATTGCAATATGTATGATGTTTATTTTGCTGTAACTTTATTGAGGTTTAGTCCTTCATGAATTTTTGGATAAATTTTAACATAATTTTGCACCCAAATATAAACAATTCTGAACACAACGCTTTTCAAACAAACCCATTAGTAGTGATTGAAGTGCTTCCATATTAGTAACATGTACTTTATGAATTTGAAAATAAAAATTCCAATTGATTAGAAGTTAAAAATAGACATATATAAGTATGACAGAAAAAACAAATAACATTTTTTTAGGTTTATGGACTTTTCCCTTGTTGTAGACAAAGCTTCCATCTACCGCCTTGAAGATCGGATATTTAGTGACATTAGTGTGAATGAGAATTCGAACCAATGCACCATTTTTCATCATAAACTGCCACAAGACATATAATAAAGGTAACCAAAATAGTAAATGTTGTATACTCTTATAAATCAAACATGCCTTAGTAGAAGATACAACATTATAATCTGCAGATTCTAATCCTTCCATGACTGTAACTTTCTATAATACAAATACCAAAGGAGTTCTAAATACCTTTTCATTTCGTAATCCTATTTATTAACCAGAAGAAAAAAGCTTAAGCCAGAATACCGTACCTGTAGGATCATGTCAACATTGTACTCTCTACTTGATCCCGAACTTTCTTGCATACTGTCACCCCTAAACCATTTCCAAAGCTATAAACTATCACAGATTAATGTGTCTTGAACAAAGAAACAGAATTGAAAGAAACAAATAACAATCGTCTAGTTCGCTACCTGGTTAAATTAGACAGAAGTGGACTCCCCTAGTACTAGATCGTACCAAGTTTCAACCCAGGATTGGACAAAAATTGTATGATCAAAACCAAAATTGAAATGTAGTATAATTATAATAAAGGGAAACCCAAAGTCGTCCCGAAATTTGAAGGATCTGTTGAAGTTGTTTAGATAGTTGTTCATTGGGTCAACATTATTTAGAAGCCGTTAGTTTATGGGTTTTTTGTGGGTTTTTTGTTGGTTTTTTGTGGGTCTTTTTTGGACAAAATCACAGTCAAAGTTCTCTGAACACGCTTTAGTTTACTTGTGGTTTTGATTTAACTTATGTCAGTCATTTAACTTATGTTAGTGACTTTTATCTTGTATTTAAAGCTTTATCTACTAAATGAATGTAATAGAAGTCTTTTAGTTTTCCAGTAACTCACCTGCTTCTCTATCTTTCAATTATTCTCACCATTAAATCTCTGTCTTCTACACCAACAAAGTGGTATCAGAGCCCTTTTCTTAAAGAATTTGTGAGGTTAAAATGGAAAGAAAATTTTCAATCACTGCACCACCAGTCTTCGATGGAGACAATTATCAAATATGGGCAGTTCGTATGAAGAGTTACTTGGAAGCTTTGGATCTTTGGGAAGCAGTTGAAGAGGATTACGAAATCCCTCAACTTCTAGAAAATCCTACTATAGCATAGATCAAAGCACATAAGGAAAAGAAGACTAGAAAATCAAAGGCAAAAGCTTGTTTATTTGCAGATGTATCCCAGATGATATTCACACGAATAATGTCTCTCAAAGCAGCCTAAATTTTTTGGGATTACCTCAAAGCTGAGTACGAAGGAGATGAAAGGATTCGTGGAATCAAAGTCCTAAATTTAATTAGGGATTTTGAGTTGCAGAAGATGAAGGAGTCTGAGTGCGTGAAGGAGTACTCTGACAGACTTCTCAGCATTGCCAACAAGGTGAGATTGCTTGGGTCTGAATTAAAAGACTCCAGGATTGTTGAAAATATATTGGTGACGGTTCGAAAGAAGTTTGAAGCAGCCATTATTACTCTGGTGAACACCAAAGATCTGTCAAATATCTCTCTTACAGAACTATTAAATGCCTTACAAGCATAGTTGTCAAATCGTGTATCGTATCGTGTATCGATTTTGATTTTTTCCGTATCGTGTATCGCGTATCGTATCGTATCGTAAGATACGGTAATCTATTAATATATAATATATATATATATATAAATATAATATAAAATAGTTCGAAGTCTAATAATATTAGATGACATTAGTCACATTAGTGATATAACATATTTCACCATGTTTAATATCCATTACTTAAATCATCTAACCAAAAAACAAACCTTAAACCTTAAAAATCGTCATAAGACACAAAAAAATTCCTAAAAAAACTAATAACTATATTAGTCTTGATCTTCAAGATCGACGTCTTCGTCGTCTTCATTTTGATATATAACTTCATCGTCTAAATCTCCAACTTCTTTGTACTCTCCTTCATCTTCATCGATTAAATCCAACAAGTTTCCTTTGCCATTTCTTTTGAATTGACAACTTAAATCCCTTGGTCCTAAAATAGTTTGAATAAAAGTTTAGAAAAAGCCCCATTTTCACCTCGACACCGGAATCAAAATTGGGAGCATAATGAAACCTAAACAAAATTATAACATTTTTTTAAAACATAAATATAATATATAAATATGTAACAAAATATATTAGATGAGGTTTACCTAGGATTGAGATAATATGCGGCGGCATGAAGAGGTCTATGAAGTTGTAAATTCTAACGAATATCGATAATATTCCAAACATTTGAGTACCTTGTTTTCACAAAATTGATTTTTTTTTTCAATTTGCTCTTTTGCTCGATCCATTGCCTCATAAATATATCCCATTGCCGGTATAGCATCTCCATCGACAAGTCTTAAAACTTTCACTAAAGGAAGGGTACACTTCAAACAATATTGGATTGATTTCCAAAACATATTATCACCTAAAATAATTTTTTCGATCTCCATACCATCTTTTTTTTTCGCATAACTACTTCGAACCCATTCGTCGGAAGTGAACATAGCTCGCAACCCGTTTTTTTGACATAGTACACTTTTTAGAGTGAGATAAGCCGTAGCAAATCTATTAACGGCCGGCCTTACCAACTCTCGATTTTTTGTATACTTCCGCATCAAACTAAGAATCCAAACATGTCGATAAATGTAAACCATTAGCATCATTGCTTTCACAATTGTTGTTTTATGTACTCCTAAATCACCAATATCTTGTAAAATTAAATCAATGCAATGGGCGGCGCATGGAGACCAAAAAATTGGTCTTTTGTTCATCAATTTGGCACCGGCCGATACATAAGCCGAAGCACTATCCGTCACAACTTGCACAATGTTTTCTTCCCCAATCTCATCGATAATTTCTTCAAACATTTTCAACAACTCATCCGCATTTTTAGAAATAGAAAATGTATCAAGAGATTTTAAAAACACGGTTCCACTAGGACTATTCACTAAAACATTAGTGATAGATCTTCCTTTTGTATCACTCCACCCATCAGACATCAAAGTACAACCTTTTCTTTTCCATTCAACTCTATATTTTTCTAAGGTTGTATTAATATTTTCACATTCTTTCTTTAAGAAAGTCACCCTAGTTTCATAGTTAGCTACCAAAGTCATCATCTTTTTTAACAAAGGACTTTTCACAATATTAAACGCTATTGCATGACCATAAAAGAATCTACAAATATCTAAACATATCGGTTCTCGATCCTTCATCATTCCTGGCAAAGTCGATTGCTTCTTTCCTTTTGTTTTTCCTTTCATAAGAGCATCTATGGATCCATGAGTAACATTTACTTTCTCGACTTCAACATCATCTTCTTCAAAGCATTCAAAAACATCCGCATCTTTCATTTTCTTCTTTTGAAGGTCTTGATTTGTTAAAATGTTAGAAAAATAATCTCTAACTTCTTCCAGATTATTGGTACAAGCCGCAACATTTTGACGTGTCCTAGCTAGATGATGCTTCATCCGACTAATTCCACCCCAAAATTGTTTTGAACAGTAGTTGCATTGTAAATGCAATCTATAAATTTTTTTTATCATTAGGATTAACACTCTTACAGTGTTCCCATGTTTTATCTTTAGTCTGTTCCATTTAGGTGGTGAAAAAAAACTTGAGAAGAATTTAGAAGAAGAATAGAAGAAATTTGGAGTAAAAGACTTTCTGCAGCCGTATTAAACTTTAAACTTTCACTCTTTCGCCGTTCTTTTGTCAGTCTTAGACGTTTAGTATTCTTTACCGTTAGTAGATTTAAAATAATTTAAAATTTTAGTATAAAGTAACCAGTGTTTAGAGTTTTATTATTAATTCACTACTATGATTTATATATTAATTCACGTTTCTGGTCTAAGTATAGGCTGACTATGGTTTATATATTAATTCACGTTTCTGGTCTAAGTATAGGTAGTTATATTGAAGTTTGTAGGTTTGTATATTAATTGAATTTTGAATTATAGATACTGCGTGTTTCTGTTTTATTATATGGATACTATCTCTCTTTTTTCTTATATGGGTTTTTCTTATATGGAAATGGAACTGTCTGTTTTTCTTTCTATGGGTTTTTCTTATATATAACTGTGTTTTTCTTTCTCTTTTATATGGGTACTGACTGTCAACAGAGGGTTATTTTGTTATTATAATTAGTGACTTTAGGTAGTTATATTGCAGTTATATGACAGTTTTTAAATTTGTGAATGGTTTTCGTAGCAGTTATATAATGTTATGACCAAAATCTCAATAAAAGATGGGGAATCTCCATTTTTAAATCTTTAAATTCTGCAAAATCAATTATCGGACGATAATACGATACAATTGTTTTTATCGTATCGTACGATATCGTATGTGTATCGTCCGATATACAAATCCATCGATAAATAATATGATATGTATCGCTGGGTCTTCAGAAACCGATACGTATCGCGATACACGCGAGACGTATCGCGATACTAACAACTATGCTTACAAGCACAAAAGCAGAGAAGGTCTATGAGGCAAGAATAAGTGATTGAGGGTGCCTTTCCTGTAAAGCATCAAGACAACAACATGTATCAAAAAACAATCTTCAAAAAATGAACGGACAAGTGGAGATTCATCTAGCAATTTTCAAAAAAGAAAAGAAGCAAATGTGAGAAAATCCTACCCGCCTTGCCGCCATTCGAAAGTTAAAGGTCATCAACCATACAGGTGTTGGAGGAGACCTGATGCTAAATGCTCCAAATGTAATCAACTCGGGCGTGAAGTTGTGATCTGTAAAGTCAATGATCATATGCAGATGCAAGAAGCAGATGCACGGGTAGCTGATCAAGAAGCAGATGCACGGGTAGCTGATCAAAAAGCAGAAGATATGTTGTTTGTGGTCACTTGTCTTCCAGGCAGAGAATCGAGTGAGAGCTGGTTGATTGACAGTGGATGCACAAATCATATGACATATGATAAAGATCTCTTTGAAGAATAAAAAGACACCAAAGTTAGGAGAGTGAAGATCGGAAACGGTGAACACTTGGAAGTCAAAGGAAAATGTACAGTAGCCATAACAAGCTATGGAGGTACAAAGTTTATTTCAGATGTTTTATTTATACCGAGAATTGATCAAAATCTGTTAAGTGTTGGTCAATTGCTTGATAAATGCTATAAAGTGTTGTTTGAGAATAAATAGTGTCTGATCAAACATGGTAGCGACAAAGACTTGTTCAATGTTAAAATGAAAGGAAAAAAGTTTTCTCTAAATCCAATGGAGAAACGAGAATTACTTTCTCATGATATGTCGGAACATCATTCTAAACCGTGTTTTAGTGAGCCATCTTATGGTGCCACTGAAATTGATGTAGAGGAAAGTATCAGGTTAACCAACCTGCCTCAAGAAGTCCATGATACTGGTTATGGTTCTAATTTTGAATCCTCATTGTATCTGTCTAATCAGATGTTTGGGAACTTTAGTCATCAAACAAGTCACGAGTCATTATTTCGAGAATAAATTGATGATGTTTATTTAAAGGAGTCTTATCAACAGTTTAAACAAATATCGTTAAGTATTTAGAAATCCGGTGACAATGTCAATGCTTTGACAGATGTAGGTATTAAAAAGAAAAATCATGCTTTACTTCTATCTTTGGAAACCTTTGAAAAATGAATTTTAATGGAAAACATGAGATTTGTGTAGAAGTCTAGTTTGATGATGTTATCGACAAACAACTTGTGATAGAAACAAGCAGTCTTGAGCTTTCGGTTGAAAGACATACAAGAGTGAAAATTGTTGCTACTAGTGAAAGGCACAAAAAATCAAAGAAGAAGAAAAGAAGACCAAAAAATCTAAGCAGCATCTAAACAAGGAGGAGTGTTGAAGTTGTTTAGATAGTTGTTCATTAGTTCAACATTATTTAGAAGCTGATAGTTTATGTTGGTCCAGTTTATGGGTCTTTTGTGAGTCTTTTGTGGGTCTTTCTTGGACAAAGTCACAGTTAAAGTTCTCTGAAGAGGCTTTAGTTTACTTATGGTTTTGATTTAACTTATGTCAGCCATTTAACTTATCTTAGTGACTTTTATCTTGTATTTAAAGCTCCATTTACTAAATGAATGAATATAAGTCTTTTGATTTTCGAGTAACTCATCTACTTCTCTATCTTTCAATTATTCCCACCATTAAATCTCTGTCTTCTACACTAACAGAATGAACGACCATAACACATTAGAATCCGAAATTTGAGCAATATCAGATACTAGTACTTAATCCACAAAATCTCACATATACAACCTAATTCCCATCATAGAAATATCCTAAAATAGACTCTATTACAAATTTGTTACGAATAAGTTGATAGTGATAACCTAGTAGCAACCAGAGAAAATGGTATATATACAAATACAATACTAATAATACTATCTTGCTTGGTAACTCACTAAACTTAGTTTGGATTTTTTTAAATGAAATAGGTTCGGCTATTAGGTGTGACCAAATGGTTTCTTTTAATTAAATTATTAAATAGACTGACTTATTAGGTTGGTATGGTTAGACAGTGTATATAATTATAGGTAAATAATAAATACTAATTTTTTAATTAGTTACCGCGTCCATATTAGCGTCCAACGTGTGAAAGTTGACGTGGATGGTTAAAAACCATAATTGGATTAAAAGAGCTGATAATGACATGATGACTAGTTTATAGCATTTCTTAAAACACTAGAGACAAGTTTATTACAAACTTGAACGTAGGTGACTAAAATGAGACAACTTTCAAACGAAAGAGACTAATCAAGTTTTTAGCTTTTAAAAATTCTATATCATCGCAAAAAAACGTGATTTTAATCATACACACGTAACTCAACTAAAGATGTTATAAACAGGTATACATATGCAAGGCAATAAAAAAATAAAATATTTAGCTACTTTACGCGTGTTCGATGCGATCATAACAAGGGCGATCATGATGAAAAATAAATTCACTGTGATAGAGTAAAGTTTGCTAGGGACTAATAGTTTCAATACAGTGGGAGCACGACAGTGCCTGAATTTCACATTCAAAACCATCATACAAAGTAGTTCAGATGGATCCGAATGCCAAAAATGTTCCACCTCCTGAGGTGGAAGTTGCAAAGGAAAATATTGAGTACACTATCGAGGAACGCGATAATTGAGGGTTAAGATAGAGGCATTGAGAGTAGTGAAACAAGCATAAAAAAGGGTTAAAGAGAAATCCAGTGCGTCGGTACTTCACCATACTAACAATCCTGGAGAAAATGAGCAGTCTTTAAAGACCCATCTCAGCTCCAAGAAAACACACCGATCCAAACATGTGGAGAGTTCTACACCGGAGTCCTCCAACAGCTCATCTAATGAGGCAGAACTTGAAGAATCATTTTCTTCAAGAAGTGATGAAGGACAATAAAAAAGGAAAATGAGGTTAACTAAAAAATATTCAAGAAAAAAGGATATGCATAACAGGCTTAAGAAGCACCATGGGAAGGAAAATGGTTCAGCTGATCAGCATATTGAGTGTTTGGTGATTGACCCTTTTGCTTTTAATTCTGAACCAAGTATTTTTGCTACACCAAACGAAGATACTGTTTTTAGCCGCAACATGAACTGGAGGCAATCGTCTTTGTCTGCGAAAATACTCTCCGGACACCTTCCCAAGAGGTTTGAAAGCTCTAAGATGGAGAAATATGACGGGAGAAAAGATCCGGACAACCATCTGGAGTAGTTTACGAACTCTATGATGAACTTGTGATGATGATGATAATAGACTGTTGTGTATGGTCTTCTCCCAAAATTTCACAGGAAGTGCCCTTAAATGGTATAATAGTCTCCCTCAGGGCTCTATTAAATATTTTGATATATTTTATGTTGTCTTTCGGAGGCAGTTTGTTGGAAGTAAAGAGCTTAAGGGTAATGAGGATACCATTATCCATTGTGCTCAGGAGCCAAATGAGTCTCTAAAGGAGTACATCAGAAGATTTGTGAATACAAAGTATGGACTAGCAGATTGCTTCAAACAAGTGGCAATTGATTCCCTTAGAAAAGGGTTAAATCTGGGCAACTTGGCTGATTCCGTCACCCGGAAGAAAACCATGAATTTCGGGGGGAGGGGGGGGGGGGGGGATTATTGAATCAGGTGGGAAAACAAATCAATGTAAATGAAACTAAAAAGACTAGAGTGCATCGTCAGATAAAGTCCACTACTACAACATCAACACTTTAGGCTGCTAATTAGTCTGGGTACAGGTGAAAGGAGACCAGACAGGGATCTAATCGATCAAGGCATAATCAATCTAACCAGAAGCAGAACCAACAGGCCAGAAACAAGAGAGGACAATGGGTTCAACCTGAGTGGTTTTTTGAATTAGGGGAAAGTGTGGCTACTATCTATGACAAAACTACAAAACAAAGTGCACTTTAGAAAGCCAACAGTGTTTCAATCCTCCAAAGAAAACCAGAGTACCCGTTTTTGCAAATACCATAATGACATAGGGCATCAGGATTGTATAGCCTTGAAGCAGGAGGTCCAGAACCTCATTGAAATGGGTAAGTTGGGGGCCTATGTCAAAAAACAAGGAGGGATCAGACTGGATAATGCACAAGCCGATGCTAATACTCCCCAGACTAATCCTTCAAGCAATTGTGGAACGTCTACGCAGGAAGATACAATGGTGATAACTGAAAGGTTCTATGTAGACTCTGAGTACCTTGATCCGGATCCAAGTCGGAATCAGGTAGGGGTAATAACAGACAAGACTAAAACTGTTTCAGGTTTGATTAAATTCTTTGAATCTTTAACCATCTTCGGAGGGAATACTGTGATTGCACCTTCTAGTTCATCAAGGAAGAGGTATGTCCACAATTTGACCATCCAGTTGATGGAAAAATATCCACACACCCGTACCAAACTCCATCTCCTTTTATAGTTTTTGATGAGGATGACCTAAGAGGCATTTCGGGGCCCCATGAAGACGCTGTGGTAATAGGGGCATCAATATAGGGAAATTATATACGTTGGATTCTGATTGACACAAGCAGTTCGACAAACATCCTGTTTTTGAGCTCCTACAAGAAGATGAAAAACCTTTTGGTTATGCAGCGTTCAAACAGAACCATCATGGGCTTCACGGGAATTTGTGTGGATGTGACTGAGGAATTTAAAAAAGAGGTGTTGCTGGGCAAATGACCTTTTACGAAAATGGTAAGAGTACTTTTGTTGTGGTGGATTGCCCAACGTCTTACAATGCAATATTTGGGAGGTCTTGGCTCTCCATAATTCATTTTGTGGCATCTACGGTCCACCAATGTTTGAAATATGCTGTCCAGGGATAAGTAGGTGTTGTCCAAAGCAACCAGAAGATAGCCAGGAAATGTTATGCAACAGCCCTTGCCTCTAAAATTGTACAGTCAATCAAGATTTACAGAGATTAGCAGCTACTGGAGTCTTCCACCGATGAGAATGAAATTGATAATCCCAGGGAGGCTCCCAGTGTCATGATACCTGTAGAGGAGGTTGAAACCATTTCCTTAGCTGAGGACAAGAGTATTAAAATTGGTACCAAGTTGGCACAGAAGTTTGAAACACAGACCGTTGTCTTTTCTAATGGATAGTTAACATATATTTTCTTGGTGGAACAACGATGTTACCGGGGTGCCACTGATATAATTTGTCACAAGTTATCTGTATGAACTGATATTGCACCGGTTGTACAACAAAGAAGGTCTTTTTCTAAAGAAAAAGAAGATATGATTGTTCAAGAAGTTGATCGTCTGACCAAGATGGGCCACATAAAAGAGTTTCAGTACACTTTGTAGACATCCAACCCTATCGTAGTCAAGAAAAAAAATGGCAAATGGCGCATGTGCATTGGCTTTACTAATTTTAATAGGGCATGCCCCAGGGATCTTTATCTTGTTCCTCGGATAGATCAGTTGGTGGATTCTACTTCTGGGAATAAACTTTTATCTTTCATGGATCTATTTCGAGATACAACCAGATATAGGTGGATCCGATGGATCAAGATCATACAACTTTTATTACAGATAGAGGGCTTCATTGTTATAAAGTAATGCCATTCGAATTGAAAAATGCTAGGGCCACCTATCAAAGCTTAGTAAATAAAGCTTTTGCTAATCAGATTGGCAGAAACATGGAAGTTTATATAGATGACATGATGGTAAAAATCTTGGAAGAAGATGCACATATATCTGACCTTCAAGAAACATTTTCTAATTTAACGCCTGTAAATTTGAAGCTAAACCGTGAAAAATATATTTTTGGGGTTTGATCTGGAACATTATTAGGCCACATAATAAGTAAAAAAGGTATTCAACCTGATCCGGATCAACTTAATGCCCTACTAGCTATGGAACCTCCTCGGAGTACCAAATAAGTTCAAAGGCTGACCGGAAGATTGGTTGCTTTGAACAGGTTTATTTCAAGATCATCGGAAAAATGTGCTCCATTTTTCCAAGTATTAAGGAATGCAAAAGACTTTAATTGGTCTCCCTAGTGTGATCAGACATTTATTAAAATCAAGAATCATTTATCTTCACCCAAGACTCGCTTTAAACCTGTTCAGGAGGAAACACTCTACGTAAATCTAGTTGTATTAGAGTATGCAATAAGTGTTGTGCTAGTAAGAGAGGTGGAAAATTATCCTCGTTTGGTGTATTATATAAGAAAAAGTCTATTGGATGCTGAAAGAATATATTTTAAGTTAGAAAAACTAGCATTGGCCTTGGTAATTATATAAATAATGATGAGACCATACTTCAAGCTTATTCCATTGTCGTTTGAACATCTTTTCCCTTGAAAAGTGTTCTTCAAAAAGCTTATGTGTCAAGCATAATGACCAAGTGGTCAGTTGATCTGGGTGATTATGATATTAGTTTTGCGCCTCGGATGGCGATTAAAGCCCAGTCAGTGGTTGATTTCTTGGTAGAATTTCATGTTGATAGATCCTCCGGACAAATGCCAGAAAACTAGTCTAAGAAATAATGGGTAGTTCGAACTAATGGTGGATATGGTACTATGGGTTGTGGGGATGGAATTTGTTTAACTTCTTCATATGGTGATACTATGTACCAGGCCATATGTTTTGGTTTTAGGGCTTCTAACAATGAATCTAAATACGAAGCAGCTATAGCTGGTCTTAAGTTGGTTCTCATATGTGGGGCAAAGAGAGTCCGGTTAATGAGTGTTTCTCAATTACTAATTTACCATGCTCAAAGGCAGTCAGAAGTAAAGAAAGAACAATTGATTAAATACTTGTTAATGTTAAGGGAAGTTGATGCAAGCTTCAAGAGTATCTACTATGAACACATCCCTAGATCGTAGAATACTATGACAAACTATTTGGAAACCATAGCTTATTCTAAATCTTACCCTAGGATTATGATGCAAGAATGTCCATCAATACAGACGGGCCCAAAAAACGATAACGAGGATGAATAAAGTATGAGCATAGTAACCATTCAGTCCAAGGACTGGAGGTATGATATTCTTTAGTTTATTTATGATGGGATTTTGTCTCCGAATAAGGCCATGGCTAAGAAAATCAAGTAGAGGGCTCATGGTTTCTTGATAGTAAGGGAATTTCTTTACAAGAAATATTTCAGCAGACCCTCTCTTGCGTTGCTTAGGATTTGAAAAATTGCAAGTTGTGTTATCTGAACTACATGATGGAGAAGGTTCTGCACACTGTTGCTATAAAGCCCTAACCAATAGAGTTTTATTAGCAGGGTACTAATGGCCAACCATAATGTAAGATGCTAAAGAGATGGTAAAAAAGTGTGATCCTTGCCAAAGATATGGAAATGAAATTCATGTGCCAGCAGTCCCTATGGAATCCATTTCCGAACCGATACCCTTTGACATATGGGGGTTGGGTCTAGTTCGGCCTCTTCCCATGGAATCCGGTGGATTTAGAACAATCATAGTTGTTATTAATTATTTCTCTAAGTGGATAGACGCATCTCCTTTAGTTGGAATCACTTATAAGGAAATCAATAAACTGATGACCCAATTCAATATTGTGGGTGTATACGTAGGCTATATTCTGGAGGGATAGCGGGTATTTTACATAACTTTCTGGAAATTTGGCCCTACTTTCCCTTCCATACACTCTGGAAGCGCATCCGGATTGGTCAGAGCCATTTTAGTTTTTCCTTTTCGATCTGCAACGGTGTCCTCCATCTATCTATACGCCTCAAAAGAAGTATCATCCGTACTATCCTCCCTATTTTCTTCCATTACGATGGAAGGTTGTACGGATGGCTTGGTTTCCGCCAGTGGCTGCTGTCCGGTTGGTTTGGTTTCTGGAAAAGGCTTTATTCTCTCCGAACTAGTGTGTTTTATAGAGCTATGAGTGAATTTAGCCTTGGATTAGCGAGTTATTCAGTGAGGGGTATTCTTCTCAGGAGACTTCTCAGCGTCCAAACCTATGACAATAAAGGGTGAAGGTTTCCGAATACTGGAAACGACCTTTTCTTTAGGGAGAGGGTTCTGAGATTCTTGAACAGAGGATCATGATTGAAGAGGAGAAAGAGTTGGGACAAAAGGAAGTTTTCTGACCTTAGATGTCTTTGATGACGATGAACCTTGGTCTGTGTTTGCTTTTTGATGATTGGATTCTTCACCAGGAGAAACGGGAACAACAACAGCTATTCTTTCGTCTCTTACAACTTTACTCGCTCTCTCTAATTCATACAAATTTAACCAACCCCTTTTTACTAGTGCGTTTCTGCGTGTGAACATAAATTACTTGAACACAATTTGAAAGAATACTAAGCTTTCTCTCTCTAGGAGTGCTTGTATTTTTTAAGACAATTGAACAGTGAAGGCAAGTTAAATAATTTTACAAATAGAAAAGATTACCGAGGGGAATAATAATAGTCATGATTAGGGGCTATTAAGCATGTGAGTTATGCCCTAAGTAACTTTCTAGGATAGTAGGTACAAGAATCTAGGAGAAAAACGAATGAGAGATCGAACCAGAGCCTGACACGTGTCCCACGTTGAATAAAGACACTTGAAATTCTTAACGGTAAAATCAGTCCCACCAAATTCTGATCAGGCTGACTTTTGAAATTCTTAGCTAGAAAATGTGGTATATTCAATCCGGATACAAAGGTAGATCGGAAAAACACATTGGAAATGCATTGATTTCTATTTATATGGGTTAGCTCTTCTAAAGATTCCTTGCAAGACCTAAAGGGTCCATTGATAAGGTCAGATATTTATGACACTGCACTTGTCTTTTATCCGAAATGCAATTTGGACCACACAACTACCATGACAAACCGAACAGGACAAATGTAGTGGAAAGTGACTAAGCTAAGTGCTGGTCATTTCACACCTTAGGCTAATGAGTTCTTAAACTTGACCCGACTCCACAATCCAATCCAAAAGGTCCAATGGGCATTCATAAAGTATAAATACCCCAACTACTTTCATTAATAAGGGTGATCAGAATTTAATACAAGCACGCACCTTAATTATCTCACTAGACTCCACCTTAAACATTAAATTCCCAAAACACTTTACTAAATTACCGTACACCAGAAATAATCCACACTAGTATTATGTTAGACTTTTATTATGTTTACGACCTTTAAGTTTCTTTAAAACTTATGTAGAATTTTATTTTTTGAAACTCGTCTTATTTTTCCAGCGTAAATTTCATACTTGTTTTATAAAAAATAGAACATCGGTATAATGATCCCAATTTCTTTAAAATGAGACACCGCAAAAACGGACTCACGCCAAATCTAATTCCCACCAATAACTGACTCCCGCTAATTCTAACTCCCGCCAAAACTTAGCTCCCGCTGAATCTAACTCCCGCAATTAATTAACTTCATAGCATTGCATTCTCCTATAAAAGGGATACGAAACCTAGTTTACTTGTTCATCCACCAAACATTCTCAAACAAAAAATATACAAACGCTTTTACAAATGGAGTTCAGTGTAGACGAAGACTACCAGTTTCTTCAGGCGGTGAAGGTTGCCCGCCGAGAGATGTCGAAGGATACAAACAATGCATTTTTCAAACGGTTCCTATGCATGATGTATTTCAATGAAGGTCGTTCAGGAGCAACAAGTATTGTTGTTCGCAGTCGTGATGAAACCAAACGTAAGTACCTTTTTGTCAAGTCGCTCCAGTGTTTGTTGTTCATGTCATTTAGAATTAAGCAAGAAGTGGCTTCAGTCTGGAACATGATTGTGGTAGACTACATCGCTAGGGATATGGTAGAATATATGGAGGATATGATTACAGCAAGGGAGGAGGATGATGATGTTGAAGACAACCTGTGATACAACTTCGACCACTAGGCATTATGTTTTCTTCGATTGCGTTTTTAGTATTTATGTTTCGATCGTTTGTTTTGATCATGCTTTTAAGCTGAAAATTAGTCCAAAATAAAAAGTCTTAATATGAATTAAAACAAGAAAGTCATAACTAGCGGTAGTTATTAAAAATAGCAAACACATGATATATTTAAAAAATCTAGCTAATTATGCATCCCTGACAAATCGTAGAATTAATCATCCCCATCTTGTAATGTTAGAGGTTGTATTGGTTTGATTTGGCGATATATTTTGAGACGTTTGTCTAGTGGGATGGCCCAATTTGTAACGTCATCGCTTTAGTGGAATGCAAACCAAAAAGGATATATATATATAACGGTCCATCTAAGATAACCTGCAAATTTTAATAAAATGAAAAACGAATAACAACTAAGAATTAATAAAGTGACAAAATAACAACAAAGAATTAATAAAGTATATTAATTTACTTACTTTCATAAAATGGTTACCATGCACGAAACCAGTGCCAACTTCTACTGCATGACACGATCTGGGAGGCACACTACGCAAAGGAAGACACGGTGTATAAAAGTTGGAGAGATACATGGTATACTATACATTGATACTGAGCGGCTATCACCAAGCTAAAGTCGGGTAATGTCATCCAGTGTGTATTACCGCTCTCATTCATTTTGAAACGATCCAATCTTCATAATAGGTTATCAACATGTTGTGCACCATAAAAAACCCTCTCCCATAGATTACGTTGACTCGACAGTTCGAACATCAAATCTCGTCTTACTTGATCCTATGAATCTACGTTATCGTAAATCGATAAATCTACAACCCTAAATCTGCAATTACTGTCGGGAGCAACATCTTTGGTACTAGTTATGTAGTCATGTAAGTAGTTTGGAAAACAACTCTCGTACGCGTTATATTATTTTCCCTTATTTGATTTTCTGGATCGAGTCACTTTCTCCTTTTTTGGTTGGGCTTTAGATTTGGGTACTAAATATTTCCTTAACCGCTGAGGCGGTCGTGCTACCAATCGTACTAGGAGTGCTAGCGCCTAAACCAATATCGTATTAGGTTCACTTTAGTTGATTTGTCTGAGCCGACTTTTTTTCGACCTTTAGTAACAACCGGGTCCTTAGGTTCCAAAACACGGATTCTTGCGGGATCTAGGATTTTCAAAATCCTATTTATTATGTGATCTTGCACTTGTGGATCGTATCCGCGGATGGTACCAACTATTAAGGAGAAGTCTTGTAAGCTCATCTTGGGTACCAACGTTATACCTAAGTTTGATATCTAGAGTACTACAATAATCATCACATTCATTCGGTTGAATCTCCCTACCTTCTTTCTTGATCATAGCACACTCACATGCGCACGACATATTGTCCGTTTTCTCAATAACGCAACCACACATTGCGAGAGTGAACCATAATTCCTCAGGATTTTTAACATTTTTCTCTAATATTTCTACGGCCGTACATGAAAGTTTACTTTTTATTTTGCTATAAATAACCCCCCCCCCCCCTTGATGCACGTCTAGGATGAAACAAACTTCGTTCGAATGTTTCGAAGATGGTAGAGTGTTGATTATGAAGCAATGAGTGAACTTTAACCCAAAATTTCTCAAACATGCATAGACTTGTGCTGGTTGCCCATTTTAGGCTCGAGTGAGCACTCTCCAACCCTATAACATAAAATTAAATTATTTAGAAGTGTAACAATTAATAACATTAAGTAATATATAAAGAGGATAATATAACTCAGTGGTTGCTAGTGTGGTTGCCCAAATATTTAATTTTGTTCGTGTAGACATTATGGAATTTGTATCTGTGAAGGTCTATCCATTGTTTCATGACGTAATCGAGAAACTTAGGACAGTAGGTGTATGCTTGGTGTAACTCGGCAAGGTTTTTGTTATAATCTCTGATCATCACCAAATGAGAAACTGAGGCATAAAATTCTAAGAACTCTTCGGCCATGTCCGCTTTGGGAAAAACTTTCTTAGCGTACGAGCAAATGTTCCTATTGATATGCCAAGTGCATAACATATGAGTTGCATCCGGAAATACATCCTCGATAGCGTTCATTAAAGCCAACTTCATATCGCTGACGATAATATTTGGTAATCCGCACATGTTATTCACCATCACTCTCCTTAGAATGCTCAATCCCCACGTGTAGTTCTCTTGCTTCTCGGAGCTCATAAAAACAAAAGTTGTATAAAAGGTCTTCTTCGTCGAAGTTTGGCCAACTATTTCTAGCAAATGCATTGTATGCCTTGTAGTCTTGTATGTGTTATCCATTATAAGAACTTGAGGAAAAGTAAGCTTTGATGCTTGTATGATGGGCAAAAATAATTCAAGGATCTTGTCAGTTACATTGTTTGTTCGCTCCCAAACATAATACTCGTGTTGTTTTAACTGAGCGAACAAGTATTACATTTGGGTTTTGCCCGCTTTGTCTATCAAATCGTGCTTCTGACGCATGCTGTAGATGGTACACATGCTAGATATATTTTTCAAATCTCTTAACTCCAAACCACATTATATATCTTTTGACCGAGAACTGATTGTTGTGAGTTTACGAACATACTACCCCTTATCTATTTTTAGCCTCACGGCTTGCGAATGACCATCCAAGTGTGAAAACGGTTGGTGGTTGTGTTTCTCATTTCTCACTACCAATTTCCAATAACCGGATAGTTCTAAGACTGGATTTCCCCTTAGCATGAACGAACGACCGTAATGTTTTATGAACACTTTCAGAACTTTTTCACAATCCTAGTGCTGAGCCTCGGTTTGTAGACACCGTGTCGCTCGCACTTAAAATATATCCTCTGAGTTCTACCGCTTTTACTACCATCCTCTCAATTCTTTAATGTGATTTTAGTTTCAATCTCTCTCTATAAAACATATTGGGTGTTTGATTAAGTTTATGCCTCATAAAAGTTACTTAGACTTACAAAATTAACTATGATTTTAGTGTTTCTCTCAATTTTTATTTCCTATATTGTTTCCTTCTCTAAAACCCAAAAAATCACATGTTTTTTCTCTCGAGAAACTCTCGCGCTCGCATCAACAACTTTATACCTCTCTTCTATTTTTTATAGAACAAAAATGATTGAGATCATACCCAAACTCACAATATCACCTTACAACGTTTTCCCACAGACAGTCGCATAGTAATGGCGTAACTCCCTTTAAACTTGTACAACTTGTTCATTCTGGCCTGTAGTGGCACCACCAACATCTGAAAACCGACATTGTTTGTACCTTGTACTACATGTACTATTAAATAATAGTTGAGAACAATTCATCAATTCAAATTCTTCAACATAATAGTGATTCAAGTTCCTTATAAGTACAGATATATATCTTCATAAGCCTAAAAAAAATGTGTCTATGCACCTAAGTCCTGCAAGTAATATTTTTATACTTTCGGTTCCAAGATTTACTTATTAATAGTCTCAACATAGTTCCATAATTTAAGTTCCATCAGAAGTCTCTGCACCTAAGTTTCGACTAAGCTCCTACCACTTAGAGTCTAGATAGTTCCTATCAGAAAATCTCAGCTTACTTAAATATTCATCCTTCAAATCTTGCCTGAACTGCTCCAATGATATTTTAACCTACACCAAACATGATGACTTTGGATTTCACTTATTAAAATAAGTTTATATTTATGTTACTCAAATAAACTCATTAAATATAAAATAATCTGAAAAGTTATGATTGTATCTCGTTATAATGATATTATGAATAAATTTACTTTAAATTTTGACTGTTGCAGCTATTACAGTTAATTGATAACAAAAACACATGGTATAGATTTTGAAAAATCAGTAGACATTGATACAAGAAACTTGTCACTCAATTTTACTGTAGATATATTTATATTTTTTAGCAAAATTATATAAGATAGAATAATATATATCCAAAATCCAATAGTGAGAGGGTTCTGAAAAATAATTCATCCCTAGACTATTGATTGTAGTGATAGATAGTCCATGGACTTTCAAAAGTCTGCTGGTAGTCCCTAGACTATCCAGTTTTGATAAAGTTATTCTCCCGCGTCTATTGATTTATGTAAAGCTTCCACATAGCACCATACTTAATATAAACTTGTATCACCAATGGTCCCTCGATTTTAACCAGGACCATATTTGAACTTTGACCTAAATTAGAGAGACTATGCATGTTACAAGTTTTTGTTAAGTATGGTGTCATGTGGCAGCTTTACATTAATCAACATATACGGGGATTAACTATATTCAAAATGGATAGTCCAGGGACTACCAATGGACAGTGATTATCTATCACTAAAATTGATAGTTAATAGACGAATTACCGTTTAAAAGCGTGCATATGAAAGTAAATTAAAATCATATATGGTACATTTCACCACATAAGCAGTTGAGTCAACATTACGTCTTGTTGTCGTAAACACTATTGAGGTTGAATTACCTTTTTGTTTTCTATTGGAGTGTGCATTCTAAGTTAACCGTTTTATTTGAAATTCATTTGTTATTATTATGATTTCTAATTTTGAAATTAGTTAAAACATACTATGAATATTTGTGACTCACATTAACATTTACTTCATTATATATTGATCATGGTATGCTGTCATGGTCATGTCACGTCTACAAAGTCTACAGATCCTATCAAACCTAGCATTTGATACCAACTTGTCGCGCCTCGACTCTCATAGATACTTTAATGTTACTAAATATTATAAAGAAGCAAAATATTCATATTTAAATACAAAAGATATGGATAATATTAAAATCTATATACATATCAACGACTTAGATATTTTGAATTCCCCACTGTATGAGACATAAAACTATATTTATTAAAAATAACCAAAACATGTTCACAAGCCTAAATTTACAACCACCCCATATGTGTACTTATCATGTTTATGATCGAAAAACAATACTATACTATACTAGTGAGGTTCATCACATGACGAAGAAAATCTACGACTATTGATTTGTTTTGAAACATGCATATGATACTATATGAAAGTGCGAACCACCATTCATTTTGGATAAGTAACACAATATAATTAAGATGGATACATTCATTTTAGCATAAAAATATCATTGAAATATGCAATAATGTCACGTATGCAATGATTTATGAATGATATATTATTTCATTCATCCACACATGACCACTCATTGTCCATACATGACATCATCTACTAAACAACACATCGTTCATACAATTCATAATTCACATAGGTCACACATCGTCTATACATGGCATCTTCCACATATGAAGACATACCATCTATATAAGATATCATCTACACATCACCACACATCACCACACCTCGTTATTATAAGACATCGTTAACACAAGAACACACCTTGTCCATACATGATATCGTTCATACAAGAAATCATACACATCTGACCACACATCATTTATACAAGATATGGTCCACACATGACCATACCTCGCTTATACAAGCCATCGTCCACACATGACCATGTATCATCTATAGATTACTTCGTTTACACAAGGCCACACATCATCCATACATGGTATCTTCCACAAAAACACTTCTTCGCATTTATATATAATATTATCAAAATATATCATATATCGTTCATACATAACATCAATCATACAGGACCACACATTGTCCAAACACGATAGCGTATAAACATGAAAATACATATTCCGTACATGAAATCATGTACATATGACCATATCCCCTCCATATATTGCCACACAGTATCTATAAAAGACATCGCCTACATAAAATCACCATATATGACCACTTTTCGTCTTCACAAGACATGCATATAAATTGTTATATATATACATATATTGCAAAAATATACAAAAATATTAATATATTAGCATTATTTATGTTATATTATCTATCCGTATATACTCATTTATTATTTTTATTGATTACATATAATATAATTTATTTCTCAAGTAAAATATTCATCATACAACTGGCAATAGTTATAAAACCTTGACATATAAAATTTATTCATTATTTAGAAAAGTAATAGTGTACATAAATATTTCTTATATAAATGTATGCTTTTTAGATTTTAAAAATTATTTTATCTATAATGTGTTTCTAAAATTTCATAAAAACCTTTATAGTTTATTTTTTCATAACTTTCTTTTTATTATATTTTTTTCTATTACTAAGCAATAGTTTAAATATTAAAATTGAGTGAGCTTTCATACCTCTTTTTTACTTTACACTTGTAAAGTAACAAACATATAATATGGAGGATTTAAAAAGAAGAGTTTTCTCCAAGATTGGAAATTTTGAAAGTCATTATTCCTTAGAAGTCTCTATTATATTAATTAATTCTTGTTTAGTCAGAAGATTATTAATTCGTAATTATCTATTTCTCCTTCCTTAAGTTGCTAGTTCTTCTTGGTGTTTCCACTCGAAGGCTTTATCCTTTTGAATTTTGATGTATTGTGTTTGATCTGAGGTTGAGTTGAAATAAAAGAGTTCCCTATGCTTCAATCGTTTTTCAACAACCTGCAAAATAAATCAAAATCGTAAAAATTGGAAACAAGGGATGCTAATGTTTATATTTTTTTAAAAAGAGAATAAATCCTTTGCTAATATTGTTAACAACCATAAGAGATAACTGGAGTTTAAGCCTAGATTCATACATCGCAAGCAAGAAGTGTTTAGGTTTTTTAGTACTTTTGTCATAGTTTGAACAACCCCATTAGCTAAGTGTTTGAAGTGGTCTGTCCGGTCCGGAGGGTTAGGTCTGATCTGTCCATGTCCGGTGAGTAATCAGAATTCGGACTCATCAGGAGCCCCTTTTTTTAGGTATTTGTTCAAATACCTTTGTCAAAAACCTGAAAAACAGTCCGATGCCAGGGGTGGTTTTAATCCGGACAGGTCTGTTTGCCTTATGGTTTCATCCGGACTGATAAAGCTTCATGAATCCAAACGGTTTTTTGCCAGAGTTCGTGGGACATGTGTCGCTTTCTGATTGGTTGCTTAAGCCGTTTTTCACCTTGAATTTCGAACCCACCTTCTTCGAAAAGCAACCTCTTAATTAAAGGTGGTGACATCAGCGCCATCTTTAATCATTACCAATCTTTTCGAATTCTCCTAGGAATCAAACTCCTTTTTCAGATTTACTATAAATTCAAACATACTTTCTACTGTTTTACCATCTCTCTCACATTTACTCTGCACTACTTCTTTAAGCTTTCTCTCTCTAAAGCAAAAATTTACCCAGATAGTTTATGTTTACAGCGAGGAACGCTCTGATCAAAGGTGGGTGGCTCAACCTCTCTGAGTTGGAAAAGGCACAAAATGTCGAAAGGGAAAGACGTATCGCTGCAGGACTACCCGTTTCGCCCATCGACAAGCCATTAACTTCAGCCACAAAATCTAATCAAGGTTCTTCTTCCTCAAAAGGTACCAAACCGAAAAAGCTATTCCAAACTAACCTCTCCCCCATTGTCTCTGGTTCCTCGGTTCAGGAATCGGAACCCGTTGTCGAGCCATGAGTAACAGTTACCAGTTTCAAAAACCCCTCCCCCTTCATAGCTATGGGGTCAGATATGGAGCATTCCCCTCAAAAGCTGGTTGACCGGAGAAGAGGCCGGTTAGTTAAAGGCCAAGTTTCCAAGAGCACCCCCTCAAAGTCAGGTGCGAAAGACAGTAGCACAGGGTCAGAAGTGCCCATCAAAGTTCCTAAGGATAGGCTGCCCGGTCCGGAGGGCACTAGCCCAAGTCTTCGAAGAGAAGCATCTGCATCAGAGCCCCAATCGGAGGCCAGAAATCAAGGCGACACTGAAGCCCATCAGTCCGGAATCCAAACTGAGCCAGAGCTGAACCCTCCTTCTACTACTGCTACCGAAAACCCTTCATCAATTATGGAGGATGTAATGGAGGACTCTGTCGAAGAGGCTCCTTTTGAGTCTGAGCCCTCCGGTCAGACCAGTAGTGCTGCTGTTGCCAAAAAAGATAAAGGCAAAGAGAAGTTGTGTTTGAGGCATCCGGATCTGCCGGAGAGTCTCGAAGGAATGGTAGGGCCTTGTTTTCACAAGGTCAACGTCAAATACCTCCTTGCCCTGCAGAAAATTAACTACGCATTCATCCACACAGCTAAGCTAGGCCGGATGCGTACGAAGTGGGGAATACCGGAGAATGGAAAGATCAGGATCCCCATACACCCAAAGACTCCCATGGATTGCAAACTGAGCGAAGTTGTCATCTTCACGGAGCTGTTCAATTGGAGACTTAGATTCCCCCTGGACCTTGAAATTGTCAGATACTTCCATCTGATAAAGCTCTGCCCGAGCCAACTGAGTCCCAATGCCTGGTACACCCTCATGGCCAGTATCATGGCTTCAAGGCTCTCCGGGATTCCTCTTCCAATGGAGGAGTTTGCCACTGTGGCCAGCCTCTGCAGAAACCATCATATCCCCTTCTACCATTTCAACATGGGGGATAACTTCAAAGTTGTGGACGACTTGCTGGAGTCGGAGAGGAATTGGAAGACCCAGTTCTTGTTCGTAAGTGGTGCATGGGAGAATGGGCAGAAAATCAAGTCTGGTGTCAACCCAAACCTTCTCACAAGCAGATGGAGGAGCGATCGTAAGTCTTCTGCTTTACACTCTTATCTCCCTTTTTTTAAATTAGTTTAAATTAATTTGTTTCATTCTTACCTTAGTAGAACTGCCCAAGGACTTCAGTGACCACCTGAAAACCGGGCAGGCTACTTGCACCAAGATCAATGCTTGGGCCGCTGAGCGATGGGGGAACCGGTTCCATGCTGCTTTTACTGGAGGAAACTTGGCTAGGTCTCACCTGTGGAACACCACAGGTCGGAGAGACTTGACTTGGGAGGAGCTCACCACTCAGCCTCCTCCGGACGTTGTGCTTAAAAGGACACATGAGCCAGATGGGTCACTCTACTTGCCAGGCTGGGCCAAAGCCCCGAGCAAGATGAAAGGCAAGAAGAAGGGGAAGAAAGTAGTTGGTGAAGTTAACCCTGAAGAAGATGCTCCCACACAACCGGAGGGGCCAGTCCCCAATCAAATTGATGTTGCTCTCTTGGAAGTGGTGGATCAGGAGACCGAAAGGCAAGAAGTGCACTCCCCGAATCCTCCAAGAGCTTCCAAAAGAGATCATAAACGGGGAGGAGAAAGCAAAGACAGAGAGGCCAAGAAGAAAAAGACCTCCAAAGGTGACGAGCTTTCTCTCCGGGCTTCGGAGCCTTCTTCCCAAGCTGATCCTACTGACCCAACACAAGCGGAGGAGATACCGGGTGACTTCCATACCGATGAGGTCGAAGGGGGAGATCTCAATATTGACGGGGTTGACATCACCGGTCTTGGTGGGCTTGGCGAGTACTTCATCAATCTTCCCAGAGACGATTTTTCCGGGCCTTACCTCCCTCCGAGAACCTCAAACACGGTCACTTTCAATGGTAAGACCTTTATCGTTTCAAGTGAAAGGGATGTCATAGCCCACTCTTTGTTAAGAAATGTTCAGCCTGTACTTGCGTTGGAGAAACAAGTTCGCAATCAGGCAGACATCATCAAGGATCTTAAGTCTGACAAAGAGAGGCTATCCGATGACCTTCGCACTGTCACTTCAAATGCTGCCATTCTAAAGGAAGAAAATGACGAGTTGAAGAGAAACCAAGAGGCAAGTACCACAAAGGCCACCACTTTAGAGGACACTATCACAGAGCTCCGGGAGAAGCTGTCCGGACTGGAGAAATATCTTGCCACCTCAAAGGGGGAATCCAAGGCCAAAGACCAAATCATCACCAACTTGACTAATGACAAAATTTCTATTGAGAATACAGTGTCCAAGGCTGCCGAGGAGATAGCTACTTTGCTAAGGGAGCAGGAGGCCAAAATTCAAGCCAAGATCGACGCTTACGCCAACAATGTGATCGACACCCAGTAGGAAATGTATGCCAAAGTGAGGTCTGACATGGTTCTACTCTTCTATGAGAAGTTTCCGAAGAGGAACCTAGGGGATTTATGGCTTCATGTTGAGTCTGACGACCTCCCGTATCATACAATGGCTGAAGGAGACTTGCATGGTTATTCTAGTGCTTCCTCATCCGATGACGAAGAACGTACCGGGGAGAGCCCAGACGAAGATCAAGATGATCCTAAGGGAAAGAAAAAGGTAAATGAAGTTGAGCCATCTTCAAAGGATCAGCCTTAATTTATGAACTACTTTTTTACTTTTTATCCAGACTAAAGTTCTTGGAAGGCCAAGGCACTCTTTTTTGTAATTGTGTCCGGCATCTGACCGGATAGGTTTTTTGTTCTATTTTGACAATTCAAAAGTCCTTGGTAGGCCAAGGCACTTTAAGTTATTTTAATGAATATTTTTGTTTTGTGCAATTCTTATCTTCTTTCATTGTTTGTTCCAATTTTGATGGCTAGAGTTTAAACAACCTTTAGTTATTTCATTGTGAGAGTGTTTAAACTCTCCGGCTAGAGTTTAAATAGCCCTTAGTTATTTCATAGTGAGAGTGTTTAAATTCTCCGATGACGAATATTTAAGTGGTCATCATTCTTTTATTTCAATCCGGATAGTGTGACAAAGGACAAAACTTAAAACACTTCGGAAATTTTTTAAAAAGGCATCAAATTTTATTCAAAAGCCCAGACACCTCATTAAAACCTCCCCGTGCCACCAGGGAGGAAAGAGTATGCCCCCAAATATTTACATGGATGTTTAAACAAGTAAATATTTACACAAATACTACTCCAAGTACATCCGGAGATGTTCGATATTCCAAGGGTGAGTCAGAACTCTTCCATCCTTGTCTTCTAGCCAATAAGTTCCACGTTTAAGCCTTTCAATAACCATATAAGGTCCTTCCCAAGTTGGAGCCAATTTGCCGAACAACTTTTCTTTAGTATGTAAGAAGACTTTCCTTAATACCTTGTCCCCCGGTTGGAAATCTCTTCTTTTAACTCTGGAAGAAAATCTGCTTCTCATCCACCCCTGATAGTGTGCAACTCTAAGGTGAGCTTTAACCTGTCTTTCTTCTACCAAATCGAGCTGGCCTCTGATTGCCACCTCGTTAGCGCGTTCGGAGAAGTTGTGAACATGAAATGATGGGAGAGTTGCTTCTATGGGAGCTACTGCATCCATCCCATAGACCAAAGCAAAGGGTGACTCTTCTGTTGCAGCCCCAGGTGTTGTCCGGTAGGCCCACAAGACCTCTTGTAAATAACTAGGCCACTTCTCAGTAGCCCCTTCCAAATTCTTCTTTAAACCGGACAGTATAGTTCAATTAGCCACTTCGACTTGTCCATTTGCATGTGGGTGGAAAGGTGAAGAGAAACAATGTTGTATACCCCTTGAGGCACAGAAACTCTCCATTTTCCTATTGTCGAACTGTGGCCCGTTGTCTGTTGTTATCTTTTGTGGGACACCAAATCTGCAACAGATGTTGGATAGAATGAATTTTATAACAGCTTTTGATGTTGTTCCTGCTAGAGGGGCTGCTTCAATCCACTTCGAAAAGTAATCTATAGCAACAATTATAGTTTTGCGTCCTCCGGAGGCCATAGGTAGAGGCCCTACTAAATCCAACCCCCATCGAGCAAAAGGAATAGGCTCAGAAATTGACTCTAAGGGAATGGCTGGGACATGAATTTCATTGCTGTACCTCTGACATGGGTCACACCTTCTTACCAATTCCTTAGCATCTTTCATGATAGATGGCCAATAGTAACCGGCCAGTAGAACTCTTCTTGTTAAAGCCCTGAATCCACAATGGGCTGATCCCTCACCATCATGCAATTCGGAGAGGACTACTTGAGAGTCTGCATCCCCCAAACAGCGCAGGAGAGGTTTACTGTAAGACTTTTTATACAAAATGTCTCTCAACATGATGAAACCATGAGCCTTGCGTTTAAATGTTCTGGCTAGTGATTTATCCGGAGGCACGATACCATCGGAGAGGTATTGCAGGAGAGGAAACCTCCAGTCCTGAGGATGTTTCACATGTACTTCAAAAATTTCTTCTTCTTTACCCATATTTAGTTGAATGGAGGGGTTTTCCAGCACATGGATCCATGGATATGACTCCGTGTATGCTATGGTTGCCAATGAGTCTGCTAACTCATTTTCTGTCCGGGGTATATGTTCATAAGCAACACTTTTAAACTTGAGTGCTTCATTTTTAAGGAGGAGTAAATATTTCACAAGCTGCTCATTTTTAGCCTCAGACTGACCTTGGGCATGGTGGATAAGAAGCTGGGAGTCACTTAGTAGCCTGACCCTCTTAGCCCCACAGATGTAGTCCAACTTTAAACCAGCTATAGCCGCTTCGTACTCGGACTCATTATTGGATGCCCTGAAAGCAAAACATATAGCTTGGTACATTTTGTCACCATATGGAGAAGTCAAACACACCCCGGCACCATATCCCATAGTGCTAGATCCACCATCTGTTCGGACAACCCATACCTTCTTATCTTTTATGTCAGTAGCCTGCTCTGAATCTCTGTCGGAGTAAAATCCAACCAGAAAATCAGCCACAGCTTGGGCCTTGACTGCTGTTCGAGGAGCAAAATCTATGTCGAAGTCCCCCAATTCTACTGACCACTTAGTCATCCTACTCGAAACGTCTGCCTTTTGGAGGACATTCTTCAAGGGATAGGAAGTCCGGACGATGATGGGATGAGCCTGGAAATAAGGCCTCATCTTTCTGGCAGCTATCACCAGGGCTAATGCTAACTTTTCGAGTTTCAAGTAGCGCCTTTCTGCATCTATCAAACTTCTGCTGATGTAGTACACTGGATGAGGATGACTATCCACTTCTCTTACCAACACAGCACTGATGGCACAACTTGAAACTGCCAAATACACGAAGAGTGTATCCCCTTCAACTGGTTTAAATAAAGTTTTGGGGGAGGACAAGTGCTTCTTGATCTCATTGAAAGCCTCATCACACTGTGGGTTCCAATCGAATCCTTTTGCACCCTTCAAGGTTTGAAAGAACGGGGCGCACCTGTCCGGAGACCTTGAGATAAATCTGTTTAAGGCAGCTAATCTCCCCGTTAGTCGCTGTACTTCTTTAATATTTCGAGGAGGCTCCATTTGGAATAGAGAATTAAGCTGGTCCGGATCGGGTTGTATCCCATGCTCACTTATAATATAGCCTAGAAACTTCCCGGACTGCACTCCGAACACACATTGTTTTGGGTTTAACTTCAAATTCACTTTTACTAAGTTGGCAAAAGTTTCTTGGAGATCAGTCAAATGCAATTGCTCATCCACACTCTTCACCATCATGTCATCAATGTATACTTCCATATTTCTCCCAATCTGATCAGAAAATGCTTTGTTTACTAATCTCTGATAGGTAGCCCCAGCATTTTTCAACCCAAACGACATTACCCTATAGCAATGAAGACCTCTGTGAGTGACAAATGTGGTATGCTCCTGATCCTTCAGATCTACTTGGATCTGATTGTATCCGGAGAAGGCATCCATAAAGGATAGCAACTTGTTCCCAGAGGTGGAGTCTACTAGCTGATTAATCCGGGGGACTGGGTACAAATATTTTGGGCAAGCTCTATTGAGATCTGTGAAGTCAATGCACATGCGCCACTTGCCATTCTTCTTTTTCACCAGAACCGGATTGGCAGTCCATAAATGATACTGAGACTCCTTGATATGCCCCATCTTTGTGAGCATGTCAACCTCTTGCACAATGACATCAGCCTTTTCCTTGGAGAAAGCCCTTGTCTTTTGAACCACTGGTGCTACATCTTTCCGGACGGATAGGTGATGTGATATCACATCTGCTGGAACCCCCATAACATCAGCGTTGCACCAAGCAAAAACGTGTTGATGATTCTTCAAAAACTTTAACATTTCATTTTTCAAAACGGGTGGCATCTTAGACCATATCTTGACACTTTTTCCTTCTTCTAAGCAATGTGTCTCTACCTCTTCGATCGGTATCAACACTCCAGGGGTCTCTCTGGGGTCATCAATTTCACCCTCACCCCTAGAAAGCCCCTCAAATTGCTATTTCTCATTGATACGAACTGCCCCCAGTGTCCGGGGAGCCAGAGCTGTGGCATAACATTCTCTTGCAACCTTTTGACTGCTCCGGACAACTCCCACCTGTCCCTGAACAGCATATTTCAAGCACTGGTGGACTATCGAAGCCACTGCATGCATCCTAGAGAGCCAAGACCTCCCTAGAATGGCATTATAGCAAGTGGGACAATCCGCCACGATAAAAAGTATCCTGACCATTTTCTTGAAATGGCCCTTGCCCAATAGAACTTCCTCTTCGAACTCTCCGATCACATCTGCTGAGCTGCCAGTAAAGCCCACAATTGATCTGTTCGAACTCTGAATTATAGCTGGATTTTTCATTCTCTTGTACGTAGTTAAGAAAAGGATATTGGCTGAGCTTCCAGTATCCACCAGAATTCGTCTTATGTCATTGCCCCTAATAGATGATCCTATGACAACGGCATCCTCATGAGGGCCAGCTATATCTCTTAAATCATCTTCATAAAAAACAATGAAAGGAATAGATTTGGTGACTGATAGGAAGTCATGCCTCCTTCTAGTTTGGTGGCTAAATTATGAACGTGCCTCTTCCTCGAAGAAGCAGTAGGAGTTGTCATAGTATCCCCTCCGAAAATTGTAAGTGACTCAAAAAACTTAATGAGTCCGGAGACCGTCCTAGAACATTCCTCAATTGCACCCACTCTGTTTCGAGTTGGATCAGGATCCAAGTACTCAGATTCCACATCAAACCTCTCAATTATAACTATGGCTCCCTCCGGAGCAGCATTACTCAGACCAACCCGGTAAGTATTGTCAGGCCTGTTACCTCCTCTTCTTTTGACATAAGCCCCCAGCTTTCCCCTTTCGATTAAGTTCTGAACCTCTTGTTTCAAAGCTATACAATCATCGGTGGTATGGCCAACATCATTGTGATATTGGCAAAAAGAGTTATTGCGATGCTCTCTGGGAGATTGCAGTGTGGATGGTCTTCTATAGTGCACCTCCTCTTTTGTTTTATCATAAATGGTGGCCACACTTTCTTTTAATTCTGCGAACCACTCCGGTTGGACCCATGGCCCTCTCTTGTTTCTGGATTGCTGACTCTGAGCAGGAGCAGCTGGCTGAGACTGAGCTTTGGCCCTACCATACCCTTGTCCGGTCTCCTTTGTATTGTTTCCAGACTGATTCTGATTGGGATTTGGTGTCACCGGGGTAGACCTCACCTGCCTGTGCACCCTAGTTTTGTTCGTTTCATCGACATTAATCTGTTCCAACCTGATTCAGCAAACCCTCCCCATGTCATGGCCTTCTTCCTGGTAACTGAATCAGCCAAATTGCCAGGGTTCAAGCCCTGTCTTAGGGATGCTATTGCTACATGTTCGAAGCAATCAGCCAGCCCATTCTTGGTATTCACAAAACGACTTATATATTCTTTTAAAGACTCATTTGGTTCCTGAGCACAATGGATTATTGTGTCTCCATTGCCCTTTAGCTCTTTACTCCCTACGAACTGCCTTCGAAAGGCCACCCAAAAAGTATCGAAATTCTTAATACAACCCTGAGGCAGGCTGTTATACCATTTTAGAGCACTCCGCGTAAATGATTGGGAGAAGTCTCTGCAAAGTAGCTTATCATCGTCGTCAAAGTTCATCATGAAGTTTTTAAACTGTTCCAAATGGTTGTCCGGATCAGGTATGTCATCGTACTTTTCCATTTTAGTGCTGTCAAACCTCTTAGGGAGGTTTCCGGACAGAATTTTGGAAGATAATGGGGATTGCCTCCAATTTCTACCACGACTGAACACAGTATCCTCATTGGGAGTTGCAAAGATACCTGGTACATCGTGAAAAGCGAAAGGATCCATCAGCATCCGGTCCACATGCCTCCGGCTATGAGATGACCCTTTACCAATATTCCTCTTCATCTTCCCATGCCTATCCCTTTTTCTTGAATATTTCTTGATCTGTTTTTGCTTCTTTTTAGTTCGGCCCTCATCGCTGCGAGAGGATAAAGATTCTTCAACTCCCTCATCGTTCGAAGAGATATCAGAAGATTCTGAGCTTGAGTCAGAACTCTCCACTGGCTTAGACCGGTGAGACTTCTTGGAACTGGCATGAGTCTTTTTGGTGCTCACATGAGTCCTTGAAGGCTCATGCTCCCTGGGGTTATCGGTGTGATAAGCAACTGATGCTTTGTACTTTTCTTTCATGCCCATCTTAGCCTTTTCTGCCCTTAGAGCTTCTATCTCACCCTTCAGCCTATCACACTCTTCGATAGTGTACTCGTCATTCTCACCCACCACTTCGAGCAGAGCTGGTGGTACTTCCGGGGCGTCCGGATTCATTCGGACTGACTTTTCTTGCTGGTTTTGAATGCTTGATTGAGACACCTTCTCCTCCCACTGTGGTCACCAATTTGGTAAGGATAATTATCGCCTGAGGGTAGGCTTGTAATTTGTTTGGTGTTTTAAAGAAGTATGTGGGTGTTTAATATTTAAAGTAGAGAGTAGAGGGAGAATAAGCTGGCTGGTTGCAGTTAATTTTCATTACCCACATTTAATGCAGGTGGTTGGGTATTTATACCCTTACATTTTGGGCCCTTATGGGCTTTTGGGTCATGTTTAAAGACCCATGAGCTCTAAGTAGGAGAGCAAGTAGCTTAGTCAAGAAGTGTTTAGGTTTTTTAGTACTTTTGTCATAGTTTGAACAGTCCCATTAGCTAAGTGTTTGAAGTGGTCTGTCCGGTCCGGAGGGTTAGGTCCGATCTGTCCCTGTCCGGTGAGTAATCAGAATTCGGACTCATCAGGAGCCCCCTTTTTAGGTATTTGTTCAAATACCTTAGTCAAAAACCTGAAAAACAGTCCAATGCCAGGGGTGGTTTTAATCCGGACAGGTCTGTTTGCCTTATGGTTTCATCCGGACTGATAAAGCTTCATGAATCCAAACGGTTTTTTGCCAGAGTTCGTGGGACACGTGTCGCTTTTTGATTGGTTGCTTCAACCGTTTTTTCACCTTGAATTTCGAACCCACCTTCTTCGAAAAGCAACCTCTTAATTAAAGGTGGTGACATCAGCGCCATCTTTAATCATTACCAATCTTTTCGAATTCTCCTAGGAATCAAACTCCTTTTTCAGATTTACTATAAATTCAAACATACTTTCTACTGTTTTACCATCTCTCTCACATTTACTCTGCACTACTTCTTTAAGCTTTCTCTCTCTAAAGCAAAAATTTACCCAGATAGTTTATGTTTACAGCGAGGAACGCTCTGATCAAAGGTGGGTGGCTCAACCTCTCTGAGTTGGAAAAGGCACAAAAGGTCGAAAGGGAAAGACGTATTGCTGCAGGACTACCCGTTTTGCCCATCGACAAGCCATTAACTTCAGCCACAAAATCTGATCAAGGTTCTTCTTCCTCAAAAGGTACCAAACCGAAAAAGCTATTCCAAACTAACCTCTCCCCCATTGTCTCTGGTTCCTCGGTTCAGGAATCGGAACCCGTTGTCGAGCCAGGAGTAACAGTTACCAGTTTCAAAAAACCCTCCCCCTTTATAGCTATGGGGTCAGATACGGAGCATTCCCCTCAAAAGCTGGTTGACCGGAGAAGAGGCCGGTTAGTTAAAAGCCAAGTTTCCAAGAGCACCTTCTCAAAGTCAGGTGCGAAAGACAGTAGCACAGGGTCAGAAGTGCCCATCAAAGTTCCTAAGGACAGGCTGCCCGGTCCGGAGGGCACTAGCCCAAGTCTTCGAAGAGAAGCATCTGCATCAGAGCCCCAATCGGAGGCCAGAAATCAAGGGGACACTGAAGCCCATCAGTCCGGAATCCAAACTGAGCCAGAGCTGAACCCTCCTTCTACTACTGCTACCGAAAACCCTTCATCAATTATGGAGGATGTAATGGAGGAGTCTGTCGAAGAGACTCATTTTGAGTCTGAGCCCTCCGGTCAGACCAGTAGTGCTGTTGTTGCCAAAAAAGACAAAGGCAAAGAGAAGTTGTGTTTGAGACATCAGGATCTATCGGAGAGTCTCGAAGGAAGGGTAGGGCCTTGTTTTCATAAGGTCAACGTCAAATACCTCCTTGCCCTGCAGAAAATTAACTACGCATTCATCCACACAGCTGAGCTGGACCGGTTGCGTATGAAGTGGGGAATACCGGAGAATGTGAAGATCAGGATCCCCATACACCCAAAGACTCCCATGGACTGCAAACTGAGCGAAGTTGTCATCTTCACGGAGCTGTTCAATTGGGGACTTAGATTCCCCTTGGACCCTGAAATTGTCAGATACTTCCATCTGATAAAGCACTGCCCGAGCCAACTGAGTCCCAAATCCTGGTACACCCTCATGGCCAGTATCATGGCTTCAAGGTTCTCCGGGATTCCTCTTCCAATTGAGGAGTTTGCCGTTGTGGCCAGCCTCTGCAGAAACCATCACATCCCCTTCTACCATTTCAACATGGGGGATAACTTCAAGGATGTGGACGACTTGCTGGAGTCGGAGAGGAATTGGAAGACCCAGTTCCTGTTCGTAAGTGGTGCGTGGGAGAATGGGCAGAAAATCAAGTCTGGTGTCAACCCAAGCCTTCTCACAAGCAGATGGAGGAGCGATCATAAGTCTTCTGCTTTACACTCTTATCTCCGTTTTTTTAAGTTGGTTTAAATTAATTTGTTTCATTCTTGCCTAAGCATAACTGCCCAAGGACTTCAGTGACCACCTGAAAACCGGGCAGGCTACTTGCACCAAGATCAATGCTTGGGCCGCTGAGAGATGGGGGAACCGGTTCCATGCTGCTTTTACTGGAGGCAACTTGGCTAGGTCTCACCTGTGGAACACAACAGGTCGGAGAGACTTGACTTGGGAGGAGCTCACCACTCAGCCTCCTCCGGACGTTGTGCTTAAGAGGACACATGAGCCAGATGGGTCACTCTACTTGCCAGGCTGGGCCAAAGCCCCGAGCAAGATGAAAGGCAAGAAGAAGGGGAAGAAAGTGGTTGGTGAAGTTAACCCTTAAGAAGATTCTCCCACACAACCGGAGGGGCCAGTCCCCAATCAAATTGATGCTACTCTCTTGGAAGTGGTGGAGCAGGAGACCGAAAGGCAAGAAGTGCACTCCCCGAATCCTCCAAGAGCTTCCAAAAGAGATCGTAAACGGGGAGGAGAAAGCAAAGACAGAGAGGCCAAAAAGAAAAAGACCTCCAAAGGTGACGAGCTTTCTCTCCGGGCTCTGGAGCCTTCTTCCCAAGCTGATCCTACTAACCCAACACAAGCGGAGGAGATACTGGGTGACTTCCATACCGATGAGGTCGAAGGGGGAGATCTCAATATTGACGGGGTTGACATCACCGGTCTTGGTGGGTTTGGCGAGTACTTCATCAATCTTCCCAGAGACGATTTTGCCGGGCCTTACCTCCCTCCGAGCACCTCAAACACGGTCACTTTCAATGGTAAGAACTTTATCGTTTCAAGTGAAAGGGATGTCATAGCCCACTCTTTGTTAAGCAATGTTCAGCCTGTACTTGCGTTGGAGAAACAAGTTCGAAATCAGGCAGACATCATCAAGGATCTTAAGTCTGACAAAGAGAGGCTATCCGATGACCTTCGCACTGTCACTTCAAATGCTGTCGTTCTAAAGGAAGAAAATGACGAGTTGAAGAGAAACCAAGAGGCAAGTACCACAAAGGCCACCACTTTAGAGGACACTATCACAGAGCTCCGGGAGAAGCTGTCCGGACTAGAGAAAGATCTTGCCACCTCAAAGAGGGAATCCAAGGCCAAAGACCAAATCATCATCAACTTGACTAATGACAAAATTTCTATTGAGAATACATTGTCCAAGGCTGCCGAGGAGAAAGCTACTTTGCTAAGGGAGCAGGAGGCCAAAATTCAAGCCAAGATCGACGCTTATGCCAACAATGTGATCGACACCCAAGAGGAAATGTATGCCAAAGTGAGGTCTGACATGGTTCTACTCTTTCATGAGAAGTTTCCGAAGAGGAACCTAGGGGATTTATGGCTTCATGTTGAGTCTGACGACCTCCCGTATCATACAATGGCTGAAGGAGAGCCCAGACGAAGATCAAGACGATCCTAAGGGAAAGAAGAAGGTAAATGAAGTTGAGCCATCTTCAAAGGCTCAGCCTTAATTTATGAACTACTTTTTTACTTTTTATCCAGACTAAAGTCCTTGGAAGGCCAAGGCACTCTTTTTTGTAATTGTGTCATGCATATGACCGGATAGGTTTTCTGTTTTATTTTGACAATTCAAAAGTCCTTGTAAGGCCAAGGCACTTTAAGTTATTTTAATGAATATTTTTGTTTTGTGCAATTCTCATCTTCTTTCATTGTTTGTTCCAATTTTGATGGCTAGAGTTTAAACAGCCTTTAGTTATTTCATTGTGAGAGTGTTTAAACTCTCCTAAATGAACAATTATATCTTTGAGAATATCCATATGCTTATTACTAATGAAGACAATGGTTATCTTATGGCTATACCGAGAGATGATGAGATCTTTGATACTATATCTAATCTTAAATCTACGAGTGTTGCAGGTATGGATGGATTTAATATTCTTCCATAAGACATGTTGGAGTATGATTAAGGAGGACCTTTGTCTAGCATTAACAAACTTTATGATGGGTAAGAAAATCCCTGAAGGTGTAATGGCTACGAGAATATGTCTGATTCCTATGTCTACTAATCCTACTATTTGGAAGGACTTTAGACCTATTGGACTGTGTAGCATGCTTAGCAGAATAATGTCTAAATTGCTAAATAACAGGCTTACTAAGATTCTGCCCAAGGTAATCTCTAAGGTTCAAGAAGCCTTTATTCCTAACTCTTCTATTTGTGAAGATATATTAATAGCTAAAGAATTAATTTTTGATTTAAACCAGAAAGAAGAAAATTAGTAAATTAATGATTCAGGTCGATATGTCTAAGGCATTTGACATGCTGTCTCATTTATTTTTAACTAAAGTCCTTGAATCTTTTGGATTTTCATCTGATTTTGTCAAATTAATTCATAATATTATTAGCCAGGTCTATGTTTCTCTTCTCATTAATGGAAAGGTCTATGCCTTCTTCAATACTAAAAGAGGTTTGAGATAGGGGGGATCTTTTTCCCCCAACCTCTTCATTTGGCTGAGAATGTTCTAATCAGGGGTTTATATAAATTGTTCATCGACAATAAAACCATGCATTTCTCCTCTAAAAGTAAAATGCTAATTCCATGCTTAGCGTTTGCAGATGATATTCTTATTTTTGTCAATAACATGGATGCTACTATTAACAAACTTGAGTTTTTTCTTCAGAATTATGAAACTGTTTCAGGTTAAGTGATTAATAAGGACAACATAAAAATATTCATGTCCACTAAGATGACCAACACGAAGATTACAGATATAACTAATCCATCTGGTTTTAATGCTAGTGATCTCCTATGGAATATCTAGGAATCACTCTTAACAATAACAATAGGGTTAGTAATTTCACTAACTTAATAAACAAGATAAATAACAGAATTAAGAACTATGAGTGTACAAACTTATCGTTTAGAGAAAGGCTGGTGCTGATCAACTCTGTCCTCGTGCCCATTCATTCCTATTGGATGCAAAGTATCTCCCTTCTTGCTGGTATCATATCAAGAATGGAGAATATTTTAAATAACGGTATATGGGGATCTTCTAATAATGAAAGAAGGATTCACTGATCAACATGGAATTCCTTATGTAAACCATTCAATGAGGGTGGCCTAAATATTTGTAAGTTCACTAATTTATAAGATATATTTGGGTGTAAGATTTGGTTTAATTAAAGGTCAAACAAGAGTTTGTGGGCCAATTTAATGCATAAAACTTACTGTAAGGATATGCATACTCTTCAAGTATCATATTCTAAGGTTGGCTCTCATACTTGGAAGAGTTTGGCTAAAATAAATGATAAAGTTGGACCTAATATAAGATGGAATATGGGTAAGGGTGAGATCGATTGCTGGGTGGAGAATTGGTATGATAATTCTCCTCTTATAGTGTTGAATGAATATTTGAATAGTTCTTGGTTTAGATATACTAAAGTTAAAGATTTTTGGAAAAACAACTTTTGGGATACTGATTGCTGAAAGGGCTTTCTTTTTAATGTTACTATAAAGAAAATTCTAAATATTCATATTAATAGTAATAATGATTATATTATTTTGTGTATGAATGAACTTAATTTTAATATAAAGAATACTTGGAAGTCTATTAGAAGAAAAAGTCTCAGGTCCAATCTCTATAGCAGAATCTAATATAGGATTACTCCTTCTAAGTTCTCATTCCTAGTTTGGAAGCTATTGAAAAATTACATTCCTGTAGAAACAAATTTACAGAAAATAAAATTTGTTTTAGAATCCAAATGCAAATTTTTCTGTAATACTGAAACTCGTAGATATTTATTCATAAATTGTGACTTTTCTTGGATAATTCAGAGTTAATATTATGATCTTTTTAAAATTAAAATCGAGAAGTTTATGACTATAACCCACATGATCAGAGTATGGTTCTGGTCTACTGATCATGAGGTGCATATTAGAATAGTTCTTCCTTCCTTGATTCTTTGGTCTATTTGAAAAGGAAGAAACTGTGTTAAGTTCAAATACAATATAAAAAATGTGAAATCTATTATTCTCTACATAAATCATATCTTATAATATCTGGATCAAGCTAATTGTTTTAAAACTAAGCATTAGAGGAAGGACTCTAAAACTTCTAAAATACTAGGTTGTATAAACTATACCATGAAGTGTGATAAGCCTATTTACCTGAGTAGGAAGGTTCCTACTACTGGCTTCCTCAAACTGAACACCGACGCATCCTGTCAAAGCAATTGTGAGTTAGGAGGTGGAATTGTGATAAAGAATCACAATGGTGACATTGTAACTGTAAAAACTAACCTTTATGGAAATATATTTGAACTATCATGGCTGAATCTAGAGCACTGCTGGATGGTCTCCTTATCTGTCACAAAAAAGTTGGAATAATTTAGAAATTAAAATCGATTCTCTTATTCTTGTTAATGTTTTAACGTATCTAAACTACTCTGATAAGCTTAAAGGTGTTCTTCACTGTTGTAGAAGGCTGATTAAGCCTACTATGATTATTTCGCACATCTCAATGGTCCAAAATCAAGTCGTTGACTGCCTTGCGAAGTGGACCCTGAGGTGCAAAATAAAAAAGAAGTATTCGAATCACCAGTTTCCAAACCAGTCGAAGGCAATAACCTTTTTAGAAAGTCTAAACTTGGGATATCTAAATTAAGATGATTAATTAGGTGCGTTCTTCTTTCATGATGAAGATGAACTAACATAGCCGACAAGCATTACAATAAATTGGCCAAGCTTTCTTTGTTTTTGCAGGTGAATACTATGTTGGGCTTCGATGATATGAGAATGTTTTGGCGTTCAAAATTTTAGGATAAGGTTATGAAAATCTAGTAAAATTGACTTAGAATTGGTGAACTTCATATCCTTCATGTCTCCATTAACGCGAGGTGATAGGAATGCTGAATTTGGAGTTTCTCTTAATCTGGCTTACTTCGTGGAATCCACTTCCAGGAGAGAGTCTTCATTGTTTTTCGAAGGAAACCGTACCCAGATTCTCTCTATCTATTAAGCATTTGAGGCTCTAATAGAGAGTTCTGAGGGTGTCATCTTCGAATTAAGTGGTTTTATCTCTTTGAATTCGTTATCTAAGGTGGAAAGGTCTTAGATGAATTCTTTTGAAGCTCTATGTATTTCAAACTTGAAAAGATCCATTTTTGTCTAGGAGAAAACCAAACCCGTCTTGTTATCTTCCTCTAAATATTTGCAAAGCAGATTCTTTTAAGGTAGATCAAAGTGAGGGTGTCATCTTCTTAACATGTTGGATCTCCTTGAGTTTCTCTTCCTGAAGCGGCTAATGGTGCAGGAGGAGAAGAGGATCTCAATTTAGGGTTTTGGTAGTATGTGGAAGTGATCTGAAACTAGGTCTATGTTTCTTTAGAGCATTGACTAAGTCGGGTCTTCCTAATGTTGGATCATCCGACCTTTTTATTTTTTGTATAAAGCCTCCTTGTTAGGCTTGTTTATTATTTTATAAATACAAAAAACTTTAGCCTTAAAATACATGATATAGAAACAAGAATACCATATAAAATAAAAAAAAAACAACACATTTATAAATTATTATTACTTTAATTAACTGTTTATATATTTTAGCAAAACTAGTCATATATCAAATTAAATTTTATTATTTATTATCGTATAACAGTTGGTAGAAATTTCATATCAAAGGTACATAGAATTATATATCTTTTATTAATGTATGACCAAATAGCTGATTAACTGTAATTTCGTATAAAAGTTATGGCGTATTACCAATTATATTTTAGCTTATTTAATTATTAATATAGTATTTATACTATCAATCTATTTTATTTATTTTTTAATACGATAAAATATATTTAGATTTAATATGTAATATTTTTAAATATTTTAAATTTGAAACGATGGTTTATGGGTTTACTATAAAAACAATTCTTAGCTAATACTTTGATGTTTTTTAATCTTATATTTTAGTTGGTTTTATATGAAGTTGCATTTACAATTTTTTAACCAAAACTTTTAGTCTACTCTAGTTGTAAGGAGTATACACCTTCACATTTTCTACAAAATTAGATTTATCCTCCCAACAAACCAATTATACTGGTGAGTTTCTTTTACGATTTTATGTTTAGCACAACCAATTTTAGAATAGTAAATAGAATAATTTATTCACATGTTCCAATCTATTGTTACATTTTAACTTCTTGAGCATTTTTTTTATTTTGATTCTCCACTAGCTTATAAGCATCAAATGCTTCGTCTTTGGTCTACAAAAGTATAACCCATATTTTTATAAAGTAGTCATCGATCAGAGACCTAAAGCACCTAGCATCAGCTACCGTGAGATGAACACATCATTGCCTGTATGATCATTAGGAAAGAACTTAACACTTTTACTTTTACTTAGTACACAATTTTCACAAGCATTTAGCTTATGAAATGAATTACCATCCAATCACCCTTGTTTGTTAAGATCAATAAAGCCTTTCTCACTCACATGCCCTAACCTCAGATGCCACATTTTGGTTCAATCTCTCTCTACACTAGACACACATCCGACTACTAGGGACTCATCAAGAACTAACACACCATTAATCCTACAGCCTTTCATATAAACTAGTAATAATTAAAAGAATCTGTAGTCTTACATTTCTACTGTAATAATTAAACTCTTCCTTATCTAACATACCGATAGAAAGAAGGTTATTCTTGACTTTAAACACATATTCTCTCACATTTATTATCACCCTCTCAAGTTCTGTAGACAACTTAAATCAAATGTTTTTGTTCCCTTGATAGCACATGATTCATTATTCTCTAATATGACATTGTCACCATCAAATAATCACAAGTTTTCAAACTAATGTTTGTTGGAAGTCATATGGAATAAATCTCATGAATTCAAGACCCACTTTTCATTTTACCTACAAGTAGAAACCAATAAAGAATTAGTGTATTTGTAATTATTAGTGACCATCAAAGCTTCAAATCCAGGCTTCAGATAACTATCTTCATTCTTCATTTCGGGGAGTTCTTATTGATATGATATTCCTTCATGCACAACCAATATTGCATCCTAGAAACACTCACAAATCTCATAGATTTAGATCGAGAGTTTTTTTATTGAATCTTTGTTTATAGGTCATCCCCTAACACTCAGTCTGAGACCTTCAGAGTCACTGTTAAAAACAGTCTTCCTCTAATGATCTTTTGAATTTAAAACTCTCTTAACTTCAGATATTGTAAAAAGGATAATTTATCTAGAATTATGGTGTCAACAAAATGCTCATGCGTCTTTGGCAGAGAACTCAAGAGGATTACTACTTGATCCTCATATTATACATTGACTTCAAGTGCTTTCAAATAAAGAATAATTATATTAAATTATTCAAGTAACTTCGGATCTCTTTGATATCATTCATTGTCAGCGTATACAATTGTATTCTAAAAATCACCATTGGTTGCCCATGTTTCACCCATGTATCAAACTAGTCCTCCATCTTCACTTTTGTCTCTCATATTCTCAATTACTGAGAATTCATTTCGGGTTTGGGTAAATAAATGGGTAAGTTTAGTTTGGGTAAATTAATAGGCTTATGAATTTAACCCGGGTCAAGCCCAATTGTAAACTTATGTGACATCTGACGTGACATCTAACGTGGTAAAAAATGAATTAGAATTTAAATGGTAAAAATTGATTATAAATCGTAATATTATGTGGCAGCTGACTGGGCTAAATAAGGGGTATAATGAACAAAATTATAGGGGACCAATAGTAACACAAAACTTAAATATCTGGGGATACCACATGTCAAATTTTCATGGCTCGCATGTGCGGGGGGACTGATCATGAAAATTTCTGAAACATGGAGGATGACTAAGAGATAAAATTGAAGATGGAGGACTAGTTTGATACATGGGTGAAACATAGGGGACCAATGGTGACTCTTAGCCGACTATTTCATGTAAATTGCTTTCAACCAATTCTATATCCCTAACTTTGTATGCTTTTTAGAAACCTCTCAAAGTACCCCATTAATGAGTCTTAAGATCAAATTACTATGGGCTTTAGATAGTACATTGACATCAACATCTCATTTGACTCTCTCATCAATGGCACCAAACAACCTTTTTTATACTAGAATACTTCGAATCTTAATTATTTAGAGGTTAAAATTATTCGGTCCGTTGAATTTATCAAAATATAAATTCATGACACTTATCTTTGTGACTTTACTTGATTCTCTAGTTGCATCTAAATCTCTACATTCACGATGTGAAACGATCTTCGTCTTTCTATCTTGCGTTTATCACCTATAAAATAAACATTGTTATAAATTATAGATGCTCACAACACCAGTTGTTAGAGAATGTCGTACAACACACATGAATAATAGTTTGATTTGAGACTCGCTGGTGATCATAATATTAAGTTATATGGCTTGACCGAGACTTCGGTAGTATGTCAAAACATACACCCTATGTTATTTAGTTGTTATAAGTATGGTAAGAAGGATATATAATTTCGTCTTTGTGAACCTTCTAACTCAAATAAGAAAAATAAAATAAACCAAACACTCAAGGTTTTACTTCATGTGGTTTCGATTGTAAAGAAATCTTACATTCATGGACAACATACATTAATTTTACATTAAAGAAGATTATATAGAAACTCTCTTAGAAATATTAACACAACAACTCGTCTTCTACTATAAATTTAGTTTGGCTTACAAAATAAACTATAGATATTAGTGTTTCTCTTAATTTTTATTTCATATACTGTTTCTTTCTCTAAAATCTATAAAATTCTATGTTTTCTCTTTTTCTCTTTAACAACTCTTGTGCTCCCATCAATAACTTTATACCTCTCTTCCACTTTTTATACAACCAAATATATATATATATATATATATATATATATATATATATATATATATATATATATATATATGTGTGTGTGATGATACCCATACTCAAATTATCACCTTACAACTTGTTCATACAGAAACCTGAATGGTAATAACGTAACAACCTTTAAATTCGTACGGTTTGTACATTCTGGCATATAGTGGCACCACCAATCTCTGACATTGGATATTATTTGTACCTTGTACTATCATGTAGTATCAGGTAACGGTTGATAATAGTTCATCAATTCAGATTCTTCAACATAATAGTGATTCAAGTTTTTTTTAAACAAATAGATATCTTTATAAGCCTCAGTAACATATGTTCATTCACCTGAATCCAACAGGTAACAATTTTATAATTTTGGTTCCAATAGTTACTTATTCACAGTCTCAACATAACTCCATCCCTTAAGTTCCCTCAGGCGTCTCTACACCTAAGTCTCGACTCGGCTTCTACCAATTAGAGCTTGGATAGTACATATTACCAAATCTCGGTTTACTTGAATATTCAACCCTTAAATCTTAGCTAAAATGCTCCAATCATTTTTACCCTACACCAAATATGATGAATCTGAATTTCAAATATAAAAATAAATAAAAATTAAAACTCATTAAATATAAAATAATCTTGGATGTTGTGTTTTTTTGTTTGATTATAATGATATGATGAATACAATTACTTTAAATTCCAAATGTAATACCTATTATAGTTAATTGATAACAAAAAAACACGATCTAGTTTTCAAAAAACCAAAATTCATTAATACAAACAATTCACCACTTAATTTTAGTATAACTATATTTATCTTTTTTTTTGAAAAATTATATGAGATAAAATAATACATATATCTGAAATCCAATAGTGCATATAAAGGTAGATTATAAATATATATGCTACATGTCAAGGTTGAATTACTTCTTTGTTCTTCATTGAAGTGTGCATCACACGATAACCGTTGTTTTTTAAATTCATTTCGTACTATTATGATTTCTTATTTGTGATCCGCATTAACCTTTACTTCACTATACATTTCCCATGATCCGCTGGCACAGTCATGTCACATCTACAAAATTTAAATAACTTGTCAAACTTAGGCTTTGATACCAAGTTGCCGCGCCTCGACTCTCATAGATACTTTAATGTTGATAAACATTATAAAGAAACAAAATACTAATTACAAAGAACATAGATAAATATTAAGTTTGATATACATATCAATGATTTGAAGATTATAAACGCCCAACATTAATTATATAAGACATAAAAATATTGAAATTAAATATAACCATAACTTTTCATAATTCTAAATTTACAACCACACTATACGTGTACTAATCATGACAACCATCGACATTATAATACTAGCCTATTGTGTTAATTTTGTCACATGACGCAACAAAGTCGTGAATATTGATTTGTTTTGAAGTATGCATATAAAACTATATGGAAGTGCTCACCAACATTTATCTTGGATAAGTAACACAATATAAATAAATTGAATACATTAATTTTAATAAAGAACCTTGTATATATGCCACATCTACGATGTATATACAATATCATTTAAATATGTAATATTGTCACGCATGTGATGATTCATAAATGACATATTATTTTATTCATCCACACATGACCACTCATTGTCCATATATGAAATCGTCTATACAAAATAACACATCATTCATACAAGACATAATTCGCACAGATCATAAATTTTCTATACGTGAAATCATCCACATATGAACACACATCATCTACACATGATATCATTCATATATGACCACACCTCATTAATATAAATTCACACAAGACCACATCTTGTATATGGTGATGATAAAATCTGGTCATAGGGTATTTTAGGTAAGTGTTTGAACAAAGTATTACAGTTTGAATAGAGGATAGAGGATAATTGAGATGTTTGTATTTAATATGTACGGAGAATCAATAAACCCTATTAAATGTTGTTCTTTAAACTATATATAGGATACTATTTATTGGCACACATCCTAGTCACTAAGCACCCAGCTTACTCAACATGGTTTTTATATGAGCCTAAAATACCCTTCTAAGATAAATCCGTCTCACCTTCATTCTTAGCCCCCAATAATTTCTGACCTTATCATCTAGTCCCCTCTGCTCTCTAATAAGCATTTCGGTAGAGCTAATTGACATATATCCAAACAGCTTTTGATATGTTTATTTAAAAATGGTTACTATCCAAAGGTCACAACTTTAACCCATTTATTTTGTGAGACACGTTTTAATTTCTTATTGGACCCGCGAACTCGATTTAACTTAGGTAAAATCATCCATTCAAATGAGAGAAACAGTTACACTTCCCTAGAGCCTCTTAGCTACCACTGTCGATTCTCATTCCTAAGTAGGGCACTCAAACAGTTTTTAGACTTTATATAAGCTTCTTTCATTTTTACTGTTGGTATTTCTATAGTGAGAAAGAGCATACGTTGTAATTCTAGACAAATAAAGTGTTTTCCCCAAACTTTCAACTTTTTTCCGGCAATATTTCCCTTTTCCCACCATATTAGCCATCGTGAATCACCTATTCTGACACCTTTTAGGGTTTGTATGTTTACAGCTAGATGCGCTCTAAATAAAAGTGGTTGGATGAATTAATCTGAGCTAGATGAAGATAAAAAGAAGGAAAGAGCCGTTGGTGGGTTATCTGCCTCTTCGGGAAAGAGCCTCTTCGAGACTACTGAGTACATAGGGGTTTACCCTTATAACATGCACCACATTCCTTCCAAACTTACCTCGACTACCCAGTTATTCCCATCACCCAGCCACTCTCCTCAAATAATTAGGTCATCCCAAACCCAATGGGCTACTAGCCGTCGAAACCCTTTTACTTTTATAGCTATGGGATCGGATAACAGTGAGAATACTCCACATAGAGTTACTAGGATTTCCAAAACCAAAACAAAATATTTTACAAAAACAAATCAACAAACCAACCTACACTCATTGATAATCCCACGCCATTAGTTCCAAACAAGGAAGAAGACATTACTGCCCTCGCAACCGAACCCCCATCAGATACAAGGATGGGAGAAAACCCTGAAACTCTAGGAAATGTGTCTTCTTGACTTGAGGAATGATATATTGAGGCTCAACCCATTAGGCCTTCAGATTTTAAACCAAAATTCACAAACGAAAATATAGATGACAATGATGGAGATTCCCCTCTTGAGACATCAAGTCAGACTGGGGAAACTCCAAGGACATCGGAGAAGATGAATTTGAGTAGCTCAAAAGATGGTGATAACCAGGGAAAAAGAAAAGGAAAACCTTGAAAATAAAATTTGAACCTCTTGTTTCCTCTCTGGTAGGGTGTGTTTGACCTAAGTTTGCCAAGGTTAGTGTCAAGTATCTCTTATCTTTGCATAAAATTTCTTATGTCTATTTCCACAAGTCTGAATTGGAGGGAATCCAAGCCAATGGATTCTCTGATTCGGTTAGAGTGAGACTGCTCAACCCGAAGACTCTAATCGACTATGGGGCTTGTGAGTTGGTGGTCTACACTGATGTGCTTAATTGGGTATTTTGGTTTCTTTTGGACCCTAAGATAGTAAGGTACATCATAGCCTCAGGGCTTTCGGTTTCCCTTGGACGCTAAGATAGTAAGGTACATCCAAGCCAAAATAGCCAAAATATGTGGGTTCTCTCTAATGGCGTGCATCATAGCCTCAAGGCTTTTTAAAATTCTAATTTACATGGAGCAATTGGCTGTTGTAGCGGGTCTATCTCGCAATGCTTACATTCTCTTTGATTATTTTAATATGGGGAATAGTCACAAAGTGGTAGATGACCTCTTGGACGCAAACAAGATCTTGGAAAATCCAACTTTTGTTCATCTTTAGTCATTTGGAACATAACAGGAAGCTCTCGTCTAAAGGGAATCTGAGCTAGCTTACAAGGCATTGGAAGAACACACGTAAGTCTTTTTGTGCTTATTTTATATTCCTATTATTTTCTATGTCATTAGTCCTTTATTTCTATTAAATAAAAATTTATATCAATCATTTCGAAGCCCTTCTTAAGCATTTGGATGATGCAAAAGTGACATTTGAGAAGCTGAATCAATGGGCCCATGAAAAATGGTGTAATGAATTTCACAACTGCTTTACCCCTAGCAACTTTATCAGATCTCATCTTTGGAGAACCAAACCTGTTCGAGAACTATCATGGGAGAAATTCACCACTCGCCCTGGATCTACTGATATCCTTAAAAGAACTGATGCAACTTATGGAAAATTACTCTTGCTGGCTAGGAATAGAGTTTCCAGTCACATGACCAAGAAAAAATAGATCAAGGAGGGCCCATCACAGTTTTTTGCTAAAGTTGAAGTGAGGGGCAGCTATATGAGATTGATGCAGCATTGTTGGAGGCTATTACTACCATTGTTGAAGAGAATAAAATGCCATCAGAATCCCCTATTCCCAAGAAGAAGAAAGAACATAAATGAGGTAAACAAGATAATAATAAGAGAGAGAAAAAGAAGAAGAAAACTTCAATTGGTTCCAAATTATACTTCATCCAGAATTTCCTCATCCAACCATCCTAGTTGTTGTTCCTCATCCCATAACCACAATATATTATCCCCATTCTCTATTACTTTCCCCAATCGAGAGGCTAGTTTTTTGAGATGGTGATCCAATAGAAGATATAAGAACCTTTGATTTTGACGCTTTTGATTATGACTTTCCCAAATCTATAAGTACCGAACTGTTGTGGTATACGATTCGAAGGTAATCCATTTGAAGGTAATCCATTTGAAAGAATAAAATCTAGTACTTGAGCCAATCGAAATAAATAAAAGCTAGTACTTGATCCATTCGAAGGTAATCCATTCTAAGGCAATAAAAACTTGATATAATCACAAACACATTTTTAAATGCAAAAATGATATATTAATAACGATTTGGACACCTGATTAAAATATCCCAATGCCACCAGGGTAGGAAAGAGTATGCCCCATTATATATATATATATATATATATATATATATATATATATGATGGAAACAAAGTAAATATTTACAACATGAGTTTACTCCAGATAACCTTAGGTGTTCGACATTCCATTGGTGCCTCAAAGGATTACCTTCATGATCAACCGACCGATATGTTCCTTGATTAATCTTCTCACCCACAATGTATGGCCTTTCCCAGTTTGGAAGCAGCTTTACGAACTTCCTATCTTTAGTATGTAGAAATATTTTTCTCATGACTTTGTCTCCCAGTTAAAAATCTCTTATTTTTACTTTTGACGCATATCTACTTCTCATTAAACCTTGGTAATATATGGTTCTTAAATGGTTTTTTATTCTCTTTTCTTAAATCAAATCCAATTGAGCCCTTATTGCAACTTTATTTTCCTCTTCAGAATAATTTTGGACCCTCAAAGAAGGAAGCGTAACTTCTATTGGAGTGATTGTATCCATTCCATAAACTAAGGAAAAATAATATTCTTGTGTGGCAGTATGTGGAGTAGTTCGGTAAGCCCATATTACTTCTTGTAGATAATTAGGCCATTTACCAGCTTCTCGTTCTAATTTCTTTTTATGATCCATCAAAATAGTCTCGTTTTCCTCCTTTATTTTTCTATTGGTTTGCGGATGGAAAATTGAGGAGAAACAATGATAAATCCCCCTAGTTGCACAAAACACCTCCATCTCTTTATTGTCGAATTGGGAGCCATTGTCTGTAGTAATACGTCTAGGAATTCCAAACCCACAACAAATATTGGAAAGGATAAATTTAATTATCGCTTTGCAAGTCCTTCCGGAGAGAGGTGCAACTTCTACCCACTTAGAAAAATAATCAATTGCCAACATGATAGTTCAACATCCTCCATAGCCCATTGGAAGGGGTCCAACCAAGTCAAGTCCCCATCCATTAAAATGTACTGCTTTGGATACTGATTCCATGGGAACTTCTGGAAACTGTATTGCATTTCCATACCTTTAACAAGGTAGATGGCCAATAATAACCTTCCAATAAGACATTTCTAGTTAAAGCATTGTAACCACAATAAGTCGACCCATCCCCTTCATGTAACTTAGACAAAATTGATTGGGATTCATCAGATCCGAGGCAGCGCAGTAAATGCTTACTGAAAGATATTTTATAAATGATCACCCTCAAACCAAGAAACCATGTGCTTTGAATCTTAACTTTTTGCCTAAACTTTTGTCATCGTGTAGGATCCCGTTGGTGATAAATTCTTGGATATCATACCTCCAATATTGGCTAACTGTGGTTGACATTTGGAAACTTTCTTCATAGTTAACTTCTATTTCATAAGTTGTTGTTATAGAAGGACATTCTTTTACTAGAATCCAAGGGTAAGCTTCTGAATATGCAATAGTGGTTAGGGAGTCAGCCATCGAATTTTCTAACATTGGCACATGTTCGTATTTCACATACATAAAACAAGCAGAATTTTATTTTAGCACTTGTGAGTACTTCATTAATTTCTCTTTTTTGGTTTATGATTGCGCTAGTGCTTGATATATGACTAGTTGCTAATCACTCAACAATCGGATTCGTCTGGAACCACATATCTGACCCAACCTTAAATTTATTATAGCTGCTTAATATTCTGCTTCATTGTTTAATGCCTTAAACCCAAAATGTATAGATTGGTACATTGAATCCCCAAATAGGGAAATGAATCAAATTCCAGGTTCACACCCTATCATACTAGATCCACGATGTGCTAATTCAATTGTTTTTTAGACTGGTGGGATGATGATTCCTTATAAGGCCTCTTCCAATGGAACTCAACCCAAAAGTCAAGTACACTTTGAGCTTTGATTTTTGTTCGAGAAGCAAAATAGATATCATAATCCTATAACTCCATAAACTACTTAGTCATCCGCCTTGATGTATCAGGTTTTTGTAACGCGTTTTTATGATGGAGAAGAAGTTCGAACCGTGATGGACTATGCCTGAAAATAAGTTGGACGCTATTACCAAAGATAAAGTTATATTTTCCAACTTAGGGTATTTTTCTCAGCATCCAACAAACTCTTACTAATGTAGTAAATAGGGCGAGGATAGTTGTCAACTTCTCGAACTAATACTGCACTTACAACATAATCCAACATTGTTAGATACATGCAGAGTCTTTCTCCAACAACACGCTTGAATAGAGTTTAAGATTAATATAAGTGTCGTTTGATTTCAAAAAATTCCTTATCACAATTTGAGGACCAATTAAAGTCTTTGGTATTTCTCGGTACATGGAAAAAAAGTACACACTTATCTGATGACCTTCAAATAAACGTATTCAAAGATGCCAATATCCCAATTAATACATCAAATTCTTTGGTGGTCCAACGAGGATTTATGGTTTATAAAGTATTCAATTGATCTGGGTCAGCTTGGATCCCTTTTTCACTTATGATATAGCCCACAAATTTACCCGATCGGACACCAAATGTACACATTTCAGGATTCAATTTTAAGTTGATTTCTTCCAAGTTAGAAACAATGTCTTGGAGGTAAAGTATATGATATTTCTTTCCTTTGGCTATTCACCATCATGTTATCAATATAAAATTCAACATCTCTTCAGATTTGGTTGGCAAAAGGCTTTATTAACCAAAAGGCATTACCTTGTAACAATGAAGCCCCATATCTGTATTTGATTGTACCCATCAAAAGCATCCATAAAGGATAACAATTTATTTCCTAGAGTGGAATCCACCAGCTGATCTATTCGAGGAACATAAAAATGATCATTAGGACATGTTCTATTAAGATATGTGAAAATCAATGCAAATTTACTATTTTTCATTCTTCTTTTTAACAAGAACCGGATTTGCAGTCCAAAATAGATACTGGGATTCTCGAATATGCCCCACCTTAACCAATCTGTCCATTTCTTGAACAATAGCTTCAGAGTTATCTCTAGAAAATATCTCCTTCTCTGGACTACTAGACTTGCGTCAGATCGTACAGATAGTTTGTGGAAAATGATACTTGACTGTACACCAATTACATATTTATTTCACCAAGCAAATACATATAGATTTTTGGATAAAAAAATAATAATTTTTCTTTCAACTCTGGTTGCAATTTGGCTCCAATTCTTATATTTTTTTCCATCTTCTAAACTATGCACTTCGACCTCTTCTATGGGGATAACAAAACTATGGGTCTCTCTTGGATCATATATCTTGTCCGGATCTGAAGAGGACTCTAGTAATTACTATTCTTTTTTAGCTACCACTGTTTCAAAATATTTTGGAGCAAGTGCGGTAATATAACACTTCTTAACCACTTTTTATCTGTTGTGAACCACTCTCACTTGACTTCCAACCACATATTTTAAACACTGATGAACTGTTGATGCAACCACATCCATTCTGACAACCAAGATCTACCAAAACTTGCATTGCAAGGTGTCGGAAAATCTTCTACTACAAACAAAACCCTTATAATTTTTGTAAATGGTCATTTTCCAAATAGTGTTTCGCCCTCGAATTCTCCAATGATATCAGTAGAGTTACTCGTAAACCATACTATAGTCCGGTTTGACCGTTGAATAATTGATGGGTTCTTCATCTATTTGTAAGTAGACAGAAATAATATATTAGCTGAACTACCTGTATCTATCAAAACATTTCAGATCTTTGTGCCCTCACTAAATGCGTCTATTACCACAACATCCTTATGTAGGCCTGCGATGCCTCTTAATTCGTCTTTGTCCCCTTTAAACTGTGTGATTAAACTAACCACATGTCGTTTCCCGGACCAACTCGAAAATAGTTAGTGATTCAAACAAACGGGATAGTTTCGAAACGTTTCCAGTATTTTTTTATTACCACATTGATTAGACCTAGATCTGGATTAGGATCCATATCAAATTGTTCAATAATTAACATTGTACTTTCTTGTTTGGAAGCTTCGTTATTCAGCCTTCGGGCGTTGGGTAGTGCAGATTGTGTTTCATTTGTACTAGGTTGTGGCTTGTTGTTTACTTGCCTATTATCCCATTGTGACTTACCAAATGTAGTTAGTTTCCCATTCTCGATCAATGTTTGTATCTTTTTTTTAGAGAAATACAATCCTTTGTGTCATGTTTTACATCATATTGGTATCTGAAGAATTGTGTGTTTCAATTTTCCCTCGGAGTCTAAATTGGTGTTGGTCTTCGGAACTATACCACGTTCTTGGTCCTATCATAAATGGTAGCCACATTCTCAATTAGTTTTGTATAATAATCAGGCTGGACCCATTGATTCCCTCTTGGCCTAGACTGTTGACTCTGATTAGACTCGCTTCGTCTTGGCCGATGAGAACCTTAACCCGAGTCTCTCGGACGGTTGCTAATACTAGCTTGCGACTAGTTACTAGTTTGTGGGACAGAGACTGTAAGGGCATGCATATATTAATGAGGCTACCTCAATCTTTTGGTTTCTTTCACAGTAATCTTCTTTTCCGACCTGATTCAAAAATCCACCCAAGTCATTGCTTTATTCCACAATGAAGATATAACCACTTACTCAAAACATTCTACCAACTCATTTTTAGTATTCACAAAATTTTTATGTAATCCTTCAAATATTCATTCACATATTGTCCATAATGACAAATTATCTTCGGATTGTCATTATCGTTAAAACTTATTATTAAATTTTTTAATTGTTTTAGATGATTGTCACGGTCCTAGCTTCCATCATACTTTCCATATTCGAACTATCAAATCGCCTATGAAAATATGGAGAGAGAATCTTTAAGGATAACAGGGACGGTTTTTTAATTGTGCCATTGGCTAAACATATGGTCTTCACTGTGAGTGGGAAAGATGTCAGGTTTGGATTGCACAACGAACTCATCATTTAACATGTGATATATATTATGGTATGTTGACCCTCTCATTTTCCTTTGATAGTATTTTTTTTATTTATCTATCTGGTCCATTCGTTTCCCAAATAATCCTGATTGATTGACCATTGGTGCTTTTTAAAATGTTTTTTATCCAAGTTTTATTTCTTATTTTTACGTTCATGATCACTAACTAAAGAGAAAGAACAAACATATGCTTCTAATTTTGTTTTTGAGCCCCCAATGGAACCCAATGTGCTTGAATATTGTTTAATCCGATGTTCCTTTTTTTACCGTTTATGGGCTTTCAGGGACTGGTCATTCGACTTATGTTTAGGATTATTATTTGGCTCATCGGGTTTGGCATATTCTGATGGATTATTTCCACCTAGATCCTTTTCAACCAGCCCTTTGGCTCTTAATGCCTCAATTTCTGTCTGCAACTGATCACACTCTTCCTACATGAAAAGTCTTTCATCAGTATCATGATTCACATGGGATGTGTTCACATGCTCATCATCTCCTCTGATTCCCTCATTTTCGATAGGGAGATCTATCTGTATGTTGGGATCCATGTCTCAAACATCTCTGAAGGCTATTCGGCAAGCTATGTTTTGAATACAACTATTCGGGTACCTTCCGATCGCATTGTGGTCGCCAATCTGGTGATGATAAAATATGGTCGAAGGGTACTTTAGGTAAGTGTTTAAACAAAGTATTAAATTTTGGATTGAGGGTAGAGAGATAATTAAGGGGCTTGTATTTAATATGTAGAGTGAGAATCAATAAACCATATTAACTACTGTTCTTTGGACTATTTATAGGATAATACATTGGTCAATCGGATTGGGTCATGTATATTGGTCAAGCTCAAGCATCGTTCATAGAATATAAGGCTGGCACACAGCTTAGTCACTAGACACTTAGCTTACTCAGCATGGTTTTTATTATGAGCCTAAAACATCTTTCTAAGATAAATATATTAGCCTTATTTATATTATATTATCTATTTATAAACACTCACTCATTATATTTTTTGATTTCATACAATTTAATTTAATTCCTAAGTAAAATATTCATCATACAACTCACACTAATTATAACATCCCCACATATATATACTTTATACATTATTTACAAACACAAAATATTAAAGTTAGATTTTTGTTTCTAACCATAATCTTATTATTTCTCTATCACGCATAATTAAAAAATCATTTATTTTAAGAGAGAAAAATAACACATATTGTTTTTAACATAATTAGAGTTTTTTGTTTTAAAATTTTGAAATTCTTGTATAAAATGTTTCTGTTTTGTTATTTTCTATACATATCAACTAAAACAATCAACTACGTATTGATTGTAGAATTTTATCCTATTCAAAATATCAAACAAAAAATGATATCAAAAAATAATTTAAAATCGTGAATGTTCTCTAATTATCATCTCTATAATTTATATCAAAGTGTTGTTTTATTCAGATCCTATAATAAACGGTTATGTCTATTATTCTAAAATTATATTTAATCTTGTTTGCTTGTTTAGTATCAATATTATATCTTAGAGGGAGCCACAAACCATATATATATATATATATATATATAATGATGAGTCTGGATGAATCCACCATTGCTTACTGAGATATCCGGACACGGACAGTTCGGACAAACACTGCCCACTGAACTCTCCGGACAGAATAAAAGTATAAAAAACTGAACATCTTTTGACTAAGCTAGGTGCCAAATCAGCTTATTAAGTAAATGGGTCCTTACCCTTGACCCGGTTTCATAATTCGACTCGAAAGCCCATGGGACCATAATTAAGGGTATAAATACCCCAACTACTTTCATTAACGAGGGTAATGAACATTTAATACAACCAGACAGCCCAAATCTCTCACTACAAAACACCTAAACATTTAATACTCTCAAAAATTTCCAAAACACTTGACAAAATTACCCTCAGCTTAAAATAAACCTCACCAAATTGGCGACCGTAGTGGGAGGAGAAGGTTCCTGAATCTAGCATTCAAAACCAGCAAGAAAAACCGGTTCGGATGAATCTGGACGAGCAAGCAATTCCACCACCTTTGGTGGAGGTGGTGGGGAAAAACAATAAGTACACGACCGAAGAGCGAGACAAGTTGAAAGTTGAAATAGAAGCGTTGAGGGCCACTAGAAAGGAAGAGATTGGTTTAAAGGAAAAATGAAAAGCGTCAGCCATTCACCATACTGACAACCCAATAGAGAACGACCCATCAGCAAAGACTCATTTGAGCACGAAAAAGACCCATGTCAGTTCCATGAAGTCTCACCGGTCCAAGCCGGTGGAGAGCTCAGAATCTGAGTCCTCTAATAGCTCCTAGAACGAGGATGAGCTTGAGGAGTGTTTGTCTTCAAGCAGTAACGAGGGGAGGTCCAAGAAGAAACAAAAGCTAGTTAAAAAATATTCAAGAAAGAGAGATAAGCATAGGAGACTAAAGAGGCATCTGGGAAAATGGTCGTCTCACAGCCACAACCATAGTCACAGGCATGTGGATCAGCTGGTGATGGATCCTTTTGCTTTCCATGATGAGCCATATATTTTTGCAACACCTAATGAAGACACAGTTTTTAGTCGTAGTCGAAATTGGAGGCAATCGCCATTGTCAGCCAAGATACTGTCCATAAACCTTCCTAAGAGGTTTGACAGTATTAAAATGGAGAAATACGGTGGGAGCAAAAATCTGGACAACTATCTGGAACAGTTTAAAAAAATTATGATGAATTTTTGTGATGATGACAAACTTCTTTTTAGAGCCTTCTCCCAATATTTTATGGGAAGTGCTTTGAAATGGTACAACAGCTGGCCACAATGTTGTATCATAAACTTTGATACGTTTTGGGTGACCTTCCGAAGGCAATTTGTGGGGAGTAAGGAGGTGAAGGGCAATAGAGATACTATTATCCATTGTGCCTAAGAGCCAAATGAGTCATTGAAAGACTATATAAGCCGGTTCGTAAATACCAAGAATGGGATAGCTGATTGCTTTGAGCAAGTAGCAATAGACTCTTTGAGACAAGGGTTAAACCCTGAGAATCTAACTGATTCAGTGATAAGGAAGAAGGCCATGACTTGGAGCGGTTTGCTAAATCAGGTGGGAAAACAAATCAACGTAGATGAAATGAAGAAGACTAGGGTACATAGACAAGTGAGGTCTGCTCCAGCTACTCCAAACCAAAATCAGTCCGGATACAAGGCCAAAGAAACCGGACAGGGATCCAACATGGCCAAACAGACTCAATCCCACCCAAATCTAGCTCAGAGCCAGCAGTCCAGAAATAAACGTGGACCTTGGGTCCAGCCGGAATGGTTTGTTGAATTAAAATAGAATGTGGCAACCATTTATGACAAAACTAAAGGTGAGGGGCATTTCAGGAAGCCGACAGCGCTTCAATCTCCCAGGGAAATTCGTAATACTTATTTTTTTCGGTATCATCATGATATTGGCCACAACACCGAAGACTGTATCGCCTTGAAACAAGAAGTACAAAATCTTATTGAAATGGGTAAGCTGGGAGCTTATGTCAAGAGAAAGAGTGGAAACAGGCCTGAAAATGCTCCCCGAACTGGCCCAACGAACAATGCGGGGACATCTGCTCCAGAAGGGGCTATGGTGATCCTTGAAAGATTTGATGTCGATTCGGAGTATTTGGATCCTGATCCAACCCATAATAAAGTGGTGGTCATAACAGAACAAACTAAGATAATGTCTGGACTCATAAGCTTTTTTGAGTCACTTATTATATTTGGGGGGACACTATGACTGCGACGACTCCTTCTTCAAGAAAGAGTCATGTTCACACTCTAGCTACTCATTTAGAGGGAGGCATGTCTTCTTGTCAGTCCTAAATTCCTTTTTCTTTCATTATTTTTGATGAGGATGATTTACCAAATATAGTTGGGCCTCATGAGGATGTTGTAGTGATAGGAGCTTCAATTGGGGGCAACAACATCAGGAAAATTCTGATTGACACTGGTAGCTCAGCCAATATTCTATTTTTAAGTTCTTATAAACAGATGAAGAATCCGGTAATGATTCAACATTCAAACAGATCCATTTTCGACTTCAGAGGGAGCTCTGCGGATATAATCGGAGAATTTGAGGATGAGGTATAATTGGGAAAAGGCCCTTCTAAGAAGATGGTCAGGGTACTATTCGTTGTGGTAGATTTCCCCACATGTTACAATGAAATATTTGCAAGGTCCTGGCTCTCTAGGATGCATGTAGTGGCTTCAACAGTCCATCAATGTTTAAATTATGCGGTTCAAGGACAAGTGGGAGTTGTGCGGAGTAGCCAAAAGATAGCAAGAGAATGTTATACAAATGCACTTGCTCCTAGAACTCTGGGGGCAGTTCGGATTGATGAAGATTAGCAGTTGTTGGGGCCCTCTGGGGTGAGGGTGAAATTGATGACCCAAGAGAGATGCCTGGTGTTTTGATACCCATTGAAGAAGTTGAAACCCACTCTCTGGCTGAAAGAAAGAGTGTTAAAGTTGGCTCCAGGATGGCACCAGAATTAAAGAAAAAATTGTTGCCCTTTTTAGCAGGTCACCTACATGTTTTTGCTTGGTGAAATGCTGATGTGACCGGAGTACTAACAAGTGTTATATCACACAAGTTGTCTATCCGGAGAGATGTTGCACCTGTTGTACAAAAAAAGCCTTTTCTAAAGAGAAAGATGATGTGATAGTCCAATAAGTTGACTGGATTACCAAGATGGGACACATAAAGGAGTCTCGGTATCCTTTATGGACAGCCAACTCAGTGTTAGTCAAGAAAAAGAATGGGAAATGGCGTATGTGTATCGACTTTACTGACCTCAACAGAGCTTGCCCAAAAGATCTCTATCCAATCCCCCGGATAGATCAGTTGGTGGACTTCACATCTGGAAACAAGCTATTATCGTTCATGGATGCCTTCCTACGGTTATAACCAGATACAGGTGGATCTGAAGGACCAAGAACACACTACCTTTGTTACAGATAGGGGTCTTCATTGTTACAAGGTGATGCCTTTTGGGTTGAAAAATGATGGGGCTACTTATTAGAGATTGGTGAACAAAGAATTTGCTGATCAGATTGGAAAAAATATGGAAGTATATATTGATGACATGATGGTTAAAAGTTTAGAAGAAGAGTTGCACATGACTGATCTTCAAGAGACTTTTGCCAACTTGACAAAGGTTAATTTAAAATTGAATCCAGAAAAATATGTGTTTGGGGTGCAGTCCGGAAAATTCTTGTATTATGTAATAAGTGAAAAAGTGATACAGCCTGATCCGGATCAGCTTGATGCTCTGTTGAAAATGGACCCTCCTCGAAATATTAAAGAAGTGTAGAGGCTGACAGGAAGGTTGGCTACTTTGAATCGTTTCATTTCGAGGTCTTCGGACAAATGTGCTCCATTCTTCCAAACCTTGAAAGGTGCTAAAGACTTCAACTGGTCTCCACAGGGCAGCCAGGCTTTCGATGAAATAAAAAAGCATTTGTCTTCTCCCAAAACCCTTTTTAAGCATGTTGACGGAGAAACACTATATGTATACTTGGTTGTGTCAGGATATGCAATAAGTGCAGTGCTGGTAAGAGAGGTGGACAATTATCCTTGTCCGGTATACTACGTCAGCAAGAGTCTGATGGATGCTGAAAAGAGGTACCTAAAGCTTGAAAAGCTGGCACTAGCCCTAGTGATTGCTGTCAGAAAAATGAGGCCATATTTTCAGTCTCATTCCATCATCGTCTGAACATATTTTCCTTTAAAGAATGTGCTTCAGAAAGAAGACATATCAAGCAGGATGACCAAATGGTCAATAGAATTGGGTGATTATGACATTGATTTTGCCCCACGAAGTGCAATTAAAGCTCAGTATGTTGCTGATTTCTTGGTAGAGTTTCATTCGAACAAAAGTACTAAACAAGCTTCAGAAGAGAAAATAAAAGAGAGTGGGTTGTCAGGACAGATGGTGTATCAAGCACAATGGGTTGTGGGGCTGGTATTTCTTTGACCTCTCCATATGGTGATAAGTTATACCATGTTATATGCTTTGCTTTTAGGAATTCTAATAATGAGTCTGAATATGAGGCAGTTCCTATGGAGTCAATTTATGAGCCAATGCATTTTGGTCGTTCGGGACTGGATTTAGTTGGGCCTTTACCAATGGTGTCTGAAGGGTGCAGGACTATTATTTTAGCCATTGGTTATTTCTCAAAGTTGATAGAAACAACCCCCTTGGCAGGAACTAATTCAAAAGTTGTTATAAAATTTATCTTGTCTAACATTTGTTGCAGATTTGGGATTCCACAAAAGATAACCACAGATGATGGGCCACAATTTGATAACAAGGATATGGAGAGTTTTTGTGCCTCCAGGGGCATTCAGCATTGTTTCTCTTCTCCTTTCGACCCACAAGCAATTGGCCAAGTTGAAGTGGAAAACAGGACCATTCTGTCCGGTCTGAAAAAGAATTTAGAAGGGACTGCAGGGAAGTGCCCAAGCTATTTGCAAGAAGTATTATGGACGTACCAGACTACTCCTAGAGCTACTACTCAAGAGTCTCCTTTTACCTTCGTTTATGGGATGAATGCAATTACTCTTATAGAATAAATTCTACCACCATACAGAGTCCACAACTATTCTGAACAAACCAATGAATTGGGAATTAGAAGTCAGTTGGACTTAATAGAACAAAAAAACGTTAAGGCTCATCTTAGAACCACCTATTACCAAGGCTTGATGAGGAGCAGATTTTCTTCCAAAATCAAGAGAAGGGATTTTTAGTCGGGAGATAAAGTATTAAGAAAGGTTTTCTTGCATACTAAGGAAAAGCAGTTCGGCAAACTAGCTCCGAACTAGGAAGGCTCTTATAAGGTCTCCGAAAAGCTTAAGCCTGGGACATATAGGCTTCAAGACAAAGATGGAAGAATCCTAAAGCACCCATGGAATATTGCACACCTCTGGTATTATCTGGAATGAAAGTTTTGTAAATATTTACTTGTTTAAAGTCAATGTAAATATTATGGGGCATAATCTTTCCTGCCCTGGTGGCGCGGGGAGGTTTTAATGAGGTGTCTGGTTTTTTCAATGAAATATGATGCCTTCTTAAAATATTCGGTATGATTTGATTACAATTCCTTTCAAGTCTTCAATTTAATACTAAGGATCTTTGAAAGATCGGATTAATCTTGGTTGAATGATGACCATTAAATACATGTCACCGAAGATTTTAAATACTCTCACCTTAAATATTTGTAAAGTAGAGAATGGCTCTTTAAACATTAGCCATTAAAATTGAATGCAAGTATGGAACAAAGAAAAATTGGAAAAGATAAGCTTGTCCAGTTAAGAACCGGATAACGATATTAAAACATAAAATATGCCTTGGCCATCCCAAGACTTTAAGTTTTGTGAAAGGCTTAACCGGACTCAAACCGGATACGATTACAAAAATGCCTTGGCCATCCAAGGACTTTAATAGTTCACAAAATAAAGAAAACACAAAAGATAGTTAAAAACCTCAGGGCTTATTCCTTTCGGATGTTCCTGCGTCACCTCTTTTCTTAGGGCCTTTGAGCTCAGCGCTTGAACTCTTCCCGGTTCCTTCTTCTTCATCGGTGGTAGAATCGATTCCACTAGAGTAGTTCTTTTTATCGCCGTCGGCCATCGTATGGAATGGGATGTCATCATACTCCACATACTGCCATAAGGTACCAAGCGTCCTCTTCGGAAATGTTTCGTGAAAAAACAGTACCATGTCAGACTTCACTTCGGCATACCTTTTTTCCAAGATATCTATCACCTCGTTGGTGTATTTATTGATGTTGCCCTGAATTATTTGTTCTTTATTTTTCACCAAGTCTTCTTTCTCCTTGGTTTCCTTAGACACAACCTCTTCAAGGGAAGTCTTTTCGTCGGACAAGGTCTGAATGGAACCATCTTTGGTCTTCATGTCTTCCTTTAAGGTGGAAAGATCTTTATCCAAACCGGAGCACTTAGTTTGGAGCTCAGTGTTAGCTTTCTTCGAAGTGGCCAGCTTGGTTGATAGATCTTCCTTGTCCTTCTTCAACTCTTCAAGCTCTTTTTTCAGTGCTTCAATGCTCTGGTTAGCGTTGAGGAGGTTAGTTGACAGAGTCTCCTTGTCTGTGTTAAGGGTGTTGATAAGGGTGGACTGATTTTTCACCTGCCTCTCCAAATCGAGCACTGGTTGGATATGACCTAAAAGAGAATGGGCTATTGTGTCCTAGTCTTCGGAAATAGAAAAAGACTTACAATTGTAGGTTACCATATTGGAAGAACCTGAAGGACGGAAAGGACCAGCAAAGTCATCTTTCTCCGAATCGGTAAAGTAAAGCCCGATGTCCTGAAGGGTTATGATGTCCAGCCCCCCTCCGGTGCCCTCTCCCAGTTGCAAGTCTGTTGGAATTTTCTCTGGGAAGGTAGGGTCAGCAGGAGCTGGTGGAGGAGGAAGCTCTGAAGGGTGAAAAGTTAATTATCGCCCTAAGGTGACCTTCTTCTTCTTGGCAGTCCTTTCATCGCTACTGGCTCCCCATTTTCGATCCTTCTTCGGAGGCTTTGTAGGTTTATTTTTTCTCATGCCTCCTTGAAAATTTCATCTTCAGCCACTTGGAGCAAGTAAGAATCGATTCCTCCTTGGTTCTCCCCTCCTTGGTTCTCCAGACCGGTCTCTTCTGCAGCAACCCGAACTGCCTCTGCTGCAACCTTATTTTTCTTTCCATTCATCTTGCTAGGAGCTTTGGCTCTAGAAGGCAAAGCTAGTTTACCATCTTTTTCCTCTGTTCGTTTGAGGATGACAGCTAGGGGAGGTGTTGTGGTCAATTCTTCCCATGTGAGATCTCTCCGGCCAATGGAATTCCACAAATGAGATCTCACCAAATTGCCAGAAGTAAAACAATTGTGGAAAGTGTTCCCCCAACATTCTGCGGCCCATGAATTTAACTTGGCACATGTAGTCTGCCCCTCCTCCAGATATCCGGTATACTCCTTCGGTAATACTGAAAAGTAAGTGATGAATGATTCAGAAGCGGAATATTTGTAAAGTGAAAAGGAGAAAATGAAAAACAATATTGAAGAACTTACTTGTACTCTTCCACCTGCTAGTAAGCATGTTAGGGTTAGTCTTGGCTTTGATCTTTCTCGCATTCTCCCATGACCCATTGATGAATAAGAACTAAGTTTTCTAATTCTTCTCTGACTCCAACAAATCATGTACCCCTTTGAAATTGTCTCCCATGTTGTGGTGATAGAATGGGATGTGATTATTTTTGCACAGGCTTACCACAGCGGCAAAATGCTCCATATGGAGAGGGATTCCGGACAGCCTCGATGTCATTATGCAGGCAAGGAGGGAGTACCAAGCGTTTGGACTTAATTAGCTTGGGCAAAGCTTAATCAGGTGAAGATACCTGACGATCTCTGAGTCTAAGGGGAATCTGAGCCCCCAGTTGAACAGCTCGGTGTAGATGACCACTTCATTAAGTTTGCAGTCCATTGGAGTCTCCAGAGTGACAGGAATCCTCACCTTCACTGACTCTGGGATCCCCCACTTTGTCCGGATCCGGCCCACCTCGGCAGTATGAGTATAAACATAGTTTATGTTCTGCATGGCCAACAAATACTTCACGTTGACCTTCTGAGCAAGGCCCTACCTTGCCCTCCAAGCAATTCGGAAGATCCGGATGAGCCACTTCAACCTTCACTTTTCCTTTCTCTTTCCTGTCAAATGCAGCATCCCCAGTTTTCCCTGAGGCTTCAGTTTCGAAGGGGGGCTCTTCGATACTATCTTCCATCACTTCTTCCATCACTGTGGAAGGTTATCAGTTGTTGTGGATGGAAGGGTGTCAACTTCTAGCTCTATGATCTGTCCAGATGGTTGAGCGCCAGTTTATTCTAGAAGCCTAGTGTCCGGTTGGGGCTCGGTTCCGGAGGACTTCGCTTGAGAAGCTACTTTGGATGCCTCCGATCCGGAGGGCTTATCTCGTGAGGCTCTTATAGATATATCCGATCCGGAAGGTTTATCTTTGGATACTGATTTAGAGGCCTCTAATTTGGAGGGCTTTGATTGTGAGGCAGTCGCTTGGGCTTTCACCAAACGAGTTGTCCGGCGTGGATTAGATTTCTCTGAATATTTTTCAATATCTTATCCCATGGCTATAAAAGAGGAGGGTTCTTTAACACTTGATACTACTTTTCTTGGGTAGTAGAAGGTTGGGACTCCTGAACAGAGGAGCCTCATGGGATTGGTGGAAGATTTGGTTTGAACAGCTGTTTGGGTTTTGGATTTCTGGTAGAAGATGATACTTAATCAGCTTCTTGGGATGATTTATCTGACTTACCGCTTGGGGAGACCAGGAGAGCGGTAGCAATACGCCTCTCTCGTTCGACTTTCCTCGCTTTCTCTAACTCAGACAGATTCAACCAGCCGCCTTTTACAAGAGTGTTTCTAGCCGTGAACATAAAACTAACCAAGAATGAATTTGAAAGAGAGGAAGGAAAGCTCTGAAGAAGATTTTTGAGTGATGAAGGTAATGAAACGGTAAAAAATGATTTATATATTGGTAGAAAAAGGTAATTGATACCTAGGAGAAGACGAAGAGAATTGTGTAATGATTGAAGAAGGCGTTGACGTGCGAAAAAATAAATATATAGGTTACTTTTTAGGTTTAGTGGGAGCGCCAATCTAGGTAAAAAACGGATGATAGGTCGAATCAGATTGTGACACGTGTTCAACGATCCAAAGAGAAACTCTTAGAATTTTGGGAAAAAGTCAGTCCGGACAAACCTCAAACCAGACACATAAATGGGTCGGAAAATGTCGTTACTGACTAAGTTAATTTTTTAGTCCTACCAAAGATTTTTGACAAAGCCTAAAAAAAGGGCTACTAATGAGTCCAAATAAAGCCACCACTGTTTACTGAGATATCCGGACAAGGGCAGTTTGGACAAACATTGCCCACTAAATGATCCGGACAGGACAAAAGTATAAAATAACTAAACACCTTTTGACTAAGCTAGGTGCTAATCAGCTTGTTAAGTAAATGGGTCCTTAAACTTGACTCGGTTTTATAATTCGACCCGAAAGCCCATGGGTCCATAATTAAGGGTATAAATACCCTAACTACTTTCATTAATGAGGGCCATGAACATTTAATACAACCAGACAGCTCAAATCTCTCACTACAAAACACTCAAACATTTAATACTCTCAAAAGTTTCCAAAACACTTGACAAAATTACCCTCAGCTTAAAATAAACCTCACCATATAAAAGTCATATATTTTCTCGAAAGCGGTAGCCGAGTTGGTGGAGTAAGGCATGCTTATGACCAAAGGTCATAAGTTTGAGTCTCTCTATAAACGTTTTCTTGGTTGACCATGTCACCTTGTGTGGTTTACTTTCTAGCGTTGGTTTGGAAGTTATTGCGTCAGACTGAGGGTTTACTTTGTGCACACTCTTTGAGTAGTGGTTCTGGATTCCCTCAGGAAAAAATAAAAAAAATAAAAGTTGGATATTAAATGGAATTATAATTTGTAATTTGTATATAATATGTATATATATATATATATATATATTTGAATATTTTATTTTTAAAGTCAGACATATATGCTCTAAAATAAGCATAATCAAATTTTTACATATTATATATTGAAAAAAAACGTTTATAAATTATCGTAAACTTTACACTGAAAGATTGCTGAAAAAATAAAGACTTGAGACATGTATTAAACACCTTTTTCGAAAAAAAAAACCATATGATATTTTCATGCTATAGATCTTTTGATGGAAGTTTTTCTAGGATATAATAAGTCTTGTGACTTTCAATACAAGCAACAAAAAATCAAAAATCCATCAATTAAGATTTGTTAAACGAATAAGACATTTAGGTACAAATTTTTTAAAATTGTGTTTCATCTCTCAACCAAGTAGCATATTTATAGCACTTTTGGATAAATCATCTCTTACTGAGGACTAAAAACTACCAAAGTCGTTACTAATCTTTTGCAACAAGCACTTTACAATATATTTGTAACCGAAACCGCCAATTATATATGTGTGGTCACTAAAAAAAGTTATTACAATAAAAAGATAATTGCAACCACAATTCGTTACAAATGTGATCCAAATGTAAAAAACTCATGTCGTTGCAAATTTCGTTGCAAATACGTGGTAACATAATAGACAGATATTTAGATCGCACGACTTAAATATCATTGATAATAAATTGAATTTCGTTGCCATTATTATAAATAATTTGTTACAAATCCATGAAATATATAGTTATAAATCCATTGCTAAATTTAATAAAACGTTGCATAACTATGCAGGTCTATCATAATTTGATAACACAAAATGTAGCCTTATATAAATTTTAGTTTAAGACTATATCATATTTACACTTCAAAATTATACATGAGTACAGTAAAAGCACTGTTAAATCCTTTTGTTTCTAAATGAGCTGATGATATCATTGCAAGACCTCATTCAATAAAATCACTGAAGTCAAAATAAGTAATGTCTTTTTTATAATTCCATATATTCTTCTAACGCCCCTAGACTATTCTCATGGGAAACCATATCTTTCCTTTCTGTTGCAAGAGTTGAATGAGTAGTAGCCAACTTTTATTTGATTGTTTCTAACATATTCTCAAATTCAGACATCGTAAGATTTAAGACTTCACGCTCTTTTTAAAATTTTTGCTTATGACCTTCCATCCATATTTTATGAGTATTATGTGTTAGCATTCAAGTTGTACATACTAAATAGCTCATACGTAAAGCTAAAAATATTACCGCATCATTCTTCTAAATTTAAAGAGTTTTTTCTATAGAACTCTTTTCATAGTTTCTTCTTTTTCATGCAACCTCTCCATGTGAAACTTTGATTTATTCCCAAATTTGGTCATCGCCTGTAATACTCGAACAAGAGCACAATAAAATTTTCATCTGAAATAGAGCATCCAAACCATAGAGCACCTAACATAACATAACACAAATAATAATAGAAGTTGCATGTAACTCTTAATGTTTGTTTTTGCACAAATTACTTATGCTAATTAAGGTAAAAAAACATTATACACTATCTAGTCTCATCCCATGTTTATTGAAACCTAAAATGATCTGTCTTGGTAAATTCCGATGGGATCATTTATATTTCGAACACTATAAAAAATAAACTCCAATATCGAAAATTTCTTAATATCTGCAAATATTTCTACATGAAAAATCAATAATACAAAAATGAAAATCCTCTAAAAATATGTATTTTATTAGTTGAGAATTAATAGGTTATATAGTTAAAAACAAATATAAAAAACGCAAATGATAATCAAAACTAGGCCTAACTTCTGAAAATTACAATGTATACTCCAAACAGAACTACATGTCGAATAACTTCTCGGAAAAACTAACTATGAAACAACTTCTGGACAAATATCTTACCAGTATCCGACTCTTACTCACATTTTTCTTGTTTAGTTGTTAAGTGTCTATGTAAGAATCGTTCAAGCAGTGACATCCAATTGCATATAATATGGTGGTAAAAATAAATATAGCTCATAAAATCCAGGTCATAAGTTGATTGGCTCAAACATATTGTATAATTCTTCGCATTTTAACAACAATAAATCATAAGAAATTCAATCACTAACCATACTAACTAAAATATATAAAATAGTTACTAACGTGAATGATTCAGGGTTACCAACAATCCAATCTCGACCAGGATTTGTAGTGCAAATAGCTGGACAACACCAAATTTTTTCACGTGATAGTGTCCCAGAATATAGTCATGTTGTAGTCACATAAATAAATAACAAAAAGTTCAAATACAAGCTGAGAATACTATCACAAATCAAAGTTGTTTGATTATTGTTAAAAAAAATTAAGAGGGATCCATACTTAAATATATGACAACTACAAGCATGTTGGATCCGATACTACTTCATCAAACCAACTAACACACCTTCTGTCACTTGCTAACATATCTTCAATTTGTACATCCTAGAAGGATCCTCCACCGAATTAAAATAATTTTTTACTTCCCAAGTTATTAATTATAGATAACTGGTAATATTCAACAAAATTTAAAAATATACTTTGGCATCCGTAAGTAACGCACATCATCCATAATATTTTTCTAACAATTGGGGTTCATATATTACCAGCAATTCATTTTGCATTTTCATAAAAAAAAACAAAAAAATAAGAGATAAAAAGTTAGAATCTTAAAAGATAAGATTATAATTCTATTACACAAAGAACAAAAAGAAAGGGAAAAAAACTCAAACTCATAAAAAACAAGATTCTAATTCCAGTCTATAGTACCGTCCATGAAACCTAAACCGTGAATGATGACAACTGACTTATTCTTCTAAAATACAGCACAAACAAGTATACTATATGACTCTGCAAATATCACCAAACTGTAAGAAATAAAAACAACTAGTAAGCTCAACTTTCATACCAAAGCTTATCAAATTCATTACAATAAGGATGGTTCAAGGATTTCTTTACTCAGATTATTGCAGATGGATTGTACTTAAGCATTTTTTACATAAACCAAGCATTGAGAACACCCCAAAAAATCTGACATAAAGTTTTTAGTCCTTGCTCTTTTCACTTTATGTTGTTGATTACAACTTTAAAAGTCAGTTTTTTGAACTTTAAAATATAGATTATAACTTTGAGACCCATAGTCATATTTAAAATCTTATGTCTAACTACACTATGATATATGTTATCTAAATATATGAAAGAGTATGAATACATTTAATAACAGTTAAACAACATAATATTTACCAAAAGAAGGTCAATTCCAAGAACATTGAGATATGGAAGAACATGAGCCAAGTTTTTTAGTCCCCGGTTTGGATATGCATGTGAGTCCTTGAAAGAGCTAACTCTTGGCCATTGCTTTTCTGCTGGTGTTCCAAACATACTTTTTAAAGCCAACTATCGAACATGAACAAAATTAGAAAACTAAACAAAACGCAAACGCTAGACCACAATATCTTCCTAACAATCAAACAAGTACAAATTTAAGTTGTATGGGACATAAACAATAATTGATACCATTGTTAACAAACTTAATTACATTGATTCAATATTAATCTATGCCTAAAAATTAATAGTAGTTGTTGAAACTGAGAATCTCCACCAAACAAAACTCGATTTGTCACCATTTAAGCTATAAATAATCAAATTAAAGAGAGATTTAATAAAAGTCAAACAAAGTTAGTGTTGGTAAAGACTAAATAACAAGGACTAAAAAGACAAAGAAGAAACAAATCAAATATACAACCAACATACCACATATCCACAATAGTTGAATAATGAGTGGAAACCGAGCAAAACTCATGGGAACAACTTTATAAACGTCAATGGATTTCGATGAGTTTGAGTACCTCAAAAAAACCACGGAGGACCAAGTAGACTTGAGCAAGAAGAGCGAAATATCAAACGAAAAGAGTGAGATGAATAATTAAAAAAGATATGTACAAATAGAGGACGTCAAGTATGAAGGCAGAAGCATAAGTTAAAATTCGAGAGGAGCAAAGAACGTAAATGAATGGAGAAATTATCACGAAAATAAGAGAAGGAAAATGATATATATATATGGCTCAAGATAGAGATTAATACGTCCAACTAGTATCATATGATATAGTCCAATTTAGGAAATGAAAATATAATTTTAAAAGGGAAGGAAATAAAATCTATTAAAGACGAGAGAAAATGGAAAAAATAGAAAAAAAATTAAAATTAATTTAATCGTTATTAATCTGTTGCAACATGATACATCTTTCAATAAGCTATTGTATCCATATCACATTTGTTGATATGATAAACGATTAGCAACGAATAAAATGATGGGTTGTAAAAAACTGTTTCTTGAGTAGTGTAGGTTCAACGAAACCCTACAGAAAAATTAAATCTGGTCGAAAAAATATTATTTTTTGATTTTTTTCTAAAACCATTTTTTTCTGAACATGTGTAAATTTGGCTTCACTACAACAAAAAACAATGCCTACATACAAAAATTATTGTCTTAAAAAAAATAGGTCGTCGCATCTCCATATTCGTGTTCTATTCTCCAATAATTCCATATTTTTTTTGTTTATATATATATATATATATATATATATATATATACACGTTTTTCTAACAGTTTTTAATTCATTTAACCAACTTGAAATCAATTTCGTAATCTAAATATAATTTTTCTGTTTAATTTCGTGCTGTCAAAAAAATACGTTAATATATAATAAAAAATATTACATTCAATTAACAAAATCCACTGCGAGTTAATAATGAATACAAAATATTTTTATGTATAATTTCATGTTTTCTAATAATGTTTTCTTATTAAAAAGATAATATATATACAAAATCATTTGCTATTAATTAAACTATAATTTAAGTAAATACTAATAAAATATATTAAATATATACAAATATTTTTTATTCATTCAAACCAAAAATCATACATTTATAAATTGATAATTTTAAAAATAATAATTTCGTTGAAATAAATATTAAAAAAAAAAAAAATTAGTATAAGGTGTTTTTGGCTTAAACGAAGCGACCCATATAATATCAATAGGTTATATATATTAATTTTTTCCAACCGGGTCATGGGAGCTGATACTAAAACTTGTATATCAAAAATTTGAATAGCATAATATCAATGCACTTGATATGAGAAAATGATATGAAGTAAGAAATTTATATATATATCCATCCATTTGGTAGGTCTGATGATAAGTAGTATTAACGATCTATCAATTTATAAATACGGGAGTAGATTTGCCCTGCAATCTGCAATTAATGAGAATCTAGATTTTATAAGTAAACCACATTTATTATGCATATAATAACTAAGAATAGGGTATCCATGTGACAAAATCAATAAAAGCTGTGGGTATCAATCACATGCAATACCACGGAACCGACGTTGATCACCACTATTGTTTTTTAGCTTGTGTTACTTTGTGGTTAGCTCCACGAAAATTTGTGATAATAAAATATTTAATTGTAAAAGGTGATGAGGGTTTGATTATATTCCTAGATTTGAGATTACTAAGGGATATTATATATTTTACGAAAAAAATAAACGTATCAACTGAGAAAAAGTATTTTTCTATTAATATTGAAATAGTTTCTATATGATTTCTTCATGCGGGAGGGAGAATATCGAAGTATTTGATATGATTTGAGTTTCCTATATTTTCTTTCTAAGAAATGAGTTTTTTTCGTCAATTTTTTATTTAATTTGGTTTCTATTTATAAGCTTTTTTTTTGTTTAGATTTAGGGTCTCATTTTATTTCCAATCTTGAATCTGGTTTTTCCATTAAATCGTTTCACTGAATTGCTGTGTTGTTGCTTCAGGGTCTCTGTAACCTAGGAGTTTACTTTATTTTTGTAATTCTTGTGTTCTGTGTTATGATAGAAGATTCCCAAATCTTTCGTTCTGCATCAAAAGACAAAATCAAAATATATGGAAGAAATGGGCACAAGAGTTCAAAATTTTCCGAATAAAGGAAAATCTTTTGTCAATACGGTAAACAATCACAAGATAACTAACGAGTAAACATACCATACATTTGTTCAATTTCATCAAAAAATTAAGAGTACTTGATTAAACAAAGAAAATATACGTGTATGGGTAACTTTAACCAACGTATACCCAAAAAGGCAAGAAATAAATGACTTTATACAAAAAATTAAACTCAACAAAGAATGTAATATTTCAATGTGGGATTCAAGGCACGTCATTCTTGAATTCGAATCTAAAGATGATTCGTGTAAAGTCTGGTAAAAACGTCTTGTATATGGGTGAATCAATCACGAGACACATTAAATGGACCCCTGAGTTCAATACAAAAGTTGAATGTCCACTTTGTCCAGTCTGAATTAAACTGGAAAGAATTTCTGAATATTTGTTCAATGAACACACCATCTCCTCAATTGCTGAATCGATTGGTAACCCGCTGCAAATCAAGATTCCACATAAGAACATAGCATTTCACAATTTTGCTTTGGTTGAAATGGACTTAACCCAGAAGATTCAATATTAGGTATGGGTTAGTTTCGAGGAAAACCAAGGATGTTGGCTACACTTAAGTTACAAGGATCTGCCAAAGTATTGCCATAATTTCTAGCATATTGGCCATGAAGCTAGCAATTCTAAAAAAAATAAAGGCAATGAGCAGCAAAAGGAGAATACATTCATGACAATCACTCGAGCAGAGAATGCTACCAAAGAGAAAAATAACAGGAATATTATCAAAGAAGATAAGAAAATCATGAAATCAATTATTGTTGATCCTAATAAAGACAAGAAATACTTTCCCTCCAACAACAAGAATTTGGATTCTGAATCCATTCAATCCATCAACAAAAAGAAGGAGAAGATCACACAAAACAAGGAAGACATTACTCCTAAAGAAGATGATATAGTAGATCTTATCCAATCCTTGAAAAGAGGCTACAAGTTATAGTGTGAAAATTTGAGTTCAGAGACTAACATCCCAAACAAAGAAGGAATATGAAGTTAACCGATAACACAAGATCAAAGAAGCTAATACAAAATTCCATAAAGTGTTGAACAGTAAACTCAAAAATGCAAGAGGTATGAAAAAAGGGATCAATCTAACTATTAAATTTATGATATTTTCAGGGACAAACAAGATGAGCAAATACATTTTTAGATGATAAAGATCTTGAATTTGAACGTTTGAGGGATTCATAATAAGTCTACTATAAGAAGACTCAGTTCTATCATATCCAATGAGCAATTTAAACTTGTAGTAATCCGGGAACTTTTAATTAAGATAAGGACTAATGCATCTCAAATTGGTATAAAAAACTTTACTGTTAACATTACTAACAAAGTTTGGTTTTTCTGGAATAAAGACTTCAAGGTTAAATTAGTAAACCATTCTCAATTCCTTCACACTGGAATAACTAGGATTAACGATAATATAAGTTTCTTATTAACAATTATTTATCCAAACTGTCAAAGGTATATCAGGTTGGAGCTGTGGAATTCCCTAAGAAACATTTCATCATCTACTGCTAACAAGGAATTGATCTTATTGGGATATTTTTAATGTGATAACATCTCCTGATGAGTAGATTAGTTGCATTACATATTCTATAGACAACACTGATCAGTTTAATGATATGATAAGAGATTTCCACTTGGAGGACGCGGGTTACTATGGTTCTAAATACTTGGAAAAAAATTCTAAGTGGAAAAGACTAGACAGAGTGTTATTTAACTCTGCATGGCCTAATCACTTCAATGACACTAAAGTGATGCATATGGCTAGAGCATATTCTGACCATAGCCCTCTATGCATCACCATTAGTAAAAAAGAGTTAAATTTAAAAGAAAATATTTAAATTTCTTGACATATGGACTTGAGACATAGAGTTTCTCTCTTTTATTGAAAAAAAAACTAGAACAAAGATTTTACTGGCTTCTCTCTTTTTGTTTTCTGGCGAAATCAAAACAGATTAAAGAATGTTTAAAAGAATCGAACAAAGTTCATTTTGGAAATATCTTTGATAAGGTTAAGGAAGCTAAGATTAATGTTAAAAATAAGGAAGTTCTAAATCGGGAAAATAACAGTAATTAGTCTAGAATAAAATTATCTAAAGCTAATGCTGATCTTTTGTTGGCTCTTAAAATGGAGGAAACTTACTAGTTTCATAAGTGTTATACTACATGGCTAAAAGAGGGAGATAAGAACACGAAGGTCTTTCATAATTATGTTAACAAGAAAAGAAAGAAAAATACCATAAACATCATCAAGGAAGCAGACAATTGGATTACAGATAAAGATCGTATGGGAAACTCAGTAGTTACTTATTTCAGAGACATTCTTACGGATCTGCCTTACTCTAACAAGGATGAGGAGGATATTTTTATGACCAACTCTATATTTGAAAACATTCCTAAACTTATATCTAATGTTGATAATGTTTATCTTTTGTCTAATCCTAATGAGGAGGAGATTCGTGAGATTATTACTAATATTAATTCCTCGAGTGTTGCAAGTATGTATTGGTTTAACGGTTATTTCCATAAGACTTGCTGGAGCATTATAAAGAAGGATCTTTTCCTAGAAATGTCTGATTTTATGTTTGGTAAAAAGATCCTTAAAGGTATTTTGGACACAGGATTATGGCTTATCCCTAAGTCTCACAATCCTACTAACTAGAAGGACTTTAGGCCGATTAGCTTATGTAGTTTGCTAAATAGAATAATTTCCAAAATATTAAACAATAGATTAACTAAGACTCTCCCTAAAGTTATCTCTAATGTCAAAGTTGCATTTGTTCCTAACACTTCGATTCATGACAATATTCTTATAGCCTAAAAATGAGTATATGGTCTTAACAAGAAGAAGAAAAATAGTAATATAATGATTCAAGTTTATATCTCATTCATTTTTAACTAAAGTATAAGATTATTTTGGGTTTTCGCATGATTTTGTCAAGTTGATAAATAACATTATTAGCTTTGTCTATGTGTATATGCTCATTAATGGTTATGTTTTCGATTTTTAAAATACAAAAATAGGTTTGAGACATGGAGATCCTCTCTCCCCTAGTCTCTTCATTCTTGTTGAGGAGGTTCTGATAAGAGCGTTTTATATGTTGTTCAATGACAATAAATCTATGAGATTCTCATCAAGAAGTAAAATGTTGATTCCTTTTTAGTTTTTGCAGATGACATTCTCATTTTTACTAATTGTTTGGATGTTACTATTAAAAATTTAGGTTATTTTCTTCATACTAATCATAATGTTTCAGGTCAAGTGATAAATAATGATAAGACCAAAATCATCATGTATGCTAGGCTTTACACAAGGATTATTGTTATTTCCAATTAATTTGGATTCAGCGTAAGCTCTCTTCCTACTGAATATCTAAGCATCATTTTAAACAATAATAGCAGTGCCACAACTGCATTAATCGAATAAGCAAGATCAATAACAATATCAAGGATTGGAATAACAAGAACTTATCTTTTGGAGGCAGGCTTATCTAGATCAGCTCATTTCTCATGGTCATCCCCACTTACTAGATTCAAATTTGTTCCTTACCTAAAGCATTATAACAAGAATTGAAAAGATTTTCGACAAATTTATTTGGGGTTCATCTAATGATGAAAGCATAATACACTGGTCCTCTTAGAATGCATTGTATAAAACTTTTAACGAGGATGGTCTTAAATTCGTAAGCTTACTTATTTACAATATATTTTTACTTGTAAATTATGGTTTAATTTCAGGAAGAACATGAGCTTATTGGCTAATCTAATAAAAACACTTACTGCAAGAAAATGCATCATTTACAAGCTTTTTATTCTAAGGTTGGTTCCCACACTTGGATGAGGCTAGCAAAAATTAAATAGACTGCATAACCTAATATCAGATGGATAGCGGGCAAGAACGAAATAAATTGTTTCCTCAAAACCTAGTATGATCATTATCCACTTATTATTCTGAATGATAATGAGAATAATTCATGGTATATGCATCAGAAAGTCAAAGAGTTCTGGAAACAAAACTCTTGATATAATGACATGCTAAAATGATTTCTTTCTCAAGCAACCATTAATGTGATTCACAAGACCAATGTTAATAGTAATACAGATGACTCTATTATATGGAAGAATGACTCGATATTTAGCACAAAGAACACCAGGAATCTAATCGGAACCAAGCACAACAGATCAAATATGTTTGGTAAAATCTGGAATATGGTAACTCATAGAAAATCCTCTTTTCTAGTTTGGAAATTGCTGAAAAACTTCATACATGTAGATAAAAATTTACAAAAAATAATTTTAGTATTGGTTTTAAAATGTCAATTCTGTTGTAACATTAAAACTCCTAAGCATTTGCTCATAAATTATAAATTTCTTAGTGGCTTGACAAAAACCAATTTTCCTTTTCAATTTGCAGGTACCCTGGGATAGATATGGAAAACAATTGATTGTGGTTATGAGCTGGATTCATTGTTAACAGAGGGAAGGATTATCTCTGGTTCAATTAAATGAGGCTCTGATATGTCTCTATGTTGGCCCCTAAGAAGCTAATTGTTGGTACCAGTGGATTTCTTTGTGTGGACCGGTAAATAGAACTAAAATTGGAATTTTAGATTTAGCACCGCTAAACATCTGTAGTTAATAAATTTTATGCTTATTTTTTTTCTATGTGTATTTTGGATTAACTCAATCCTCTTGGGAATTTTCTCATTAATAAAGATTTAATTCAAAAAAATAGTTTTTATATATTTATTTACTTTTTATTATCTTAAATTTTTTAACGAATTTAGTATAAATATTATATTATAAAATATAAATATAAATTATATTATTCTCATTATACATAATAACATTTATATATATTATTTTTATCACCGAATTTTGAATTAGTAAAAAGTTTTTGTATTAAATGAAATTGTTTGAACATTCATATTAAATATGGGTTATATCAGTTAAGCATATTTTTTATAAAAAAACAGGATCGTTTAATAAAAAGGCTCAAACACCAATAGTTTTACAGAGTGTTAATTCATAATAAATTAGTAATTAGCAGAGGCTTGATGATTACAAAATTGAACCAAAAATTGGTTTGAAAACAATTTTAAAAAACAAATTTAGCACTTGAACTAAGGGGTTGAGGACGAACAACTTGTAAATTCCCATGGAGATTGATCCCTCTTTGAATGTACTTTGATCTAAACCTGAAAAAAGATATAAAAATGGAAAGTCATGTGTTTTAAATCTGCTTACAAATGTTAGAACCATTGACATGTATGTGAAACAAGAATACATTGAAGAAAGAAAAACTTAAACTAGATTTTTCAACCTTCAGTAACCAATTTGTAAACTTTCTAAGAAAAATATTGCTCTTAATAGAGCAAGAGCATCAGATTGAGACATAATAAAATTGGTCTTCTCTTTAAGAGTATACTTAGCATGTCAATTGGCTACTAAGTTTTGCTCTCTTTAATTAAGCCTTAAGGACATAGAAGGAGAAAGAATATTTTGTTAGCTAAATAATCAAACGAGATTTTACAATCAATATTATTATAACCACAGGTTAAGCCCATATTATAACATATTAATAAAATGTTAAGAATGACTCTGGTTTCGGCTATAATATGAGTTTGTTTCCGATATAGCCTACTACCATAAGAAATCATAGCACCATTAGAATTAACGTTAAGGCTATTAACAATAGGGGATGCCAATTGATATAAAGGGCAGTCCATTTATTAGGAGCATGATTAAAACAATTTAAATGGTGAGAAATTTTATGATCCTTGCTCCAAATTTTGTTTGAAAGAAGGTTAGCAAAATCTGATTTGAAAATCATGTTCATTATATTTCTCTTAATATTATTACTCGTAATATCGATGTTATTGTACTTAGACTTATTCCTGGCATTCCAGATACTTCAAACTATAATTGTTGGGATAATAGTTCTAATTTGGGTTTGTTTAGTAGTTGATGTAAACCAGATATTAATAATATGTGATGTAGTTATGTGGTTTTTCATAAAAATGTCAAATAAATTGGAAAAATGTTTCCAAAATTCAAAGAATGTTTGACAGTTTACAAATAGATGGTCAATAGGTTATGTATTGCTATATAACTGACATTTTTAAACTAAGGTAAATTTTTTATTTTGAAAAATATAATCCACTGAAATTAAGCCTTTAAGGGTTCTCTAAAGAATGAATGAACACTTCTTTGGAGTAACTGAATTCCAAATATTTTTGTATATTAATGAAGATATTTCTCTTGTTCTTATTTTATCAAAAGTATTTTTGAACTTGAAATTTCCAGATTGAGAAATATTCCATTTGATAATATATGGCTTATCAGCATTGAGTGAAAACTAAGTTATCCTAGCAATATCAGTTTGAGTAACATTGTCTTTAAGCTTGTTTATGTTCCAAGAGTTGTTATCCCAAAAAGAGTTGATTTTATTACTGGAATACCAGAGATTGTCTTGGTTAGGATTAAAAATGATGATATATATGTTATGAAACCATCTCTCTAGCCAAAAATCAATCTTGCCACTACCAATTTTCCAAAAGATAAAGGTTTCAACAACTTCTCTAATAGATATAAGTCTTTCCTAGGTTTTAGATTCTTTAGGTTTTCTGTTGACTTGTAAAGGACGGTGATTAAGAAAATAAATGGAATGCATGATTTAGCCGATAAAGTTTGATTGTTTCTAAAAGTAAACCAAAGTTTACAAGAAACTTTATTTTGGATATTATTCAAGTTCTGAAATTAAGGCCATATTCAGCATAAAGAGAACAAAGCTTGGTCCAATTGGACCAGATTATAACATTTTTATCTTATTTGAAAGCACATAAAAATTTGTTGAATAGTGTGTGAATTCTATCAATTATTGATTTAGGGAGACATTAAGTTTGAGTGTAATAGGAGGGGATAGTTAATAATATATATTGTATTGAAACCATATTGCCTTCAAAATAAAGATTCTTACAGTCCCAATCATTGATTTTCTTTCTAATTTTGTTAATGTTATTATAAAAGTAACATATTTTGTTACTAGGATGAATATTGATACCAAGATAATTGATAGAAGGTTTGTATTATTGAAACGAGTGATGTTATTTATACAGTTAATAACATAGCTTGTTCTGTTCGTAAAAGTGAAGAATTTGGAGTTACATTTGTTTATGATCTGGCCAGAAATATTTTGATAATGAGATAGGAAGTTCTAAATTTTCTTTACATTTTTTAAGGATCCATTTAAGAATATTATGATAGCATTATCGTAAGCTAAGCATGGAATAGGAATGTTAGTTCTAGAGTGATAATACATGGATTGATTTTCCATAAAAAGATTCCTAATGCCTCTAATAAAATAATCTTCAACAATAATGAAGAGGTTGGGTGACAATGGGTCACCATGTCTCAAACCATTGGAATAAATGAAGAAACCATTCAAGGAACCATTAACAATGACATAATCTTGAGTATTTATAAACTTATCATTGAAACCAAAACAATCCAAGGTTTTAAGTAGAATCATTGAATGGATTTAAAGATCTCATCTTCAGTTAGAAAAGTAGTAAAAAACGTTGTTCTCTTTATCACTAATTAAAGTTGGAATAAAATTTTAGAAATCATCAAGATTGTTTTAAAAAGTTTGAAAATTTAAAATATCTTTGAAATGATATACAACAAGGTTTCCTAAAAAATTACGGTCTTCTAATCCAAATATCATTTTTCCATATTCCATGAATTATGTTCTTAGCTCTTTTCGTTTTAACAAAGTTTTGAAAAAAAATGTTTTTGTCATCATTTTTAGTCCAGGAAGAAGAGGCTTTTTGTGCCCAGAAAGCTTACTCTTTCTTTAACAGGTTGAAGTGGTTGGGTTTAGCCTTAGAGAGCTTAATTATATCATCATTAGTTTTAGAGTTTTCAAAATATATTTCAAGAAATTTTACTTCTTCTTCACCATTAGATAGACTATCAAATATATTACCAAATGAATCCCAATTCCAGTTCTTTAATCTTTTGATTTTAAACCAGAAAACTTGTAAAGGATATACAATTTGTTTATGGACCAGTTATCCTCTACAGTTTTTAAAAACTATGGATGGAATATCCACATATTAAAAAAATTGAAACTAAGCTTAGGTTTATTTGAGTTGTTTAAGATAGTTAAACACAATGGTGAGTGATCTAAGCTAGTTCTGGCTAGATGCTTCACCATTATGACATCAATATAATTACGCCAAGGGAGATTGTACAATGCCATATCCAATCTTTTCTAAAATCTATAGTTGGTTCAAGTATATTTAGAGCCTGTAAAACCAGCATCTTCCAAATGACAATCAAGAATGGTATCTTTAAAATCCTCAATACTATTATGGCATAAGGATGAACAAAATAATTGTTCATCAATATATGCAATTATATTGTATCATTTAATCATTCAAAATTATGAATAAGATTATAAATAAAAATTAACCTAATAATTATAAAAATACTTAACAATATGTTGTGCATGAATGTAATTTAAATTGATCTGATGTTTAGTTCTAAATTGAACATAGTTCCAAATACACTAATATTATTTAAAATATACTTTTAGAAAAATTTATAATATTTTTCATAATAACCTTATTCAATTGAATATGTTAATTATGTAATTTTACGCAAACAAATTATGTCTAAACACTAGAGTTTAATTATCCATGTGTTAATTCTTTTTAAATATTAGATGTTATAAAGTTACAATGACACAACCGTCTATTTTTAAATTTTTAAATATTATATAAAAATAATGTTTTATAAAAACCTTATAATATTTGTGTAATAATCATCAAAATGGTTATCAATTGATTTTATATTAATATACTTTACATTGGTTTGCAGTTTAATTATGTTTAGGTTGAAAATATTCAAATATTGATACAATATCTCAAGGTTAATATCTATGAACCCATTTTGGAATAAAAAAATATATATATATTAAAACAAGACATTTCAAAAACAATTATAAATTATAGCCATTCTCATAATAAACATTGAAACTACAAATAATAAATTTCATATCATCAAAAATTCGAAAAGATTTCTATTCTGGGTCAGTATTGATTTAAGTTGTATAAATATTGATTTCATATATGCTTCTAAATATAGGTCGGTTTAATTTTCAAAAAAGCATATATCATGTCTTAAAAATATTATAGAGAATGTTACCATTGATTAAGTATTATTTGTATTTATTTGTAATTTATTTAATATACCAAATTGATCGTACAAAAGTAATGTAGATATGAGCTTCCTCAATAGTATAAATATGATAGTATGTTGTTAAATGTTGATTATTTTGTTTTTCCATCTTTGATATTTTGCGTATTCACTCCCTTTAAGCTAATATTCATTATTATTTAATACTTTTACACCTCGGAATTCCCTTAGCCCACTTTATTATTTTGGTAAAACTCTATTTTGTGAGTTGGAGCAATGTCATTTGTGATATATAGTGTAAGCACATGAACGGTTTGACCGTAGAAGTTGTTGTTTAGAGAACACTCACAACTTAAAGAGTCAGATGATGTGTGTAATGGTAGATCGAGTGTTGGTTTGACTAGTAGATGTTTGGAGAACACTCATAAACAAAATCAGATGGAAGAAGACGATATATAGAGGATAGGTCGGGTTGCGCCACAAAGGAAATGGAAAGCTTTTGATAAGCAAAATTTTCAAACTGAGTTTATTCAGGTTAAAAACAGATTGAAGAATCAACTGAACTCGTTTCTCACAAGAATAATTTCAAAATAGATTTATATCGGACAAATATTTTGACTAGAAAGTATTTTCCACTTATAACTTAGCACTTAATTGAATCTGAAAATACAAAGACTCTTTGGTCTTTATTTATAGCCATACAAAGAAAGACTAATGTTAAAAATGAAAAATTCTTTTTGAATATCTTAAAAGAGAATTAAATGAGTTTAAGGACTTAAAGTTAATTCTTAGATAATATATATGAAATAAATTTCAGTGACTCTCTTAAAACAGACTTAAATGAGTATGAAGACATTAAAAATAACTCTTCGATATTAAATACAAAATAACTCTTCTTGATTTTTTAATATCGTATCCTTCTTTTACCAAATCCTATAGAAGCATTTAAAGTGCTCTCTTGAGCCTTTAATATGTAGAACATGGACCGGACTTGATAAGTATCACAACCCATAGACTTGTTAATATTATCCTTGTCCATAATCTCAATAATTAACCTTTTTAGTGCATATTCAATTTGTATAATGCAAGATCTTGTAATTGGATCAGCATGTAGTTTAAAGCGTCATATTGCTCATCATTGTTGTTCGTGATCATATCATAAACTGATGTTAGAATCATACCATTCTCCCATTATTCAAAAAAATTATCCTCAAGCTTTGATGCACAAAGTATGATTTCAAGTGTACGTTGCATATCAGCAGCAAACTTTCGTCGTTTCTTAACCTCCTTAATTAATGATTTTTTAACTTCAAAATTCCTTATTCTTCTTCCTTCATGTGATAAGAAAATATCTCATTTAACTTCACCCAACGTGCATTACGTTTTTTTCAAATTCTTATTGGCTCTAAAAATATCTTAGTGACTCTTTTTGGAGCATGATCGATTTAATCAATTGAATATTCAGAACCTCTCAAATATCATTCTTTCCTCAGAGATACTCTTAACTGGAATAAGTATATATTTGTTTGATTCATTCAATGTATCTCAGTTGTATTTTAGTCATAAATTAATCGATATCTTCGACAACATAATCTTCCATGCATAACACATAATACCTTTAGTATTTAGTCAAAAGAATCACTAAAAAAAAGACCTTGAATTATTCATGATAGGGTAAATCCTCATAAATAAATACCAAAATGATAAACGATTGACTTGTGGAAAAAAGTACAAAGACTCATGATCCATGTGGATAACGAACTCTTCAGGCCATCGAGTATGATATTTTAGGGTTGCTCAACTCACCTTGTCATAGAAATAGGAAATCGACCTCCTTTTTTTACATTAATAAAGCTTTAATTCTAAAAAATTATATTTCAAAGATCTCATGTTGGTATTCATTTAGATAGATTTCAATGTTCGCACCATTCTTTCCCATTGTATAGTGGTTAATACAAATCCTCCAAGTGCTCTCTTTAGCCTTTAATATGTAGAACATGGACTGGACTTGATAAGTATCACAACCCATAGACTTGTTAATATTCTCCTTGTCCATAATCTCAATAATTAACCCATTTAGTGCATATTCAATTTGTATAATACAAGATCTTGTAATTGGATCAGCGTGTAGTTTAAAGCGTCATATTGCTCATCATTGCTGTTCGTGATCATATCATAATCTGATGTTAGAATCATACCATTCTCCCACTATTCAAAAAAAGTTATCCTCAAGCTTTGATGCAAAAAGTATGATTTCAAGTGTACGTTGCATATCAGCAGCAAACTTTCGTCGCTTCTTAACCTCCTTAATTAATGATTTTGTAACTTCAAAATTCCTTATTCATCTTCCTTCATGTGATAAGAAAATATCTCATTTAACTTCACCCAACGTGCATTACGTTTGTTCAAATTCTTGCTGGCTCGAAAAATTCATATTTCAAAGATCTCATGTTGGTATTCATTTAGATAGATTTCAATGTTCGCACCATTCTCTCCCACTGTATAATGGTTAATACAAATCCTCCAAATACTCTCTTGAGCTTTTAATATGTAGAAAATGGACTGGACTTGATAAGTATCACAACCCATAGACTTGTTAATATTCTCCTTGTCCATAATCTCAATAATTAACCCATTTAGTGCATATTCAATTTGTATAATGCAAGATCTTGTAATTGGATCAACATGTATTCAAAGCGTCATATTGCTCATCATTGGTGTTCGTTTTCATATCATAATCGGATGTTAGAATCAACCATTATCCCACTATTCAAAAAAAGTTATCCTCAAGATTTGATGCACAAAGTATGATTTCAAGTGTACGTTGCATATCAGCAACAAAATTTCTTCGCTTCTTAACCTCCTCAATTAATGCTTTTGTAACTTCAAAATTCCTTATTCGTCTTCCTTCATGTGATAAGAAAATATCTCATTCAACGTCACCCAACGTACATTACGTTTGTTCAAATTCTTGTTGGCTATACAAATATCTTAGTGACTCATTTTGGAGCATGATCGGTTTAATCAATTTAATATTCTCAAATATTATTCTTTCCTCATAGCTACTCTTAACTGGAATAAGGATATATTTGTTTGATTCATTCAATGTATCTCAATTTTATTTTAGTCATAAATTAATCGATATCTTCGACAACATAATCTTCTATGCATAACACATAATACCTTTAGTATTTAGTCAAAAGAATCACTAAGAAAAGACCTCGAATTATTCATGATAAGGTAAATCCTCATAAATAAATGCCAAAGCGATAAACGGTTGACTTGTGGAAAAAAGTACAAAGACTCATGATCCATGTGGATAACGAACTCTTCAGGCCATCGAGTATGATATTTTAGGGTTGCTCAACTCACCTTGTCACATAAATAGGAAATCGACCTTTTCTAAAAAATCATATTTCAAAGATCTCATGTTGGTATTCATTTAGATAGATTTCAATGTTCCCACCATTATCTCCCATTGTATAGTGGTTAATACAAATCCTCCAAGTCTCGTATTTTTTAGGAATTAGTAGAATTGAAACATCATATTGGATCATGCTTTTGCAGATGTGCATCTTCTGTAGCATCTCACTAACTTTCCCTTGCAACTCATTTATCTTCTCTAAATTTACTCTGTAAGTTGGTCGATTAGGAATGGATTTTCATGATACCAAGTTAATCTTATGCTCAATCCGGAAAATCTATAGTAACTCGTGAGGGATTTCTTCTAGAACACAATTATCGAAATCATTCTCTTTATCGGGTTTTGAAGATATTTCAATAGGTAGAACTGTCTCGGTACAACCAAAAAACTTATCAACATTTTTTATCAAATCACTGTAGATATATTTTGTTATACTTTTTAAATAAACAATATTGGAAGACAAATAAAGGACTGATTTACTTACCACATATTCTATTTTTTCAACTTTTGAACTTCAATTGTTATTCTTACATTTTTTTCATTAGTCTCATCGATTCTCTTTCATCTAATTATTTTTTTGTTACTTAGAGTCCATGATTGTGTTCTTCTAGTTTGGTCGGAGGTGGTAGTTTTGCGCTTGACTTATTGCTTAATCTGGACATCAATGTGGAATAATTCATACAACTCAATGTATTGTTCTCTTTCTACCGCTAATCTGATATCTGAGTATCTCCGTTAGAACCGTCATAAATCTCTACAAATTATTCCTCAAAATAAACAAATGTTCCTAAAGTCACCCCTCAAACTCAACATCCTCAAGAAAATTTGTCTCTTCTATCTTAAAAACACTACCAGTCCGAGGATTAAAACAGTTAAAAATCTTACAATTTTTGGAATAACCAGTGAATAAGCATCTAACCGTTTTTGGATGAAGATTATTTTCTTGAGATTTTATACGCCATTATCTCAGTTATACACCCACATATATGCATATATTTTAAATCGATCATACACCCATTTCAGAGCTCATATGGGTTTTTAACAGTTGTTTTGATGGCTACTATATTGAGTATGTAGGTCGCACACTTGATTACTTCCCCCAGAGAGATAATGGTAGAGTTGAGTTACTTATCATGCTTCCAACAATATTCTTTATTGTATGGTTCTGTCTCTCATATATATCATTCATGTAGAATGAACCCGATATTGTATACCGACGGACTATGCCACACTTCTCTAGGTATATTAACATGCCCCCTAACTTTGTTGACACGACCCATCATATCTACAGTAGTATTCACCATCACGGTTAGATCTAACAATCTTAATGTTTTAGTCATTTATAAAGGATATGAAGTACCACTATCTATTCCATGATTCTTTTGGAAACATTCCACTGATTTCAGCATAAATCAACTCTAAGACTTTAGTTGCTCTATTTGTCTCTATTATTTTGGTTTTAGCCTATTTACTTATGATATATTTGATACAAGTAACAAAACTGGAGTAATCAAAGGGATCCAATAAATCTTCATCTACAAGCTTATCCATCCTTACTTTGAATATATGACCTAACTTCATGTGCCATAGTTTAGGATTTTTCAGTTTTATTAACATTATTCACTATAAGTTGTGCATTCATAGAAATTTTGTAATTATCGACAGAATTTAGTAAATACAAGTTATGTTCCATTATCAAGATACCCTTACCAATAATCATATCATTATAAGAAATAGTTAAATCATTGTTTCTTAAAAAAATAATAATAACCATACACGTCCAAAACCAGAAAAAAAAATTAATGTCTTTCGAAACATAGGAACATATATAACATTCTCTAAAAATAATACGTCTTGTGGTAAGATTTAACTTTAACTCATAAATTTATAATACTTTGAACGAGCTCCCGTCAACTGTGAAGATGGAGCTCTCATCCTCACATAGCCTACGAGTACTTAATGTACCTTGTAAAGAAATACAAACATGATTTGTTGCACCCGAATCAAGCCATTATGTTTTATTTTCCACATAAATAATATTAAGTTCTGAAACAATCGAATACATGATATTACCTTTACTTAGCAATTAAACTCGATGTTTCTAACACTCCATGAGATCTCCATTTTCTTTACAAAAAAGCATCGACCTACAGTCAATTCCCGAGGCTTCTTCTTCTTAGCCGAACCAAAGCCTGGTCCTTCGCCATCATTATTTATCTTTTGCCTCATACTTTTCTTGGAAACTACCATGTTCACTCTAGTCTCCTCTCTTTTAAGTGTTTTCTCTTCTAGTGCAACGTGTGCAATTAATTCATTGATTATCCATTTTTCTCGTATGCAGTAATGCGTCGGGTGGAAATACTTAAAATTTCTCTAAAGAGATTAAAAAATAAACCCCACCTTACATTCTTCAGATAAGTCTACCTTGATTTATTTTATCTTGGTTGCAATCTTAGACAATACCTTTTACATTATACTTCAATGTAAAGATCTCATTTGTGAGATGTTTTATCTTTACCTTGCATTTTTTGAACATTCTTTCTCAAGTTCTGCGAGAAACTCTAATGCATTGACAGCATCCTTTGGGGCATCCCCATGAAACACAACTGGTATCCGTTGAAGCATGACAGCCAAGCATAACTGATTAAACCTTTCCCAGTTTTTATACTTTTATATTTCCTCAGGTAAACTTTCTCAGGTAAGAGCATCTGGTTAGGTTTCATTAGTGCAAGGTTATAATCATGATAATTAAAATACATCTCAATGTCTTATTTCTACTCATTATAATCTGAGCCATCCATAATTGGGATTTTCTCCCTAATGGATTGTAACTCATAACTTAAACTGAAACATATATAACACGGATGACATAAATAAACTTGATATATAATAACTTAACATACTTTAATATGTCATATACACATAAAACATAACATATCATGGTAAGAGAATACAAAAGAAAAAACATACTAACACATATTTATGAGTTTAAGAAAATTATCATTTATCATTAATTTAACTATCTTAAGTATAGGTGACACTCTCCGAAGGGCTGATTTTACCTACTTAGATTAAAAAATAACCTTAATTTTTCTTAAGTATCGTGAAACCCTCTAGAATGATAATTTTACCTACTTAGATAAAAATAAAAGCAAAGGTTAGTTTAATTTTTCTAACTACCGGTCAAACTCTCTCAAGGGTTCATTTTACCTACTTGAATTAAAATCTCGAGGATCAATTTTAATACATTTTCTTTATATCTTGATTAAACATATCCAAATATTAATCTTTCGGATGGCCGAAAATATTTGAATTTAAATTAATACCTTGAACATTTTGAGATCCTAAATGATTACATGACACACTTACCAAAATCCAAAATCTTAGTCATACATATCCATAATCATTCAAACAAATAAAATATTTATTCCACAAATTGATACAAATTATAGCATGTCTAAACACTTATCATGTGAAATAAATCAGAAAAATATTTAATTAATTAAAATTAGAAAATAAATTATATATTCTTTTTAGAAGAAAAAAAAGTTAGCAAACTATTGTTGTCACTATAGTAGCCTCTTGTTACTGTCTTGCGACATGAGCTGGTTACGATTTCTTCGCAAGCTAGTAAGTTCATCTGAAATAGCAGCAACTAGCTCGTCACGGTGAACGTCGCTGGACAGTCTTCAATCGACAATAACATCTATGGTTACATCGTCGATAAGTCGTGGTCCACATAAGTCTGATTTATTCTGTTAAATTAAGGTTTGATTGACTCTAAATTTAGGATAAAATTTTCAACAACAAAACAATATATTTATTCAAAGAAAACTTATATTAAAACATGTTTTTTATGAACAAATCAATATATTCATATGTTTTTACATAAAGTCTAAACTCATACCCTATCATGTCAAACAACAAATAATACCAATGGTATGAATTTTGTATATAAAAACATACACTTAATTCAATAAATGATATACATACAGTTTATCTTATGAATCGCAAGAGGGCTATGATACCAATTGATAGAACTTATATTGATCGCCCAGTATAATCTATCACAAACACAGAATAATAAACCTTTACTTGTGATTAACCAATATACACAGGATAAAGTACTTATAGGTTTGATTGCTGCTATCCTTATATTTTATTGATTCCTCCTTAAGCTTCTTTTAGATGTGAAGATGGTTATCCTTATATTTTATTGATTCCTCCTTAAGCTTCTTTTAGATGCGAAGATGGTTGTAGATCTTCATTTCATCAAAACGAAGACTTACCGTTTATATTTAGATTGAAAGAATATCTTAAACTTAGTCTCCGGTCTATACGAAATACAATTAGAAATTCTATTTGTATTAAACTTATTGCTTTAGTTGGTTTATAACCGAGGACCATAAATACTAAATTGATTTAATCAAGTTAATCCGTGAATTATCACTTCATCATTAAGTGTTGAGATTTGTATCAAATTCAGAATTCAAATTCAATCGTCTTACCACACTTATATCTTTTTAACGTTCTTATATATCAAATTATATAAAATAATTAATTTGATTATCTATTAATTCGACTACCTATCATATATAGATATATGATAATGACCAAATATATATTAAATATACCGAATTTATAATTATTCCAAAAGATAATTAAATAAAGTAAAAGTTATATTATATGTTAATATTTAAAATAAAGTAAAGATACTGAAATCGATAGAATCAAACTGTGTACTTGAGCACATGGATATGAGTATAATTTCGTCTTTGTTAGCTTAAAGGCGATAATTTAAGGTTCCTTTTATACTCATTAGCATCATCTTCTTGTTGAAGCAAATGATTGCTACCTTTATCCAATGTCAATTCAACAAAAGACCGAAACCAGCCTATTTTAGTTAGATACCTATTGTTCAAACAAACAATTTACAATAAAGTCTTCTTTAGATTTTACGAGTAATTTAGGTGCCGACCTTGTTAGATTCATCTTAGATTTTAAGACTCCAAACTATTATGTTAGGCTAAAATTCTTTCAGTTATACTTATACTTTGTTTTTTTTTTTTCGGAGGGAACCCGCAGCCGCTACTCAGAGTGCAATGAGTGCGCACAGGGTAAACCCTCAGTCTGACGCGATAGCCTGCAAACCAACGCCAGAAGGTAAACCACACAAGGTGACAGGCTCAGCCGAGAAAACGTATGTAGAGGGACTCGAACTCATGACCTTTTGGTTATAAGAATGCCATACTCAACCAACTCGGCTACCCTTGGGTCGGGAGCAATACTTATACTTTGTATTTTCAAATATTTAGGGTTTATTTCCTAAATGGGTTTTATCTGTCAAGCCTAAGCTTATGTCTATCTCTAAGCTTATGTCTATCTCTAATCATGAGGGTTTTGTTTCCCTCCTATCATTCCTTAGGAGAAATTTAAGTAAGATAGATGACCATCCTAGATTACGTTTTTAGTGATGTATTTTTTTTAAAAAATAATGTGGGGTGAAACCTTTCATGTCGTAGAAAAGACGTGGAGTTCATCTTTAAAAACCATACGTGAGCATAATATCTAATTTATTTCATAGATTGTTTAGTCTAAATGTAAAGTGGTCTTATACAGATTAATCATTAAGATCGAATGATATTTTTTTAATATATTTGTTATTTCAATTTTAAGTGAAAAATTAATCTTAAATGTAAATTTCAATATGAAAAATTGAAAATTTCAACTTTTGTGAAAGGCATATATCGGGATGTTTATTTTTAATTAACCTATGCAAATCAAATTTAACAACTTATTGTTTAAATGAAAATTAAGATATTATATATAAGATTAATAATTGACAAGGTTATATGTTGTTAGGGCGTCACTATTTTGCCTCCAAGGGGGTAGCCGAGTTGGTTGGATATGGCAAACTCATAACCAAAAAGGTCATGAGTTCGAGTCCCTCTACATACGCTTTCTCGGCTGAGCCTGTCACCTTGTGTGGTTTACCTTCTGGCGTTGGTTTGTAGGCTATCGCGTCAGACTGAAGGTTTTACCATGTGCGCACTCATTGCACTCTGAGTAGCGGCTGCGGGTTCCCTCCGGAAAAAAAAAGGGCGTCACTATTTTTGTTTTTGGATAACTAAATATTTATATTACAAAATAAAAAGTCGGTTGAATGTCTTTTAAAAATCGTGGACAAAATAAACGTATTGATCAACAGATAGAAGAAGGTATGGGCAAATTTGAACTCGTGATATTGATAAAAGATAGAAGTGTTAGGTAAAATAAGATGTTTTCAAGAAAGAACAAATAAGTGATCGAAAGAACTTAAACATGATAAAAGACTTAAAAAAAATACAACATATTAGAAGAATATCCATAACGGTTAAGGGGTAGAATAGTTACTTACGTAACAGATTATCGACTCCGGTAATAAGGCACCTAATATAAGAAAATAGTATTATGCAAGGCAGGTCAACGAAATTGATGGCTAGTCCATTGATAGTAGCAGCGCAACAAAACACAACAATGAATGTTAGGAATGTTCAAAATTTATTGATGGATCTCGAAGGTAATCAATCGAATTTTTTATTTCATTCTTTAGATTTGCAACTGAATAAGGTAAGTCCGGAGCAATTTAAGTTGAATTTATTGCGAAACCAACAAAACTAAAAAAGTCATAATAGGTTTGAATTAACGATTAAAACTTTATAATTTATTACATAAAAAAAAATCCCTTATAGAGATGACGTAAATCTAGCTAGAAAGATGGATATTAGCTCGTAGAAATAAAATTGATTTTAATAAAGGAGAATGTCTGAGTAAAATTGTTGAGTCAAGCATTTAAGTATTGTTAAAAGAGAATAAAGGTAAAGGAAAAGAAAAAAGTATGTGAAGAAAATCAAAAGAATGATATAAGACCAAAAATGGTTATGTACACTTTAACTGAACCTCCGCTGACGCCAAGGATTTTAGAAGAGATATTACTAAACAAATTTGACACTTACATGATTGGAAAAGTACGATGAAACAACAGATTCAGAGCATCACCTTGAGAAATTTTGAAATATTGTGTTGGGATTCAATGCAGACGACACCTTACTCTGTCGGGATTTTTAAATTACATTAAAAAGGATGGCACTAGCTGGGTTTAACAACTTTATGTCGGGATCAACTTATAGATTTGTTGAACTATCAGTATGACATCATTTCATTGCTCATAAAGTGTTAAAGCGTGAAATAAATCACATCATGACTTTATTTTCAAAAAACTGAAAAATATTTATGGGATTATGTTCAGAGGTTTATATAGGAAATAAATACATTTGAATGGTGTAATGAGAACGTGGCTCTAACGAACTTTAAAAGAGGCATGCTTTATAATAGTAGCTTGTTAGAAGATTTGATCAAGTTTCTTATGGGTTATATGAGATCTGTTGGTAGGAACAAAGATGTATATTAAAGTGATAGACACAAAAAAGGAGGAACAATAGAGATTAAGATGACTGAAAAAATGGAAGAGTTATTAAAGAAGAATAGAATAAATGCTAAAAGGATTTTAGAGATTATAATGGATCTTATGAATAGACCACGATTTTCCTATTATGACAACCCAAACTGGAAATGACTCAGTTGAATGCTCTTGTGGTAGTCATTATGTTTACACCGCCCAATAAAAAAAGTCGATTGTATTATTATGTATATCACAATGATCACGGACATTCAACATGGGATTGTTTTCAGCAGAAAATGAAATTCAAAGGTTGATTAACAATGAGAATTGGTGGTGATTTGTGTGGATTATTTTCAACTGAGGGTAATTTTGTCTAGAGTATTGTGATATTTCAAGGGTATTTAATGTTCATTACCCTCATTAATCTTTTAGGCAAGCTCTGTTGAGATCTGTGAAATCAATGCACATACGCCACTTACCATTTTTCTTTTTTACCAATACCGGGTTGGCTGTCCATAAAGGGTATTGAGATTCCTTTATGTGCCCCATTTTAGTAAGCCGATCAACCTCTTGAACTATGACATCAGTCTTTTCCTTAGAAAAGGCTCTCCTCTTTTGTACAACAGGTGCTATATCCTTTCGGATGGATAATTGGTGTGATATAATGTCTGCTGGTACTCCGGTAACATCAGCATTGCACCAAGCAAAAACATGTTGATGGTCTTTCAAAAAATTTAACATTTTACCATTCAATTCCGATGTCATCTTGGATCCTATCTTAACACTTTTTCCTTCAGCCAGAGAGTGAGTTTCAACCTCTTCAATTGGTATTAAAACACCAGGAGTCCCTCTGGGGTCATCAATTTCACCCTCTCCCCCAGAGGGCCCCTCTAACTGCTATTCCTCATTGATCCGAACTGCCCCCAACGTCCGAGGAGCCAGTGATGTTGCATAACACTCTCTCGCTACTTTTTGGCTGCTTCGAACAACTCCCACTTGTCCTTGCACGGCATACTTCAAGCATTGGTGGACTGTTGAAGCCACAACATGAATTCTGGAGAGCCAAGATCTCCCCAGAATAGCATTATAGCAAGTGGGACAATCCACCACAATAAATAGTATTCTAACCATCTTTTTAAAAGGGCATTTGCCCAATAAAACTTCATCCTCGAACTCCCTAATCACATCTGCTGAGCTTCCAGTGAAACCCACAATTGACCTGTTCGAACGTTGAATTACTGCCGGATTTTTCATTTTTTTGTAGGAAGTTAAGAAGCGAACATTGGCAGAACTTCCGATGTCAACCAAAATTCGTCTTATGTCATTGCCCCCAATGGATGCTCCTATGACAACAGCATCTTCATGAGGACCAGCAATATCCCTCAAGTCATCCTCATGAAAGAGAATAACAGGAAATGGAATCTGTGATTGATAGGAAGTCATACCTCCTTCCAGTTGGGTAGCTAAAGTATAAACGTGCCTCTTTCTCGAAGAAGTAGTTGGTGCAGTCATGGTGTCTCCCCCAAATATTGTAAGCGACTCAAAAAAGTTAATAAGTCCGAACACCGTCTTGCAATGCTCTGTGATAACCCCCACTTTATTCCGGGTTGGATCAGGATCTAAATATTCTGACTCTACATCAAACCTTTCGATTATAACCATAGCCCCATCCGGAGCCGACGTGCCTGCATTGTTTGGACCAGCCCGTTGAGCATTATCAGGCCTATTGCCACCTCTTCTTTTCACATATGCCCCCCAACTTTCCTCTTTCATTCAAATTCTGCACTTCTTGTTTCAATACAATACAATCCTCAGTGGTATGGCCAGTATCATTGTAATACTGGCAGAAACAATTATTACGGCTCTCCCTAGGAGATTGTAATGCAGCCGGCCTTCTGTAGTGTACTTCATCTTTTGTTTTGTTATAAATAGTGGCTACGCTTTCTTTTAACTCATCAAACCACTCTGGTTGAACCCAAGGCTCCCGCTTATTCCTAGATTGTTGGCTCTGGGCTGGTGCAGCTGGATGAGACTGAGCTTTGGCTCTGTTATGACCCTGTCCGGCTTCTTTGGCCTTGTTCCCGGACAGGTTTTGGTTTGGTGCAGCTGGAGCAGACCTCACCTGCCTGTGCACCCTAGTTTTCTTTGTTTCATCTACATTAATTTGTTTACCGACCTGATTCAGCAGACCTCCCCATGTCATGGCCTTCTTCCTGGTTACCGAATCGGCCAAGTTTCCAGGGTTCAAGTCCTGCCTCAGAGAAGCTATTGCTACTTGTTCAAAGCAATCAGCCAATCCATTCTTGGTATTTACGAAACGACTTATGTATTTTTTTTAAGATTCGTTTGGTTCCTGGGCACAATGGATAATTGTGTCTCTATTGCCCTTTACTTCCTTACTTCCAACAAACTGCCTCCGAAAGTCCACCCAAAAAGTGTCGAAATTTCTGATGCAACCCTGTGGCAAAACTATTGTACCACTTCAAAGCACTCCCCGTAAAAGATTGGGAGAATGCTCTACAAAGTAATTTGTCGTCATCATCAAAATTCATCATAAATTTTTTGAATTGTTCCAATTGGTTATCCGGGCCTTTACTGCCATCATATTTTTCCATTTTCGTGCTGTCAAACCTCTTAGGAAGGTTTCCGGACAGTATCTTGGAAGACAATGGAGATTGTCTCCAATTCCGGCCACGACTGAATACAGTATCTTCGTTAGGAGTTGCAAAGATACCGGGCTCATCATGGAAGGCAAAAGGATCCATTAACAAACGATCTGCGTGTCTCCGGCCATGACTATGAGACGATCATTTGCCTAGATGTCTCTTCAACCTTCCATGCCTGTCCCTTTTTCTTGAGTACTTTTTGACCAACTTTTGTTTCTTTTTAGAACGGCCTTCATCACTGCTAGATGACAAGGATTCTTACACTCCCTCTTCATTCGAGGAGCTACTAGAAGACTCTGATTCTGAATCAGAGCTCTCCACCGGTTTAGATTGGTGAGACTTTTTTGATCTAGCATGAGTCTTTTTTGCACTCACATGGGTCTTTGATGGCTCATGATCTCTTGGATTATCAGTATGATGAGCTGCTGATGCCTTAGACTTCTCTTTTGTGCCCATCTCTGCCCTCTTGACAGTCCTTAAATCTTCTATTTCAACTTTTAACCTATCTCGCTCCTCAATCGTATATTCATCATTTTCCCCCACCACTTCTGCCAAAGATGGTAGCACTTCTTGCACGCCCGGATTCATCCGAACTGGTTTTTCTTGATGGTTTTGAATGCTAGATTCAGGCACCTTCTTCTCCCACTGTGTACGCCAATTTGGTGTGGATTATTTTCAACTGAAGGTAATTTTGTCTAGAGTTTTGTGATATTTCAAGGGTATTTAATGTTTGGATAGATTATAGTGAGAGATTTGAGCTGCATGGTTGTATTTAATGTTCATTACCCTCATTAATGAAAGTGGTTGGGTATTTATACCCTTAATTATGGGCCACATGGGCTTTCGGTTAACTTATGGATTCTGGTCGAGTTCAGTGACCCATTAATCTTTTAGTAAGTAAATAATTAGCTTAGTCATGAAGTGATTTAGGTTTTAATACATTAGTCCTCTTCAGATGGTTCAGTGGGTGGTGTTTGTCCGAATTGCCCCTGTCCGGTTTCCTCAGTGAGTGGTGAGAAAATTTGGACTCATCAGTGATGACTTTAAAAATAATTTGAAGAGTAAATACTCAAAGAATATATCAGAAGTCACACAATATCTAGAGAAAGAAACACGTGAATGTTTAGGAGAGAAGTTACCAAAAGTAGTATTAGAATAACAATTGTTCACCATTTCCTAAAAAATTGTATGTTTCTTTATATAGTAATAGTGGTGGGAATATAGGCCTACATGGTTAGTCCATTTTTGGATATCCCACCCCATTATTTTACTTAGTTAAACATATTTATTCATTATTATATAAAATTTCATAAATGGTACACATTTGTTGGGCGTACTTTGTAAAACAAACACTGGTTTAAATTAACCCAATATTTCACTGCTTCGAACCATTGTTTGGATAAATCCATCCCTTATCAAGTAGAATTCATTAAATTAAATGGAGGATAAAAATAGAAATAAATAAAAATAGGAAATCCTAATAGACAGAAGAAACATAAGCAACAAGAATTGTGTACAATATCTTGGGGAGATACATTAGCATAACTATTAATTCATCAAGAAGAAGATACAATAAAGATATGAAGGTTCATTTTGTCGATGAATCATCCTTGTATTTATATTAAATTCCATATTTTACCTTGTCATTCATTGATGATTATTTAAGGGGATTGGTGATACATCACGCGGATGCATTATTAGTTACCCTTGTATTGGCTGGAGAAATAGTAAGAAGAGAAATGGTTAAAAGTAGAAGTTCAGCTAATATAGTTTACAAGGAATGATATGATTAAATGATAGGAGTTGCACTCTTCAAGAAGTTCTACATAAATCTAGTTAGTTTTGATTGTCGATCAATTAATTACGTCGGGAAAGTGGATATAGTTGTATCTGTCGAGAAAATAAAAACAGAGAAACCTGTAACTATATTGTTCATGATAGTTAATGCTCTGAGTTCTTATAAAGCCATTTTATGGAGATCCTGATTACATAAATAGAGGCAAAAGTGTCATTCTATCATTAGTTTATGAAGTATGCGATAAATAGGAAAATAGAGGTAATTTGAGAGAGTCAGTGGCCAGCTTGAGATTGTTTTTTTTTTCTTTCGCTCTACAGAATATGGTTTTACAGTGGCAACAAGGATTCTTAAGGGGTGTGTTGATGGAAAATATTATAAACCCCTAGTATTTCTAAAGGAAAATAAGGACGTAAGTAATGAGTTAAAGAAAGTTATATATCAATAAATAGTTGATAATATAGTGAATCATTGATTGGATAAGCATACAGTTTAATTTTTAATTCATGAAAAATATAGTGAACTGATTCCAGTTTATGACAATTTATTTAAAAGATTAAAAAATGAATGTTCACGCTGATGGGTGTCAGATATAGTGGTGGTGGACCTAGTGTTTTTCTAAAGGGATTTAATATTAAGAAAATTTCTAAAATCATATTAATTTAGTGCTAATGGCAAAGAAAAATATAAAGCCATGACACTTGGATAGGATTAACTTACATATGTAAAGAAAAAGCCTTTAAATTGATTATCAAGACTCTTATTTGTTTGTTATTCCAAAATAAAATAAAATAAAAATGACGAAGTTTTGTCATCATATGATTTATAATATTGAGTCTTATGCCTTGCAAAATGTATGATCCTTAATGGAATTCTATGTAAAAAAAATGTTCTCAAGTTTAAAATTCTTTGGATTTTGAACATTAATGTATTGTTTTTTTTATATTAATGGTTTTCTTAGTGATGGTATATGATGATGAAGAGTTGGTGATTATAATCGTTGTTACGCATTCTGTTAGTATTAGCGACTTGTTAGCTGTAACCTTATAAATTTTATAGTGTGAGTGATATATTATGTTGTGAAAATATTTATATGAGTATTAATTGATATGTAAGCAATTTTTATTGAAATATGATATTTTTTTAAAGAATCTTCAACCGACAAATGTTAGTAATTTTTTACTTTCAACCGACAAACAACAATATATTTTCAAAATTACTCATGAAGTATTTTACATTGAAAACTTTAGTGAAAGACAAAAGTGACATAAGTCAGAAAATTATAACATAATAATAAGTTATAAGTGAATGTGACAATAAGTTAAAACGAGTTGATTGTTTTAAGGGGTTCTGCATCTAATCAAAGTGAATATGATTATAAGTCAAGTCTAGCTAAAAAGTGTAAAAGACCTTGATAAGGTTGTAAAAGCCTTAAGTTGTGATCATGGTTATAATTCAAGCCTAACTAATAAAGCATAAACGGCCACACATTCCAATCACTAAGTTAAAACCTATTAGAAAATGTAAGAGGTCATACTACTTTTCAAATAAGGTAAGAAGTCATAATCTCTAATACTTGGCAATAATAAATCAATGTCGGTTAAACTAGTTATAATTTCATAATATGTTAAAATAAGAAGTAATGAATATAAATAATTTACATAAATATCATGTAAACATGTATTTTGTTTTGTAAAAATAATAGTAGAATAAAGATTTTAAATATTATATTGTAAATATTATATTTGATAAATGTAAAGTAAAATTTGTATTAAAAATGCATAATTATTCAAAGACAAATGACTAAATGATAAACATAAGATTAATTAAAAACTGAATGATAGTTGTTAAAGAGTTTGAATAAAAAAATATAAATAAAATAAAGCAACAATATAATAATTGGATGTTAAGCGGTAAAAATTTTAAACAGTTAAAAGACTACATAAAATTTCGTAAAATTCAAGGATTTTCATGAATGAGAAAGTAGAAAAAGGTATAGGTTGGTGATTCATGTAATTCTTCGGTAACATTATCGATAGTTTTTTTGTGGAGTTTTATTTCCTTTTGTAGTTGTGTCATCTTTATTATTATTATTAATATCATCGGGAATAAATGCATCAGTTCTCAAAGAAGCTTCAGCAGAAGGATCAGAAAACATAAGTAGATATGCGACACATATTTTAATATTTCTCAAGAAGCTAGTTCTAATAAGGTTGAATAAATATTGTCTGAGGCTTATTGTGATCAAGAATTTGCGTCAAAAATCGATATAAGACGTGTTCTTACAACTTCCATTGCACCATCCGAATTCTTTTTAATCAAGATCTCCAAAATATTTTCATCAATAATAGTTTTTTCTTATTTAATATTTTCCACTTCATCTTCGAGTTTAGTGCTTTCATGTTTCGTTTTTTATTTGGTTATTGAGAGTTTGGAGTTTGTTATTTTCTTCATCTTTTGCCAAAAAATATTGTTGAAGAATTATTTTATCTTGTACTCAATCATTTTCCTTTTGCTTCCCTTTATCCGGAAAATACTTACAATGTTTATAAGGGGTAGAAGGAATGTCCAAACTAACAGGAAGCAAAAGTGTCGATAATTGTTGGATTATTTCATAAATGGGAGGATTAATTGTATTCAATGAAGGAGTTTCAATAAAAAAAATCTTATTATTATTAATGGTTTTGTGATTTTGTGCGGAGGTAGTGAGGGTAGCACCGCGTCGATTTTCCGATAATTGATATGTGGATTGTTTAATTATTTTTTCTTGGGATAGCTCGTTCACCTTTTCTTTATTTTATTTGATTCATTGTTAATAAAAAATGTAGAGTTTGGTATCCCATTCAGATTCTTATCCAATGAAATTCTTTAAAATATCGGTATAATCCTCTTGCATGTTAGGAAGTTTAGTATTTGCATCAATTGTATTGCAAATATCGGAAGGATAAATTTTTCATATTGGATGGAGTAACGAGTGTAATAGGTTTTTTTTGTCGGGGAATCTTATGAAATGATTTTATTTAACATTTCTTGAGTAGTAATACGAGGTTATTGGAGACATAAAGTATTTTAATTTTCTTAACAACTAAACAAAATTTACAGTAAGTATATATTATGAGTATTTAATCATGAAAAAATGACATCATTCAAAGAAAAAATGGAAACAATCGATTTTGATAAATTTATATTCATATAAAATTTTAGATATTTTTAAAACATTTTCTAGAAGATAGATTTATCAAATATATTAGTTAGTATTTGATATAATTTAATATGTGTCTAAGGTTTGGTTTCAGAAAGAAAAAATGCAATGATGTTTAGTGGTCAATATTCGGTAACGTAATATTATAGTTAAATTAATAATTTTGATGGTCATTCTCAAAAATATCTAACAAATTTCTATCATATTTTCATTTCTTAGTTAGTAATCTTCTACCTAATGGATTGATATAAAATATAATGGAGAAAGTATAATCTGAATCTCATAAAAATATGAATTAAGTTATGATAGTTAATCAAAAATTGACTCGAGAATGATAATACTTTACCTTATATAAGCCGCGAGAATTGATAGATTTTGAACTGCAACAGAAGAAAGTCGGTGGTTGTGTAAAGTGAATATAGCAAAAAAATAGATAGATATGTTATGAATGATAAAAATTAAAAATTAAAAAGTGAGTGAATAATAGTCATTTATTTAAAATAAGATGAATTCTTAAGATCCAATGACTGGGATATCGGAAACAAAACATCAAAAATTTAACGATGTTACTTAGTCATTTGTTTTAAAAAAACTGATTACAATTTATGAGGGAGTATAACTGATGGTAATATTGTTTCGTTAAATTTAAAAACAATAATAGTACATATATTTGGATACTTATACTGTATAACCTTGTGCGTATATCATCAAGATATCAATGTTTTTTGTTAAAGTGAATGTATTTGTATAACTTGTCATCAAAATATTGGATTAAATAAGGATATAATATGGCAGATATGAAAAGATTATAGGTAAAATATGTGGTGAAAGATTATAAATGCATGATGTAATGCAATTGAGTAATTGAGTTTGTAGAGTAATTGCGTGTAAGTAATATTTAGCAAAGATAATAAATGAAGCAAATGTATAAATATTATGTGAATTCTACCTTTTTTATTTTGTTATTATTCTTTGAAAATTAATGAATTTTTTAAGGACGATAAGGGAGCATTGATAGATTAATTACCCTTTTTGAAAAAGATAAAGATTCATACTATATGATAAAGCTGAGCTAAATGTCTTGTGAAAGAGTCAACAAAATAAAAGGAATTGATCAACAAATACAAAAAGGCTTCAGAAAAGTTGATAAAAACAAAGAGCTTATGGAAAGAACTTAAAGATGGTAAAGAACTCAAAATAAATGTAACATTATTTGATTAATAATACTAAGTCATTTCTTTTGATCAATTCTAGTCTTATCTCTTTGGAAATATTCGAATGATGAAATTCTCCCACTAATCAAACTTATTTGCGATATTAATTATATATTCTTTTTTTAATGTTATAAATTTATGGAATATAAGATATATTTTAAAAATAAAAAATGTACATTAATAATATACTTTTAAAATAATTATTATATTAAAAAACTTATACACATTTTATGTTTTATAAATATTTTGATCGCCATATTATTGTTGGATTTTTTATAATTCTGACTACATATAATACTAACGTTGGTAAACTAATATTGTGATACATGTCAGAATTTTGACACCCAACGATATCTCTTACTATTTATTGTTTGGTTTATTACTCAATCAAAAAACACTAAATCAAAATTGTGGTGATTTTGTTGAAGAAAAAAAGTGATAATGTTAATATAACCGTCGAAAGATATAAATTTGGTTGAAAAGAACAGTATTGCATCTGTAATTAAATGGATGGAGTGATATGAAATATAAAAAGATCCATCATTATTATTTTTAAATGAATGGCCCTATTTTTTTAATAAATAGTCGTAGTGGGACGGTATTTTAAAATATTTACTACGTATTCAATCTTTATAATGATAGATTAATTGTTAAAGATGTTTGAAGACGTATATAATGAGATTGTGGAAGACAGAGATTGTGCTTCAGTTTATGTATCATTCAATTCAAAATTTATGAACGAAAAAATGTGTTTATTTATTTATTTTATGTCACTCATTGAATTGATTTAATTGTATAAGCCACTAACAATTTAGATTTTCATTCAGAAATAATAACAAAACTAATTTAGTTAGAGTCTACATGTATTGACATGTTTCGATTCTTAGTTTGATTTAAACGTATACTAAAAATCAAGAATTCGTAATACACTAAATTTGGTATAATCTATCGCACTTTGAAAATTATTTATGTCAAATAAACATGATTACGAGTTGTGTTTACTTTTGATAAATGACTACTTAGTAAATGTTTTGAAAAATTGTGGTATGGAGATTGAGACTTTGTTTTTATTGATATCAAGTTTTTTTCTTTTTGTGAAACTTCAAAAATTTATTGATGGATATATATATATTATGGGATATTTTTATTAAATAATAGATAACAAAAATTATGAAAATAGGTTTTATGAAGAAAACATATATTCAAAAAATATTAGGAGATTGTCGATCATCATTGGGATATACAACTTTATCTATATTTCTGTGTCGTGATTATCAACCCAGTTCTAAGTAAATTTCATGTAATAGTATTTTATATTATATATATATATATATATATATATATATTAAAAATGGTTTGACTAGTTTTACATGGTTTTTATCGTAATCATGATTTCAATCCTGATTTTGAAGTGAAAAAGTTTCATAATTCATGAGAAATATTTTGAATGGCTATGGTGATGTATCCTAGTGATAAGAATAATCAAATAAACGTTTCATAAGTTTAAAGTTGTTTACATTTTTATTTAAAATTGTGAATATCACTTTGATACAAAAGTTATGATGGAGAATGTTAAGAGTTTCAACGATTCATTATTCGTATTTTTAGTCTTACTTTTAGTATCAAAGTATGCAAAATGAATTATAACCTATTTGACCATATTTATTCGAAAAAATAAACTGTTTGGAACAACAAAGACTTAATCAATTAGCACTTGTAATACATAATATTAATTTAGGATTGATCCAAAAATATTATACATAAGATCTTATTAGTCCTTCTAATATGAAATATGATGATAATATAAGATGGACATGAACAAAAGTTTTGATGTTGAAATAAATTATAGAAAATGATTCAATCAAAAGAAAAAAAAATCAAATAAACTGATAACTAATTTTGCATTCGTAAATAGTTGTTATGATATAAGATTTTAACTTAATAAAATTTTGATACCAAGAGATAAGAGTAGTTAATTTATAAAAATGAAAAAAATAGATGGATTTGTAGATAAAAATGAAGATATTAATCTTGAATGAAAATGAAAAAATATATGAAAGTTATAAGTATTTAAAAAATCTTCTATATTATAAATATTCTTAATGTTTTATAATTCTGTTGATAATTTAATGATCCGATTATTTTTTACCAAACTTGTTTGAATAATTTATATGGCTTCATACTCGCCTGAGGGTAGGCTGGTAATTTCAGTTGGTGTTTTATGGTGGTGTGTGGATGTTTTAAGTGTTTAGAGAGTAGAGAGATAATTAAGCAGCTTGGTAGCAGTTATTTTTCATTATTCATAGTTAATGCAGGTGGTTGGGTATTTATAGTGTGATGTTTGGGCCCTTATAGGCTTTCGGGTCATGTTTAATGGACCCAGGTCATGTTCAAAGACCCATGAGCTCTAAGTAGGAGAGCAAGCAGCTTAGTCAAGAAGTGTTTAGGTTTTTTAGTACTTTTGTCATAGTTCGAACAGTCCTATGGTCATTGTGTTCGAAGTGATCTGTCCGGTCCATGTGATCTGTCTGATCTGTCCGGTCCGGAATCCTTGGACTGATCAGTCCTTGTCCGGGGAGCATGCTGAGTTCGGACTCATCAGCTTGTACTATTGAAAATGGTTAAATAATTTTATAATATATCATAATATATATATATATATATATATATATATATATATATATATATATATATATATATATATTCAATAGATCATCATATTTTATTATACGATATAATCCACAATATATGATATAATACATGATCTCGAAAACTATATGTAGACTCAAATTACGTGTAAAAAATATTTTACGCATAATATTTTTTTTATAACAACATAACTATTAGCCAAACAAATGTAAAGCATAGCCAATTTTTTGTCATAAAAAAAGAGAATGTTTAGAGATATAAACTAAACATTTCACGCGTTATAAATTTTAATTCGAATTAATGGGGCTTCTCGAGCATAACTCAATCAACAAAAGCTTGAATTATGTGATGGTGGTTGTGAAAAGCTGAACTATGTGAAATACAAAAATTTCAGATCTCATCATTTTACAGCATTCTTTATTTGGTTGAGACACATCTTACAATCACAAAGTCATAAAAGGGAGGTGAAGACCTCATGTGATATGCAAACAAGGGTAAGTCATAGTAAAAATCCTATAGTTCAGCTCAAATCTCAGGTTAAACCCTACACTTTCAATTCTAACATAAAAAAATGTTATAACTTAAATTTGTCTCAATATAAACCTTGTAACATATAAAAATCTAACAAAATTAAGTTTTGCTGATGTGTGAGTTTATATTTTCATAAAGTAAATATTATAGTGTTATAGATTTTTATTATTTTAGTATTGATATTGTAGTTTTGAGTAATTTGGTTGAAATGTTTCTACTATGATGGATCAGTATATGCGTATTGATTCATTGATTATTGTCAATAACGGTCTAATTAATAAGTAATCAAATACATAGGAATTAGACTAATATATGAAAACCCTTTATGGAAGTAATTGTGTAGCTACTTGGTCGTATTTGGATTTTGTGAATGATAAAATATGAATATTAAAGGAGTTTCTCTCATTTTATTTTTAGTAAAAGATCCATATTTGGTAAAGATGTGTGGATCTATGGTTTAAAATCCCATGAATATTTGATTTGTTTAGGGATAAAACATAGTAGATTGTGTATTTTATCAATTAATCATGATTTCAAACAAAATTTAGATTTTTTTACTCGGTTTAGGATCGAGGTTTCGTGGAAAATGGATCATCACCACGACACATTAAGCCAAGCTAAAACATAAACATGACAATGGTTATTTTTTGTGGTAACCTTAAATGTTCGTCGTGATAAACCCAATGTTTGGCGTTATTATGACGATAACCCCTTATGTATGTTGTAACAATAAGATGAAGCGTCATAACTCCATCTCGGTTGATGCAATGATACTGTTATTGCTACATAAAAATTGCATTGTTGCAATTTGGAAATATACATGCACTTAAATGGCTATTCCTTCATACATAGACTATATATTATCTTAAGACTTGAGTGTATATATGTGGTTTTTTAATGTTTGTATGTTATGTTGATTGCATGATTAAGGTTTAAATAACTTCAGTAAGTATACATGTATATCATAGTGATCCCTCTTGATGAATTTATTTTTTAAAATTTTGATGGATGCATGAATAATATTGATCGTCCATTAAGTCAACATATAAGACCATAATGATAATTTTATTTATATAATTAATCATGAACATGATACTATTAATTTTGAATTAGTCATTAAGTCTTTGTTTAAAATTAGGAAACATGGCCCAATATATCTCACTGCAATGATCTATATTGTAGGGTTCTCTGAATTACTTGACCGTAATTGAATCAATATTGACATTTCTCAAACTCATACAAGTGTATGTTAATATGTTTTCTCATAACAAGGTATCTTATTAGTGAGGTAAAGTTATGTTTTACATGTTGCACATATATTTAAACATTGATTCTATGTTTATATCTCAATAAATGTGTTGCTTATGTGTTGTTTGTTATGTTTAAAGTTGTAGTAAATACTTTTAACTCATTAGGTATTAGACCTCACACTTTATATATGTTAAGTTTTTTAAATGAGAGTGGGACACTGAATTGTATTTAAACTGCCATAATTTTGACATGGCATTAACGACTAAGTAACCCAACCCCTACAATAAAATAGTTTTCATAAGATGAAAAAATAATTTGAGGTGTAGGAAAATATAAATAGGTTGTGTTTGGAAATCATGAAAAAGTGAATAAATTTCCAATTCGGTATGGATTTTCTGACTAAAGTCAATCATGCAATTGAGTTTCTCAAAGTAGTTTCCTTCTTAGAAAAGTTGTGGTAGAGTTTGTATTTCAGTTTTTTCCTCAGTGTGAGAAGTGGGCAGTTATTAAAACGACTTCTCATGCTACCTAGGAGGAGGACATATTGAAACATAGACATTTTTAAGTGCATATGACGGATTCTCAACATGAAAAAACATATAAGAGAAATTATGCAGAGCATTTGATAAGGCTTACGGTTCATGAGAAAATAAATCTAAGGAATCGCCTTTTAAATGTCGATGTTAGTTTTACAAGGATAGGGGGAATCTCAAAAAGAAGTGTGAGAAGTACCAAGATTATGTCAAAATTAAATGTAACCTTATAATTTTGGTATGTTCAGAATTCAACTTAGTATCAGTTGCAAGAAATACATTGTGGGTTGATACAATTACAATGATAAATGTTTGTATATCTATCAAGGGTACGATAAAATTTAAAGCGTCAACAATGGTGATATATATATCTATTGAAGGTCGGTTTATGATTAGTTTATGCCATTTTTTATTTTTAGTTGTTTCTTTCTAGTAAATATTTATTTTATTTTAACGATGTTAGAAGTAATTTTGATTATTTTCCTATAAAATACATCTTTGGATATTCATGTCTTTTTATGAATAATCAAATGACTCTTTCTTTACATGATAATATGATATGTATTTTATATTTAACAATGAAAGATAAGTTGTATTTATTATATACTATTAAACATCACAGAGAAGCCATGGACATACATGAGTTTGATAAACTAGATTGTAAAACTGAAAATTTAGAAAATATTTGGCACACTTAAGTCATGTCTCTAAAACAAGAATGGATGGAGTTATTGTTAAAAGTTTTCTTAGGATAAATTGATTATTTATTCTTTGGTTCTTACATCGAATGTATCAATGGAAAACAAATCACATTGAAAAGGTTAGGTGTATACAAAGAGAAAAAATTCTTAGGGTTGAAACCTAGCGATATATGTGGACTCTTAAGGAATTTTGTAATATGAAGTGGTATTTTATTTATAGATGATTTCTCTTGATACAAGTATCTATAACTTATTCATGAGAAACCAAAAGTCTTAAGACAAGTTCATAACTTTTAAGACCAAGTTAAAAAAAATTGGTAAGAGCATTAAGTGCACCAATCTAACTGAAGTGGTAAATATTATGATAGAGATGGCGGTTTAGGTGAGCAATGCCATTGGACATTTGAAAAATACATAAGGAAGTGCAATATAGTTCCTCAATATAAAATGTTGGGTTTGGCCAACATGTATGAGGTATCTGAGAGATAAAACCATATGCTTAAGGATATTGTGAAAAGTATGATTAAGAATTTGCATCTACAATTATAATATGGGATGAGGACATCAAATATGTTACATATTTTCTTAATATAGTTACCACAAAAGTAACCATTAAGATAACACATATGGGAGCTTGTTCCACAATTCTGGATAAACGTAGGAAGAGTAAGTATAAGTCAATACAAGATAACGCGATTTGGGAGCTTGTCTCATTATCTGAATGAAATAAGTTTATTTGTTGTAAGCGTATTTACAAAACCAAACAAATTTCCAAGGGAATTATTAAGATACATAAAGCTTTGTGACAATCATGACACTAGTAGCATACTTTGATCTATAACATCATCAAATAGATGATATGACATTTTTTTATTAATGGTGACATTAAGAAAACATATTTTTCTTGAGTGTTTTCGATTTTTTACTCAAATTATAATAAACAAAAATTAATTTGAATCTTAAAAATGAGTTTTCATGTTGATTTCGATCTATATGGTGCAGCCTAAGAACCTTGTAATTGGTGATTCAAAATCAATGGTATGTAAACTTAATAAATCCATATATGGGCTCAAACATGTGCCTGGACAGTGGTACCATAAGTTTATTGAGGTAACAGTCTTCTTTTACAATAGTTCCTTGTTTTATTTTTTCTATTTGGTTGTATACATTTAATTTTTATTATAATTATATTTCACATTATTCTTATGTTTCACATCCTAATAGATTCATATAATTGATTATTGGTGATCATGTGATTAATTTTGCATCCATTTGACTATATTTTCATTGAAGAGGTCTTTAGTCTTACATCATTAAACGTCATATACGAGATTGTTCAATTCAGTTGTGGATAAGAGAATTATAAAATTTTCGGTAGGCATATTACTAAAAAATATGGTAAAATTATAGATTGAAAGTAAATGGATTTAGGGTTTGTAGATGCACAGAGAGAATAATATATTGGAAGAATAACAAAGTTATAGACTGAAAGTAGACAAAAAAGTGGATTGGTCGATTAGATCATTGTTCCCTTATATATGGGAGATTATAACGGATTATATTTATTATATATGCACTAATTTATTATTTAGTTCTTCTCAGACTATAACATTTATACATATTAATATATGTATATATACTTCGTAAAGTGTAACCTTCATAACACAAAAGTATTTGTAACTGATTTGACCGTCATAATGTATATGCTATTGTCAAATGGATTTTTATCGTGTACTGTTGTCGAAGGAGTTTTGCTTAGTTGCCGATGTTAAAGGATATTTGGTGAATTGTTTTTTCGACCAAGTAGGTGAAAGCAAATTCCTTGCAAAAATATTGATGAATAGCTATCTTAGTGAACTGTAATATTCTTGAGTGGTTTTACTAATTAATGTCTATTAAAACTTGTGGAATGTCTTTCACAATACTTTTCTTAGTTTATATATAATTTCCAATCCCATAGTATATCAAGCACTCTTGCAGCCTTTTTTGGTCGGACTCTTAAGATTCTTTGAATACCATGGTAGATTAGGTTCCTACTCTTGTCGGACTAACCTTAGATACGTTTCTAGATTATTTTGTTGTGACTCTATTCCAAATTATATTAAAAACCCTCCACCGGCTAAAAACCTCATTTGAGAAATAAAAACTTTATTTTTCTTGAGGGAAAATAGTACCAGAACAAGTAACAGACTGCCAGAGATTTGTATGTTACCTTCAATTTTTTATTGTTATATTTTCTTCAAAACTCAAGAGGAAAATAAAATTTACTCATGTTGTTTGTATGTATGATGCAGCAGACCCTTAGTTATTTCAAAGCATACAGGAAAGACTACTATTGTTGATGAAAGAATTTTTATCTTCGATATTTGACATGTTCAGTAGCTTTTCTAGTCCTTGTTGAAGGATGAAGAAAAATAATCTTCATTTTTGGTTTTTGGCTCGTCGAGTAGCCACACTAGTCCTTGTTAAATAGTGAAGGAATGACTAACGAACATCTTGGTCAAACTAGCATAGCACAAGTTATATTTTTTGTTGTTGAATTTTCCTTTTGATCTGTGAAGTTTAAACAAAATTCTGTAAATTTTGATCTGTGAAGTTTAAACAAAATTCTATAAAATCAAATATATATATATATATATATATATATATATATATATATATATATATATATATATAAGGTATTAGCCCCCATATTATTATTTTGTTTTTCCCAATATTTTAGCTTCAACACCCTTAACACTTGAAGAGATTATGATAATTATCCCTACCGATATGGGTGTTGAGAGATCTCAGTCTTGTCACTGAGATTTACCCCTACCAAAAATGAATGCTAAGATATGAGTCTTATCTTTGGAAAAATAAATATCGTAGAACTACTATTGATTGATGTTGATGAAGTTTGTACTTTGGAGTGACGATACCTTTGTCGAATTGCGTAGCATTGAAGATATTGAATACTACATTTTCATCTAAGACATTTCCTTATTGTAATTTATTTTAAGAATGAATGTCAGCACTCTTAAAACATTAAGGGATTTGTGCTTATTTTTCCGAAAGCAAAAATAATATATTGTTTGGTTTGACAAACAATGGGTGTATAGTAAATTAATTTGAATAAAACTCAAACGTATAGTTTTATTATGTGGGCTCATAAACCTAATTTGTATTACAATTTGGCTCGTAAGACTTGTTGATATATTCTTTTTTGCTCGTAATTATGTTTCACGGAAGTGTTTAGCTTATAAGCCTAATGTGTTCAATATTGTAACAATAGACCGTAAGAAATAGAGTACTTAGCTTTGTGGAACCAAAGCCGAAACATATACTGATTTTATGGATCATTAGTCGCAACTAGGGTTGTTAAGGGTTCCTGAGAACTAGGAACTGGACTAGAACTGACCCGCTAAAAATCAGGTCAAGAACCGGACCAAACCTTAATAGTTCGTTTCACGGTTTGATTCTTAAAACCAAAACTAATAAGGAACTGAAACCATAAAACCCGAACCAATAAAATCGATAAACCGTAGGACCGATTTGGAATCAAACCGATAAAACCAGTATATAGACTAAATACATAATTAAACCCATAAACCGGTAGAACCAATACAAAATCGAATAGATAAAACATTATATTAACAAAGATTAACTTCTAAATTTTAATTTTTATATCATTCATTCAAGTAAAAAAAATTAAAAATCAAATTTTATTTATTTATTTTTAATAATGGACCAAACCAGACCAAAACCGAACCGAACATAACCGAGACCGAACCGAACCAAAAAATTGACCAAACCAAAATCGGAACCAAACCAAACCGGGAAAAATTGGACAAGAGCGAACCGAACTAGACCGAAAACTTAGTGGTCCATTTCGGTTCCAAAAAGTAGAACTGAAAGCTTAGTCATCTCGTCCGTTCTGAACCGATACGCTTAGTGGTTCAGTTCTAGTACGGTTTCGTCAAAAATCTGATCAAACTGGACCGACAACGTCCCTAGTCGCAATTGTAGTTTTTTCCAAAAGTTAAGTATGTTGCATTTTATGCTCAATACCACATGATCGAATTTTGGTGTAGGATCCTACTGGCTGCACCATATCATCCTCCTACTCATTGTGAAAGAGAAATAGTATATTAATCCAGTATCGATTTCTTTGGTACTATAACACCAAATCACAATTGAATCGGTCAGACTAATGTCTTTGATATCCCGAAAACATTATAAAAAACGAATATAGTTTCCCTCTTAATTAGACCTTTTGATTGTGGTTGCACACAACAAATCTATAAACTAAAATCCTCTATTTTTGTGGGTTATGCCTTAGAATTTATTTTTAACTCATAGTCAATAAAATTCCTGACCCAATTCTGAAAACATTTCTCGTAAAATAATGGCAGTTAATATTTAACCTACAAAAAAATAAAATAAATAATTATTAGCGGACTATAGATGTAGCTCCTAGTATGGATTTGACAACGACTTTGACTTCGACCATAAGGTTTCACGCTCTTTATTGATCCTATTTAAGTAATTCTATTGAGATACATAGCAAGTTTTCTTCTTTGGCTACTTCTTAGATGGACCTCTTAGTAACATTCAACTTCAGCGTCGCTGCTTCCATTGCACCAGTTGCTACTTCTTGTGGGAGCCAAAGTTCTTATGAACATTGATTCGTTTCTTCTATAAGCTTCTATAAAGTATATATGTGACTCTATTTCACTTTTGGTTATGGCAAATGTTAAGGCTCTACACCTTTTGGTTGTTGCAAAAGACAACACCGCCTTTATTTGTCCTTCGGCTATAGAAACTGCTACAGCTTTACACCTTTGTTAACTACAAAATACAACCTCCACTTCATTTTTCCTTTGGTCATGACAGCTTCTATAGCTTTGCACCTTCGAATTCTACGAAAAATAGCCTCGGCTCCGAAAGTAATTTTTTCTTTAATGTAAATGGGAATGATAAATATGCATGGTATCTTTGGAAACTATGTTAGCGTTGCTCTGATTTGTTCCTTTAACGTAGCTCATGTACTAATTCACTTATGTCATCTACTAATTCACTTTTACTAGTTCACCTCTCGCATCTAATGATATTCGACTTGTAGTTAATATTTGTTTGGACTTTTTTTGTAGTTTTTTAGAAAATATTTCTACTGGGAACCAACCCTCCTCAGCGGAAGTGCCAATTTGGTACTAAAAATATCGTAAGTTGTAAATGATATAGATATATTTAGGGTTTATAGATACAAATAAATAATAAGAATATAAAAGAAGACAAGTATAGTTGTAAATAGAAAATTGATTGATCGATTAGATCATTGTATTATTTTTGAATTTTTCTCTTTTATATAGGAAAGATTGTAACGGATTACAGTTATTTCATATGTATTGATTTGCTCATTTAGTTTGTCTAAGATCATAATAGTCATGCACATTAATACATAAGTATTTATAAAAGTAAAGTGTGACTTTCAAGAACATAAATGGCTTTGTAGTTGATTCCACCATCTTAATAGTTTTGGAGTGGGGTTCGGCCAGGTACTAGTGTCAAAAAGGATTCGGCCGAAAGGGGTCTCGACCAAAGGGGCTTCGATTGGATGGATTTTTGGTGAAGTGTGTCTTTGGCCAAGCGGGTGAGATTCACCCTCACCTAAGTGGATGCCTCATTTACTAACATATGATGATCCAAGTGCCATATTGTTAAAATTTCTCTATTATGATGGATTGTCATGTGTTTATTGATGCATTGGTTTTGACGATAAGAGTCAAATTAATACGTAATCATATAAATAAGAATATGTATAAATAAGAATAGTTGATAACCCAAAATAATTGCGTAGATACCAAGTCAAAAAATCGGACTTTATGAAAGATTGAATCTAAATATTAACCCTTAAATTATAACTATAAAGTTTAGAGGCTAACTTATAAAAAACAATCGAGATTCTGGTATGTAGACACAACAATGTACTAAAAATAAATTGCGACTTTCGTTTAAAAAAACTAATTGCAAATCCTATTCATATAAAAAAAATTAGTGAATAATCACACCACTCATCTAAAATATTTGTTGTTATTATAGATTTAAAACGTAAACAAATACCATTATTCACACGAGGACAACACTTGAAAAAAATAAATATAAATAATCGCAAACAAAATTAGTAACAATAAAATATAAAAAAGGATTATGTTACATTTTTCTTATAAAAGTTTGGTTCCATATTTAGAAAAGATTTCATACTTTTAATAGATTATCATATATGAAATTAAGTTTTATATAATGTAAATTTTAACATTTAAAAGTTTAAATTTTGAAACTTTTTGTAGGATATAATTTTTTTAATATGGAAACAAATTGAATTTATAATTTAAAATACAACTTATATTATAAATTTTATTTTAAAACTCTAATTAATATATAAAACTTGTTTATAATTTATCCTCTGATTCATATATACACCGTAGTTATAATAAATTAATTCTAAATTATAATAGTTGCTGGTGATTATGCAAAAGGAAAAACAATTCCAATATAAAAATCCTGCAGGCCTCCTTGATCAACGGCTAATGAAACACCCATGTTGTGCCCATTTTTATAATTTTTGGTAAGAGTCAAAAAGTAGTTGAAATGGAAACACCTCCCAAATAATTATTTTATTGGCAAGACTATTTCGAGACCCTATTTGGTTACAGTGGGATTTTTTTATAATAAGATATATTTTGGCTATAATAAGTTCCGAAAAATGACCAATTTACCTTTAATATAAAATTTGTATTTTCAGCTAAAGTTTTTCTTTTGTCTCTTTTTCTCACCAAAACTTCTCAAATTTGACAAAAAAAAGCTCAAGATTTCTCAAATCCGAAGTTACAAAAACGTTAAGGTATGAATCTTATACATATTCATGTAATTTTTATAGAATTTAGTTAGATATTTTTAATGATATTTAGAGTTATAGATTTTGCCTCAAAAGTTGAATTTTATTTGTTGTTGTTTTTTGAAAATAAGTTGTAGATACATGTTTGTCTACTGATTATCTACATTTTGGTATGAATTTTGTTGATTTTGGTCGAGTATTTAGGAATCTAGGGTTCATGGGGTTGATTTTCGGGGCTCGCTGTCTGGGGCGATTCGCGAACTCCCAACGCCCGATTTTGGGCAAATCGCGAGCGCCTAACTCGTGATTTGCCCAAAATTGGGCGTTCGCGATTTTGTAAAATTGCAAACTTGGCTTACGCAATTTTGGTAAAATTGCGAGTTTAGTCTTTGCAATTTCCCCAAAATTGCAAACGCCCCGTTCGCAATTGTTGCTGTTACATGCAAAAAAAATTTGTCTTACATTATGAATCTAAAATGCGTTGTTTTCAATTTCAGGATGTCTCGCAATATACATACTCCACTTCACCAGTCAGGATCAGATAGTGATACGGAGGACCATGAGCTTGTTTCACGGTCAGGATCACGGTCAGTTAGGCGTAGGCCTCGCACCTCCACTCCTGCGCCTACTGTAGACCTTGGGTTTGGAGTCTTGATCAGCATTTCCGTAGGATTAACCCCCACGTGCCGAGTCTTTATCTAGACTATAGACAGCACGAGGCATACAGTTTCTTCGTGGAGACATAAGTTATGATTTGTTTAATGTGCTTTGAATACTGATCAATATTTTATATATTGATTATTTTACTGAAATATTATGTAGGTTCGTTGACCGTCGAGGTGCTACTCGATGTGCAGTACCCATCATGCATGAGATCTTGTTGGGCAGGGCAAGGTGAGAGAGCAGGTTATGATGTCTTGCTTCGCTCCCCTCGTCGGTGTCTTGGAGCGTTGGAGCACCAACGTGCACTTACTAGATTCCTTCATCAAGAGGTGGCATTCGGAGACCAACAGTTTCCACTTCTCGTTTGGAGAGATGACGGTGATATTAGATGACTTCCACGTTATCACCGGTCTTCCGGTCACAAGTAATGATCTTGTTATTCATTCGTTTCCTAGTGATGTCCAGCGTTTAGCATGGTATTCTAGTTCACTAGGTATATCACTTAATGATCTTATGACGAAGTTAGCAAGCAACATGGGGGGTAGTTCTAGAACCGTGCGCTTACATTTTTTACGTGAGCAGTACATGCAACCCTATATGACGGATGACACTATGTCTGATGATATGGTAGAGTGTGTCACTAGGGGTTATTTGCTTCACATGTTAGGGTGTTTTGTTTTGGAGAAAAAAACGGGGAACAGTATATCCTTAGATTATTTACAGTTCGTAACGGGGTATAGGTCATCTGTTAGATATAACTGGGGCAAGCATATATTAGCTCAGATGTATCACCCTCTATGGAAGTCTTCCATGCACAGCACTTTAGGGATAGTTGGTTTCGTTGCGATGATGGAGGCGTGGATATACGATCACTTATGTTCCTTCTTGCCGACGCTCAACACTCTGTATGAGCCTTGGATGCCTACTATGTGCAGATACGCTCAACCTAACTTTGGAGGCACGGCTGTTTGAAATTTGTGATCACGTGATTGATGGATATTCAAGAGCGGACGAGATGGCTGTAGAGGAGATGCGTCAAGAGATGCATGAATGTTCGCTTATGGCGCACCGATACCGCGTTATAGAGTGACTAGATTTGTATTGTACGACTACTATTTTATGTTTTGGATTTGGTTATCTTTTAACTGCAGGCGTCGTACGTTTTTCTTTGTTATTACTTGAATTTCTTGTGCTTGATTATTTTATTATCAATTTTAGTTTTCAGTTTTCACTTACACTACTAAATACTCAATCATAAAATAAAGTAACACTCAAACCAATATTAGGCTAGAAATACGCAAACAACATAAGACCCAAAACAAAAGGAAATAATTTAGGATGCTCAATCGTCAAAGTCATATCCCATGTTATCTTCAGAATTTTCCCCCTCCTCCCTTTCTGCAATCATATCCTCAGGATACGCTACCATATCGGTAATGATGTAGTCCACCACCGTCATGTTCTAGACGGTAGCCGCTTCTTGCTTAATTTTAAATGGCAAATTCAACAAACGCTGGAGCGGTTTAACAAAAATGTATCATCGTCTGATTTCATCACGGTTGCGCACAACAAGATCTTATGTTCCTTCACTTCCGTAGTTGAAATATATCATACACAGAATACGATCAAAAAAAGCATCGCTAGTATCTTCACCCATCTCTCAGCTAGCAATCTTCACCGCCTGAAGCATATGGTAGTCTTCGTCGGGCGTAAACTCCATGTGTAAAAGTATTAATGTTTTCGTTTGATTATGTTTTTTAATGTTTGATGCTTGTCATGTGCCATGATATTACATGTCTTTTTATAGGTGGTTAAAATTTGGCGGGAGTCTCATTTGGTAAGGGCATCATTTGGCGGGAGTTCCTTTTGGGGAATTTCAATATTGGGTCTCATTATAGCGCACACCCTAATAATAGAACCCTCACTATAGCGAGACCCCTAATATTTAATGGTTGAGACGCCTGTACGATTTACTATAATATAATAAATAAATCTAGATTATTTAGATTGTTTATAAATAAATATCTATATGTTAGACTTCACATATGCATATGGAACGTGTTTGTGGGAAGTTACGTGTGTTTTGAGCTAAATGATATGAGAGTAGTTTTGGTGAAAACAAACATGTTGGTACAATTAAACTACTCAATTTAGAAGCCAACTATAAACTCAATCAGTCAATCATTCTACAATAAAATTTATCCATGTTTTTGTTGTTGTTTTTTATGTTTTACTTTTATAATGTTGTTTTTTATGTTTTCATTTGATTATATCTTTTGTTTTAGTAGGTTGGACCGTCAAATCCGTTTAATTTTTTGGATTTCTAGTCTACTTTTTTTGTTGTTTAAAACTAGTTTGAATGTGTGTTTTTACCATATTTTTAGGGCTTTTTTAGTCTAAATTTTACACCATTCATTGAAAATGACTAACGTATTATATTGGTGAAACAAAATTGACTTTTCAAACTCGTAAACTTATAAAAAATGAAAAATTACAAAATTTTCAGGGAGTTTCGCGCATGGGGAGTGTTCATTTTAGCCGAAATCGCGCATACACTATGTCCGATTTTGTCAAAATTGCAAAGTCAGAATTCGCAATACTGTCCAATTCGCGAACAATCAGTGCTCAATTTTGGCAAGTTCGCGAGTTGGTTGCGCTTTGGTTTGTCAAAATCGAGCGTTCCCAGCTCTCGATTTGTCAAAATTGGGCGTTCCCAACGCGCGATTTTGACAAACCAAAACATATGGTTCTTCGCAGTTAATGTTGTTCATAGCGTTGGTTGTGCTATATCTGCACCGAATTTTCAAAAAACACGAAATGTACTTTTTCTTGGGTTTGGAGATGGTCCGGCAAAGACTTATCCTCCTCCAATAAGAAATCATTCATATTTCAACTCAACTCTTCTTTTAAATCACTCAAATCCATGATTTTTGGTTGTTTTTTAAAAAAATAGCTTAGTTAGAAAAAAAGAACTGTAAAAAGAAAAAGAAAAAAATTAATTTTTTGTTTGAACTTTAATTTTATATATGAAAAATAAAATGATAATTTCACATTAAGAGAAATTATTTTTGCAAACAAGATCTTATTATAACCTAACGCTTATCTTATTTACATCATATATTTATTCGCGTGTCTTTAATGTTTAACAGCAATATACTGAGAAAAACACTTGACCGCTGTGAGGAGTTCTTGTACGGCACTACTGCACATTTATGTTCTGGGCTAGGCTAAAATGAGACCCAAAATCTTTATAGTGAGACCCGGTTATAGTGAGACCCGGTTTGGTTATAGTGAGACCCCATTAATTACAAAAATGACATCCATATAAATAGCTAAAAATCAGATTTTCTTCCCTTTCTTTTCCCCCGAAACCCTAACTCTCTCTACTTCAAAAAACCCAAATTTTTTCCGTCGACTTTTCTTGAAATCCAACTCCACGAAGCTGTTAAGGTATGGATTCTACACTTCATGGTGCATTTTTTTTCCATTTTACATTGTTATTTCTAGTGATATTTAGTGTTTTCCATTCGGGTAGAAAAATTCGATTTTTATGTATTTGGTGTTGATTTGTTTGATTTTAAGGGCATGTATGTTGTTAGTTAGGAGATTAGGATAGTTTAGGGTGTTGGGTTATAGTTTTAGGGTCGATTTGGAGCATAAATCTGGGTAGGGGGCTGCTGGCTCGACTCGGTATTTCCACGCATGTTCGTGCGTGGAAATACCGGATGCACGCAAGAACATGCGTGCATCCGGTATTTACACGCACGAACATGCGTGGAAATACCGAATCCACAAAATGTCGAATCTGTGCAAATATTCGCAATTCAATGCGTGGATTTCCCAAATCCACTCATTAAATTGCGAATTTTCGCAATTTCAAGATTTAATTTTTTTTTTTGTAGTTTCAACTCTTCTAATTGTTTGGTTGTCTTTTGCAGTATGCCTCCTCGCCCACGTCCTCCAGTTACCGCTAGAGACTACGACACGGATCAGGAGACTGAGGAGCTCGCTCGCGGTGAGACTTCTCGGAGTGTCCGGGTCCGTGTGAGAGGGACGTTACAGGCAGTTCAGCGCCCACCAGTCCAGCGTCGCGTATCTCCGGAGCAGCGCTTCCATAGATACAATGGTCACGTCGTAGACCTATACTCTACGTTTCATTCGTATAGAGAGCACGAGGCATACAGCGTCTTCAGAGGCGATGTAAGTTTTATAGTTTTAATTTACTTTTTAAAGTTATTATTATTATTGGTTTGTGTTAGAAATTTTATTAGTTTAGGTTAGAATCAATTTATATGTTACTGGATTGGATTTTATATTGGTTTAGTTTAGGTTAGGTTAGAATTCATTTATATGTTAGAATGACTTTAGGTTTTAATTGTTAACACTGTCTATTGAATATTACCTGCATTGGATTTGGTATTGGATTTCGATTTGGTATTGGGTTTGTGTTATAAATGTACTGAATTTATATGTTAATAATTTATATGTTACTGAAATTAGGTTTGTGTTATAAATTTTATTAGTTTAGGTTACAATGAGTTTATATGATATGACGAGTTTAGGTTTTAATATTTAAGACTCACTACTGCATTGTATTTGTTGGTTATTGGTTATTGTTTTATCTTAGTTGTTATACTTTATATATATTGAACATGTTGGTTATTGGATTATCTTAAGTTTTAGATTGCATATATGTTTATATATATTGTATGTTTTTAATGCATGCAGGCCCGACAGTCACTGCGCTGTTATGCGATGTACCACACACATAGTAGCTGGGACTTGAAACCCCGGCAGCAGAAGGTACTCGCAGAGGTTAGGAGCACCTGTTTCTGGCCCTTGGTCGAGGCCTTGGGTAAGTGGTCTACTAACATCCACTTGATTGAGGGCTTTCTTGAGAGATGGCATCCCGAGACGAACACTTTCCACTTCTCGTTCGGGGAGATGACCGTCACCCTGGATGACGTCCACATGATAACCGGGGCTTTCAGTTGTCGGTCACAGTTGTGAGATATATGAGTACCCCTCTGCTGATGAGCGTACTGCGAGATACGCTCGCTTACTTGGGTGCAGCGCTGCGGAGCTTGAGGAGGAGATAAAGGAGAACAAGGGCGGTGGTAAGAGGCATGTGCGCCTTGCATGGCTGAAGAGGAGATTCTGCACCCATCAGTATTACGATGAGGAGATCACTGAGCTCGATGCTAAACGAGCTACGAGGGGCTATTTGTTGCACTTCTTTGGCTGTACCATTTTGGCCAACAAGTCGGGCAACAACATTAGCCTCGACTACTTGCAGTTCATCGACGATTACACCAGCTCCGCGAGGTATAACTGGGGGCAGATGATACTGGCGCAGCTCTACTACCAGCTAGGCAGAGGTTGCCTACACTCTACTTCGGGTATATCTGGTTTTTTGGCCATGTTAGAGACGTGGATCTACGACCATTTCTCGGCGTTTGCAGTTCATCAGTACCCGAGGTATAGTAGCGCACATCCTATTATATGCCTTCATGCGCCTGCTAGGTTTCGACAGAGCCAGGAGGCTCGAGAGGGTATTAGACGTTGTCTGGATAGCTTCACCGAGCATGATGTAAGTTGTAATCAGTTTCATTTCAATTATCGTACATATAATTTAAGTTGGTAATGATAAATGGTATGTTAATATTTTACAGGTATTATTCACGCCGTATACGATCATGCGGACTGCTCGAGGTACCGCTGATATAGCCTGGATAGATGCGACGCTGAAGGCGGCGGACATTGTCGAGGCGTACTATCCGCTGCGGGTGGCTAGACAGTTCGGTCGCGTTCAGCAGGTAATATTTTGTAACTCGAAATATTAATATTGTTTGTATTGCGCATGTGTGGTACATAGTTTAGACTTTTTTTTTCAAATACAGGTTCCTGGTGCATTGCGTCCTCTTCTCACCGGTTCTACTCGGGTTCGTCGTGCGAACACCCTCTACCTCTGGGATGCATTCAGTTGGGATAACTGGGAGTCACACTGTATTCACGAGAGTCTGAGGGGTGCGAGGTATGTTCCTGGTCAGGAGGATGGTACCACTATGGTCTACTCCTCGTGGGTTACGAGGAACTTATGGTACATCATATCTGATCCAGAGGCTCACAGAGATGATGCGGAGATTGGGGTGAACCCTACACCACACACACATGCGACCATCCTGCACGAGCTGACTTCGCGCATACTGGAGATAGAGGAGTACGAGCTTAGCCACCCCGGCGTTAGTATGGCGGAGCTTCGGGAGCCTTTGCAGGATATATACCTTATATCTCACGAGTACAGAGACTGATTATCATTTATGTTTTTTTTGTTGACAGTTTTAGACTTTGTATGTGATGTTTACTTTTGACCGGATTATTTTTTGTGATATGCTACTTGTTCGATCTTTAATTATGTGTTATGTTAATTTGTTACATGTTTATGATATAACTTTCGAATGTTTGTTCAAACTTCAGCTTTGAAACTCCAAGTTTAGGGGTACGTATCTGAATGCAAAACAAATGCAACATAAACTAAAACATAAACCCCATAGTTTTTTTTTAACACCAACAACAACACAAACTCAAACATAACCCGAATCAGACACGTAAACATAAACTCAAACGAAAATATCAAAGACAACGTAAACCCATTGTAAAACATAGACTCCATAGATCTTTCGCATTCTTGTTAGTCACGCATTTCGTCTAGGTGGATGTCAATAATGACAGCGCGGACCGAATCAAGCTGATCCTCTGTTAAAAAATCTGTGGGTTGACAGTTGAACCGGTTACACGCAACACGACGTTCCAATTCGGTGAGGCTAGAAACTGGATGTTGACGGAATGTCACTAAGCTAGACCACCTAGCTTTCACCTCATCGACACGCCTAGAAATTCTTGGCGGCTGAACACCATCCCTTCCATACAGAAATTACATCTTGCATAGCAATGCCCACCAGTACTTATTACCCCCCTCTATCATGTTAAGGTTACCAACTTCAGCAGCTGCCATCAATAGATATTGATCTTCCAACTCAGTCCATGGGCACATATTTTGCTATTGATATATTTGCTATAATTGTTACTGCCTATAAAACGTCTTTTTGAACCTTGTATCAATTATAAACACTTGTAAGATAAGGATAGCGTAATCCACGTTGACGAATGATTGTGCGACACCTAACACTTTTAAGATAGGGGTCTCATTATAGCGTAAGTTCCATTATTAGACGTATCGCTATAACGAGACACGTGAAAATATTGCCGCAAAAAACACACACGTTTAATGCACTTCCCGCCCAAACATCCACGAGCTTATAAGTGGATGCTTATCACTTCTCAAACATAAACAGTGCAAAAATGGAGTTTACCCCTCATGAAGACTACCATTTGCTTCAGGCAGTGAAACTTGTCGTGCGTGAGTTGGGTGAAGATAGTAGCGATGCGTTTTTCGAGCTAGTCTTGTGTAACATGTACTACAACTACGGCCGCTTAGGAACTGAAGGTTTTGCTGTGCGTAACCGTGAACAAATCAAACAGAGGTACATTAATTGCAAACCAATGGATCGTTTGCTGTTCCAACCATTTCAAATTTAGCAAGAAGCGGCCGTCGTATGGAACATGACTGTGGTAGATTACATCACTAGGGACATGGTTCTGTATCTTGAGAATAGGATTACTTAAAGGGAAGAGGGGACTGACCCTGACGATAACTTGGGATACGACTTCGACTAATCGGCATTACTTATGTTTTTATTTGTTTGCTTATTGGAGTTTCTGTACTGTTTGTTTAAGTTAATGTTTGAATGGTTTGTATTTTACGTTTACCATGTACTACTGTTTCTTATTTGACTGCCCGTTTTATTTTGTTTTCATTTTCTTGTATCCAATGTATCCAGTCTATCCAATTTATCATTCTTAAAACAACCCAAGGTTTAAATTAAAAAAATTACACAAATGCAGCAGTGCAGTAATAGGGGTCTCATTATAGCGCAACTTCCATTATTAGACGTCTCACTATAACGAGACACGTGAAAATATTGCCGCCATAAACACCCGCGTTTAATGCCCTTCCCGCCCATACTTTTCCGCTAGTTAATTAACGCGGGAACAAAAACCTCGCTTCCCGCTTATTTTTTTAGAACTGACACACCGACTTCGAGTCTATAAATACTATAATTTGACTATGAAACAAAATATCTTAAGTTACAACAATGGGTGATTCAGAGTGGAGCGTGCACGAAGATGCAAGCCTCTTGGTCGCATTTGACTTCGTCAGATGTACGATGCAAGAGGAGATTCCTGGTTTCATCGATGCGGTTTTGTGCAGGATGTTCTTCAACCACGGTAGGGAGGCATCGTGTCCAGGATGTATGATGCCCCGACCACGCAGACGCGAAGAAGTGTTCGAAAGGTTAGCTTATCTTAAGCCAAGGACTGTACAGATTGAGTCATTGGATTACGAGACCCGTTTACATGTCCAATACGTATTCAACATGGGCTCCCACGGTCCAGTTACGCCGGAGATGGTGTCACATGCGACGCAGCAAAGGGAGCAAGAAATGGCCGACGCAATTGCAAGCGTCGTTGAAACGTGTTCAACCCCCGAATGAAGTTATGATTCCGATGATTATAAGGTCGGGAGCGGAATGAACTATCCGACTCCATATATCTAAGTGTGAGATGTTAAAAGAGGGTTAGCCCACCTGTCATTTGTCTTCAGTTATTTGATTATGTATTTCGTATTATGCAATGCTTCGGATTAAAATGTAATGTTTTTATGCAATCGACGTATTTTAAAGTTTTAGTCCTTCATAGGTACCCTTTGGCCATGATTTTTGGTGGAAGGCCAAATTTTTTTTTTTTTTATTTCAAACCTCAAATGTTGTTAAAACCACGTTTTGAAACCATTGGCAAGCATGAAAGTTCCAAAAAAAAATCATAAATGCCCCAAAGCTCAAATTTCATTAACGGACAGAGCCGATTTTGGCACACGTTTTCGTGTGCATGTACGTTTGCACGCGCGTTTTTGCGTGCTCTTGTACATGCACACGAAAACGTGTGCAAAAAAAGGCTCTGTCCAGTAATGAAACAAGGGCTTTGGGGCATTTATGATTTTTTTTTTTGTACTTTCATGCTTGCCAATGGTTTCAAAACGTGGTTTTAACAACATTTGAGGTTTGAAATAAAAAAAAAAAAAAAATTGGCCTTCCACCAAAAATCATGGCCAAAGGGTACCTATGAAGGACTAAATTTTGGTAAAAAAAATCATACGGCCGCTTAAAAAACAATTTTTTTTGGGCACATCTACAAAGCATAAGTAAAAGTCATAAATATTATCAAGCAAAACAACATAAGTCTAGTAGTCGGAGGTGGCGAAATGTGTCTCGAAAGGATTAAAAAAAACAAGTAACACAAAATATTACAATACAACAAAGCATTATGCGTCCCCGGTCAAATCGTAGCATTCATGATCCCCATCGTTTAATGTCGGAGGTTGTGCTGGTTTAATTTGGTGATACTTGTTGAGACGTGCGCCTATTGGTATGGCCCAATTTGTAACTTCAGCGCAAGTGCGGAACGCAAACCACATTGGGTATATATCCGGCAACGGTCCGTCTAATACAATCTGAAAATTTCACGAAATGGATTATTTGATACGTCGTGGATTATTTGTTAAAATGAAATGTAAATATCAAGAATGTACTAGTTTACTTACTTTCACGAAATGATTACCGTGGACGAAACCAATGCCAACTTCGACAATAGGACATGATCTTGGAGGCACACCACGCAAAGGAAGATACGTGTATGATAGTTGGAGAGAGACATGGTATACTATACATTGATACCGGGTGGCTATCACCAACCCATAGTCGGGTAATGTCATCCAGTGCCTAGTTCCGCTCTCGTACATTTTGAAACAATCCAATCTCCGCAATAGATTGTCAACACGTTCTGCACCGTCAAAAACCCTTTCCCAAAGATCACGTTGACTTGAAAGTTCAAACATCAAATCCCTTCTCACTTCCTCCCATGCGTCCGCATTGCCTTTAATCGTCAAAGCTACCGCCCTAAATCCGCAATTACCGTCCGGAGCAACGTCTTCAACGGTAGCTATGTACTCGTGCAAGTACTCGGGAAAACAACTCCCGTAGGCGCTCAATCCTTTTCCTTTATTCGATTTTCTAGATCGAGTCGCTTTCTCTTTTTTCGGTGGTGGTGCTTTATCTTTGCATTTGCGTACTATAAATGCCTTAACCGCCAACGCGGCCGTGCTACCTATCGTGGCGGGAGTACTACTAGCGCCTACACTAGGGTATTCAAACCCGGATGGGTTCCGCTTAGTTGACTTGTCGACACCGGCTTTTTTCCGACCTTTCGTGACAACCGGTTCCTTAGGTTCCAACACATGGCTTGTAGCGGGATCTAGGATTTGCATCATCCTATTTATGATGTGATCTTGCACTTGTGGACCGTAACCGCGTATGGTACTATCAATTAAGGATAGCTTTCTTGTAAGCTCATCTTCTGTACCAACGTTTTCCCTAGGCTTGATCGCTAAAGTACTCCAATAAACATCACATTCACTCGTTTGAATCGACCGACCTTCTCTCGCGATCACATCACACTCACACGCACAAGGCAAATTGTGTGTTGTCCTAATTACACAACCACACTTTGTGGGAGTGAACCACAAATCCCCGGCCTTTCTAATAGTTTCTTCTAATATTTGAATGGTCGTACATGAAAGTTTACCTTTGATGTCGCGAAAGATAGCTCCCCTAGATGCTTGTCTAGGACGAAACAAACTCCGTTCGAACGTTTCGAAGATGGTAGAGTGTTGAATGCGAAGCAACGCATGAACTTTATCCCAAAATTGCTCAAAAGTGCATAGGCTTGTGCCGATTGCCCGTTTTAGACTAGAGTGAGCACTCTCCGCCCTAAGCCATAAACTTAGATTAGTTACAAGTCTAACAACTAGTTAAACATAGTAATGTAAAAATATGATAATATAACTCACCGGTTGCTAGTGTGGTTCCCCAAATGTTTAATCTTGTTAGTGTAGACATTAAGGAATTTGTGTCCGTAAGGGTCTATCCATTGTTTCATCAAGTACTCGAGAACCTTAGGACAATATGCGTAGGCTTTGTGAAGGTCGGTGAGGTTTTTTTTATACTCTTCGATCGTCGCCGAATGTTGAACCGCGACATAAAACTCTAAGAACTCCTCCCCCATGTCCGCTTTGGGCAACACTTTCTTAGAGTATGAGCAAATGTTCCTGTTTATATGCCAAGTGCATAACAAATGAGCTGCATCCGGGAATACCTCATCGATAGCATTCATTAAAGCCAACTCCCTATCCGTGACGATAATATTTGGTAATGCGCACATGTTGTTCACCATCACTCTCCTTAGAACGCTCATTGCCCACGTGTAGTTCTCTTCTTTCTCCGAGCTCATAAAAACAAAAGCTATACAAAAGGTCTTTTTCGTCGAAGTTTGGCCAACTATTTCTAGCAAAGGAAGTTTATACCTTGTAGTCTTGTACGTGCTATCCATTATAAGTACTTGAGGAAAAGTGCGCAACAAATCGATGCTCGTGGGATGTGCGAAAAACAATTCTAGGATTTCGTCGGTTTCTTTGTTTGTGCGCTCCCAAACATAGTACTCGTGCTCCTTTAACTTACCAAAGAAGTATTGCATTTGGGGTTTGCCCGCTTTATCAACCAATTGGTGTTTGTGCCGCATGTTGTAGATGGTACGCATACTAGATACATTTTCCGGATCTCTTAACTTCAATCCACGGTATATATCTTTTGGCCGAGAACCGATTGTTGTGAGTTTGCGAACATACTCCTCCTCTTCCGCCTTTAACCTAGCGGCCCGTGAATGACCATCTAAATGCAAGAAGGGTTGGTGGTTGTGTTTTCCGATTATAACTACCAATTTCCAATAGCCGGGTGCTTCTAACACCGGATTGCCCCTAAGCATGAACGGACATCCGCATTTTTTGGATGAACAATCTCGTCGTTTCTTCACAATCCCCGGTTTAGGCCTAGGCTTGTAAACACCGTGCCTCTCGCACTTAAAATATAACCGCGGTGTTTTACCGTTTTTACTACCATCGTCATCTTTATCTAACACGACAATAAATCCTATACTCTTGCTCTCTTTGTCAACCCATTCGATCAATTCCGCCTTGGTTAAGAATTTATCCGTCTTAAATATTTGACTATAATCCGCCATGTGACATGGTGCTTCGGCCGCTTCCTACACAAACACAAACATGTATTTAAAAGTCAAATAATAAAGACAAACCCCATATTCAACAAAAAAAGGCATGTAAAACCAAGACAAACCCAATATTGAACCAAAAAAACATGTAAAACCAAGAAGAACCCAAAATTTAACCAAAAAGGCATGTAAAACCAATTTTCCCAAATATTCGAATTTTTATGCAAAGATTTGGCCACATCTTCGCATGAACATGCGAAGATTTTGGCAAATATTCGCATAATTGTGCGAAGATTTGTCATCTTCCACGCATGTTCTTGCGTGGAAGTGTACATTTGAAGGCACGAACTTGCGAAATTTTGTTCTGTGTTGAAAAAATCTTGATTTTTACCTCGGCAACGCTCTCCAAGTGATCAGTAAGCGGCTCCTCCTCCTCCGAAAGGAAATCATCAGCGTTGCAGCTCCAATCGTCATTTAAGTCGCTTAAATCCATGCTCGGAGTAATTGGGTTTAAGTTTGTATAATTAATGTGTATTAAATGTTTGTGGGAGTTTGCAGAAATTAATATTTGTGGGTGTTTGTTTGAATTTTGGAGAGAGTTTTGGTAGGAAAGAGAGGAGGAAAAGAGAGAGAAGTGAGTGGGTGGAAAAATTAGTGTTTTTATATGTGGGGGCAATTTGGTAATTTCACAATTGCAGAAATTTTTTGAATATGGGGTCTCACTATAAAGATTTGGGGTCTCATTTTAGCCTAGCCCTTATGTTCTTTTTAGTATTTTCGGTAATACATTTTCAGACATGTTTTTTTTATTAGCCTAGCCCTTATGTTCTTTTTAGTATTTTCGGTAATACATTTTCAGACATGTTTTTTTTATTTAGAACAAAGTCGTGATATTTGAAAAACTAATCACTGTTTCAAATCAGTACTTTAAATGATATAGAAAAGATATAAAATAATATACATTTTTTATAAGACTACAGTGGTGATGATCGTAAACGAATCAACGTTATACACGGTTAAAATATTAGACTATCTCTAAAATAAATACTATAAGAGAAATAGTGAAAATACTGGGTACAGATGTTTATGCCACAGTGCCATTGGAGTAAAGTACATGTTTTGAGTCTTTTGACCATATTTTGGAGTTAATATTCTCAATAAGTAGGTAGACCTATCATCAACATCAATCAAGTGGGTAATTGACTATCTAGCCTGTAAATTCTAAAGGAAAAATAGTTCCCGCAATAGTCTATATTCTTGCACAGGATATTACTCGGTACCTGTAAGGCTGTACCTCATTTTTCAATACTTTTAATAATTTATAGATAAATTTGATTATTAATAAAATACACGGAAGTCATTATATAATATTGTTAGGGTGGCGAGCAAAGTCCCACATCCCACATCGGTTAAACATTGGAAAGATCAGTGGTATATAAGTAAGAACATATCTCAACTAGTATGAGGCTTTTTGGTAGTGGACCAAATGCAAAGCCGTGAGGGCCTTCGGGTGCCAAAGCGGACAATATCATACTAGTGTTGAGATCGGTTGTGTTCTTACTTATATACGGAGGCGGAATATGCGGAACAGACTCGCATATTCCCAACAAATATAATATGAGGTCGTATGTTTGTGACCAAATGTTATGAATTTGAATCTTTCTACATACGTTTTTCCGGCTGAGTGTCACCTTGGTCTAATTTACTTTTTGACGTTGGTTTGCAGGCTATTACGTCCGACTGAGGGTTTACCCTATGTGCACACTCTGAATAGCAGCTGCGGGTTTACTCCGGAAAAAAATACGAAACATGATCGGAAGGTGTAAGCGTGCTGAAAACGAATTTAAAAAATAAATCATTAGGTCTTTCTTTTTTATCATCGCTTTCAGTATATTTGACCATCACCCCTATTTCATATTTCGATCGTGATTGTTGGTCAAATAAACCACCTTAACTCACAAATTATCATATTCAATTAATATATTCATTATGTTTTCACAGAGTGAGTCATAAATACTAGTTTTTTAATTTAGAGTCATAAACTACACACGTCACAAGATACCAACGTTACTATATCGCATAAATATAGTTATGAAGAGAAATTTCCAACATTAAGGAACAATCCCATATATCATCAACAATCACTAACATAGAGTAACCTCCTGCAAGACAAAAGTTAGATACATTTCACCGAAAATGATATGCAACTTCTACTATCTAACTCTAAATTTACACTAATTGGTAAATTTTCATTTGGTCGTCCCGATATGCATATCATTTACAAGTTTCTAGAAAGATTTAAATTTCTTGGTGCATTTCATTTATCTTCTCAGGATTCAAGGCATATTCTTATAGAATTAGATCGGGTAGATGATATAAATAAACTTTGGAAGCTCAATATCTGGCTCTTAGACTAGCAAACAATGAGAGTATTAAAATGGTCTCCTGATTTTAATCCAATACATGAATCACTTATAACTCGTGTTTGAGTCACCTTCCCAAACTTACTTGAATTTATTTATAATCAAGATATTATCTATCATATAGCTAAAGCCCCAAGAATGTCATTATCTATATGGGTTCCCATTAGAAACACAGTCAAATTCAATTGTTGCAAAGCTTGGACTGAATTGGATGTGTTTAAACCATTTACTCACAAAAATTGGATTGGTTTTGTTGACCAATATCGTTTATGGCTAGATATTGTCTATGGAAATAAACGATTTTATTTCCTAGACTACCACCACTTTGGTCACAATGTTTCTCAACGCAATAAACATTTGAAAACTGTTAATAGTCAGACTTTAAGAAATAGTACAATAACTTATCATCCTAAAGCTATTTTAAACCAAAATACATCAACCCAAAATGGAATATGGCTTCCTGAACTAAAATCCATAATTATATAAAATTAAACCCTTGATGAAATAATTTACATATATCTTACAAATCTATCTAAAAATGATAAAAATAAAATTATTCACAAAGATGGCTCTCCATCTTAGAGATCTCACTCATCTATTAACTTAACAAAGCATAAGAAACAAAATTCACCTAGGATTCTCAATAACCATGAAAACCAAAATCTTTTGAATTATATTGATATAGACAATACTCATATAGTTCTTGAGTATGATTATGTCACCTCAAATAATAGAAAATCTCCATACTATTTAACTTGTAAACTTATTTACCTCTAGTAATGACTCTGAACATATGATTCACACTCATGATTCTCCTAATCACACAATTATTGGTAGTCTTCTTGCATTCTCTACCTTTAGAAAGCCTATTAAAGAGCCATAATTTATTAAAGTTACTAGAAAAAAAAAACAAAGAAATCTAAAATAAAGCCAATGAAATGATTTCTTAACACTAAAAAATACATTTTAAAGGATCATCTAGACCATTTTTTATGTCGCGGCGAAAATAGAAGAAGAAACAACGATAGAAGAAACCCTAATTCAAGGGTAACATGATGAAACCTTAATCTAAAGGTAACAAAGACTAAAAATTTTAGAGATAAAAAATATATTATTCCAAAAAATTAAAATAACTTAAGGCATTTGAGACTTTATATAAGAGTTTCTCAAAACCCTAAACTAGAATACAAGGAAATAAAATAAATGTTCTAAAATAAAATAAATATTCTAAAATAAAATCAAATCAAATAAAATCTTAATATAATTAGATTTGATTTGAATAATATAAATATTTGAATAAAAAAAGGTTTATGTTTGGACTTTATGAGCTACATCATCCTCTCCTGGTTGATAAGAATTTGTCCTCGAATTCACAGCACCATCACCATCAACAACCAAAATTATTTTATTTTATTTTTTTCAATTGTTACATTGGGAATTATAATTGTTGACCTTATGAGAATACGATAAATTCTTCTTGAGTGTTCCTTATTCGAATTCACATTCAATCCATCCAGTTGATGAAAACAAATTGGTTTCAAAAACTTTTTCATAACCTAAAGACAACATCCTCGTGTCCATTTGATGAAAAAAATGGTTTTGAAAACCTCTTCATAGTCTGAGTCGGTATCTCGATAAGCAAGTTTTTCCTTGATCCGACGATTGGTAGCCACTTTAAACTCTTTTTACAACTGGTCAATACGATCGTCTATCGAAATGCCTGGTGTGTCCCCACTCACCAAACGATCTTCGAGATCTTCATGACCATAGATGTTGTTCTCTTCTTTATACTTTGAATCAAATGAAATCAGGATTCAGAAACATGTTTGCCCCATAGCAGGAACTGAGGCTCTAATACAAAACTGATGACGCGGTGGAAATAGACTAAGAAGGAACGATAGATGAAACACCAATTCAAGGGTAACATGATGAAACCCTAATCTGAGGGTAACAAAGACTGAAATTTTCAGAGATAAAAAAATATATTATTCCAAAAACTTAAAATAACTTAAGGCATTTGAGATTTTATATAAGAGATTCTCAAAGCCTTAAATTAGAATACAAGGAAATAAAATAAATATTCTAAAATAAAATAAAATCAAATCTTAATATAATTAGATTTGATTTGAATAATGTAAGATATTTGAATAAAATAAAATAAAATAAAAAAGGTTTCTGTTTGGACTTTATGGGCTACATCATTCGTTGGCGGCTACTCAAAGACTTGTTCATGATAGTCTTGTGGGTAATATTGATCCCTACCTTGTTCTCGCTGAAGAGCAAACGTATTCCGCTCGCGGCCGGTCTCTCTCTCAGATCTTGACCGTTGGTTACACGAACCTGGAGCTCGAAATCCGTTAGTTTGGTTGTTCAATAGCCTGTGTAGTGCTTCATGTACGTCTCTCATTTGATTTTCTAACGAGTGCATCTGTTCACCAACCTAGGATTGGAATTACCGAATTCATCACAGTTGACCAATTCGGCGACCGGAAGAGTGGACTTCCACCACAAGGATCGATTTGGCGGCATACCTTTGCTACCCACGCCGTAGGAACTCTAAATTTGATACCAATATGGTAGCGCCAAGCTACAGGATGGAACAGGCACCAGAAAATACAGAGAAAGAAGGACGAAAAATAGAAAGATAAATAGCTCTAACCTTAGGTCGGAGTAAAAGAGACTTCTGAGAAAAATCAAATTCTATTCAAAAAAGTCTCAGGCAAAACTAGGGTTTGAGAGCCTTTTATAAAAGTGTTTGAAACCCTAGCCCAAAATTACAGTTTTTTCCTTATGAAATAAAATAAAGCCCAACCTAATTTCAAAGAAATTGGAGCTGGTTAAGTATTTTAATAAAATCCAACAAAAATAAGAAAACTTAGAAAATTCACGAAAACAACAAAAAGAGGACTTAAACGATGGAATTAAGGGCCTAGACTTCATCACAATGTAATGCTTCCGAAAATAGTTTAGTTTCTCGACCCTTCTGATTTGAGTGGTCGTATGACCTAATTCGGATACCTGATCCCCTAATTCGGAACGCTGAAACATTGACAGAACTGCAAAAACATTAGTGTGTTCATCGCTAATTTCAACCGGTATCAGCATAAGGGTGTAAGAGATGAGAATCTGAATGTTGCAGCTCTTGTCGAGAAGTGGTTTCTCAACTTTGTCCCTCTACCATGTCATCAGCATTACTGTGGTCGCCAGTAACAAGATATACTCCACCACTTGTTCTATGTCTGCTTTTTCAACCCATTTACTAGCACAACATCACCTTTGCACGTGTAAAAAGTTGTTGTCTTTCCAATTCCAGACTGTGCTTGTTGTATCACATCAAAACCTTTGCAGAAAAGAACAATTCCTCTTTGTTGAATAGTAGATGGCTTCTCAAGTTCTTCAAAATATATTTTTGCCAGTAGATACAAAACACTGCATTTTCTACTTTTAACTTGTTACTCTTTCTTTTATTTCCCCAACCATCACCCAAAACTCCTCCAGGTTCTATTACAAAACATAATCTTGTATCCATTAAAACAATATTCTTTTCTTTTATCAATTTATTCGTAATCTCAAACACAAAAATACCATCTTCTATTTTTCCAATACGACAACATGTATCCACAGAAAACCGAATCAAAGGTTTGATTTTATGATAACATAAAATACCTGGAAGATGCATCTCTACAATAAAAGTTGCTACTTTGCAGTCTTTCTTCGATAGAACTTCTGAAGTGATGTAGTCTGGTGTACTGAATCCTGAGACAATATCTCGATCTACAAGTTTCTCCTCAACATTAATTAGATCTTTATTATCCTAGTCATCATCATACTCATCATACACTGGTTTCTCAAAAACCGACCCAGATATACCTTCAAATATATTTTTATCATAAACTAGCTTGTCAAACACGGACTCAGACACAGTTTTAGCATCACAACTAAGATCGGCAGCTGGTGCAATTTGAGCATGAAACTCCTTAACTGGTGGTGGTTTTGGACACAGTACTCTAGATGGCACTATTATAAACTTGATATCATCTTTCAAAAAACTGTATCGATTTGTTCGACCACCACAAGTAGAATTCCTCTTAAATCTTCATGGACGTCCGAAAGTTAGATGAAAAACGTCCATTGGAACTACGTCACACCATGCTGTATCTTTGTAATTACCAACATAAAATGTAATTTGATAACGTTTAGAAATTGTTACCTCAGTGTACTCTATCAATCCTGACAGTATTTACGGGTATGAAAGAGCTTCAGTATTCAGCGCTAGTTTCTGAACAGCCTCCTCTGAAATCAGATTCTTATAGATATCTGAATCAATTATAAAATTGTAGATTCTTCTTGTAATTGTGCAGGTAGACTGGAAGGTGTCTTTCTCTATTCTAGCCTTCAAATCAAGAGGTACCCGAAACATGATTCATGTATCTGCGTATCAGGAATTGCTGGTCTCTGATACCAACTAATGACGCGGCGGAAATAGAATAAGAAGAAACGATAGATGAAACCCTCATTCACGGGTAACATGATGAAATCCTCATCTAAGGGTAACAAAGACTGAAATTTTCAGAGATAAAAAATATATTATTCCAAAAACTTAAAATAACTTAAGGCACTTGAGACTTTATATAAGAGCTTCTCAAAACCTTAAATTAGAATACAAGAAAATAAAATAAATATTCTAAAATCAAATCAAATATTAATATAATTAGATTTGATTTTAATAATATAAGATATTTGAATAAAATAAAATAAAAAAGGTTTTTGTTTGGACTTTATGAGCTATATCAATTTAACTCAAACTTTAAATGACACTAAATATTCTAAACTAGAATGCTAGAGGTATTAGAAATAAAGGGACAACATGAAGACTCAAAAACATAAAAAAAAAATTAGATTGTATTGCTTTACATGAACCTTTGATATGAGTGGATAAACTAGATAAATTTTTAAATTTACTAGGTTTTGACTTTGGATCTACTAATATAAGTAATAAAATTTGGATTCTTTAGAAATACATGTACCTAGTGGAAGTTATATTTAACCATGATCAGTTTATACACCTTAAAGTTAAACATCAATTTATCAACAAATAATTCATGGTGATTGTTGTGTATGCACAATGTAATAGAGAGCAAAGAATGATCATATGAAACACGTTAATAGAATTAATAGACAATTATATTAAATAAATTATTATGGGTGACTTTAATGTCATCACCAATTCAAATAGATAGTTTCTTTTCTCAACCTTATGCTTTAGAAGAATTGATGAATTTATTAACACAATTCTAGATTTATATTCGAAAGATGCGGGTGGTGTCGATGATATCAGTGGTATATGTTTTTGTGGTGTCAGTGGTGTTAGTGTCAATGTCGGTTTCGGTGGTTTTGGTGGTGTTAGTAGTGTAGTACCGGTGTTAGTGGTATCGATAATGTAACTGCTGGTGTCGATGGTTTCGGTGATAGTAGTGATGATGGTGATGTCGGTCTGATCAGAAGTGAAGTTATGGTTTTGCATGAGAATACTACAAATAGAAGCGGAAACATAAATCTATGAGTGATGTGATGATTGATGAGTGACAAAGTTTAGATTTGATCTGTAAGTCTATTTATTCTCTAAGTACGAAGAATAAAATCTAGTCTTGTAAAGAGTGGTGTACGGTAAAGGATAAACAATGAAGAGAGAATTATTTGAATCGCGTTATCTTTATATACTGTGAGAGTTTTGTAATAAAGAGTGATTGAGCTCTTTTTATTTGGAGAGTCTTTATGTAACCTCTTTGATAAGAAAAACAGAGTATCTGTTTCCCATGAATATATGTTTATCTACAGAATCTGAATCATGTAAATTACTATATCGTGCGCTTGTTTTCAGTTATGTTTTTTTTATATTTGTTGTCTCTATCAAACATGTTAAACGTTTTATCTTGGAATGAGTTTTCAACAAGTGGTAAGGTAAGCATGGATCAAGAGACAAGAGACATAAATTGATAAGTGATCTGAAGTTATAGAGAAAGATCTCATCTGGAAACCAAATAGCCATGAAACATGAGTTTCGTGAAACGTTGCCTATATAAATTCAACGGAGAAATATATTCATGTTGATATCGTGGTACTTTTTAAAGCTCATAACACTCTCATACTGATCTTGGAAGATGAAGTGTTACGTGAGGTATCTAGAGATTCTATTGAGGTGAGGGTTTGGAATCGGTTGGAGGAAATTTAATTGAAAAAATATATAGTAAACATATCTTATCTCAAAAAATAATTGTTCATCTTACTTATAAATAGTAGCAAAGAGACCTGAAGGCATCTAAATGACGATACCAGAATCATACTCAACTTATATATTAGTTGGTATAAAGGTGACAAAAGATGATTAACCAATTATTCTCCTAAGCTTTTTGCTGAAGGTGTACGAACACTTTATGGACGCCATGTTATATGGAAAATATTCTTTTATGATATCTGAAATGAACATCACCTTGAACTCCAAAGATCTTAAAAGGAAGACTGTCCTTAAGGGTGATGTTGAAGGGCAGAGACTGAGTGTGAGGGTGGGCTCGAAAAGATAAATTTAAGTATGAGGATAGGAACATCTCGGTCTAAGTTCAAGGATCTTTCGAGTTGTTCAAAAGTAATTTGTTGGGTATGCATGAAGAAAGAGAATAACAGTTGGAAATGCATAAAAAATAAAAAAATTAGAAAATTATCAAAGATTGAAGTCGGAGAGGCTACAATGGTGTCTGATAATTATGACTATGGTGATAGGTTAATATCTTCTTATTCCTTCAGGTACCAAAACAAATAGGCGTTGGGTTCAAGTACATTATTCCATATGACTTCCAATAATCTTTGGTTTCAAGATCTGTGAATACTTGATGTCAAAAGTGTCATCATCAACAATGAAAAATCATATGGCGTCAAAAAGATTGGGAATATGTGATTCAAGTTGTGTACATGAGTTGAGAAAATTATCAACAATGTGAAGTTTTTGCCGGAAGTCAGACGAAATCTTATGTCTATTAGGATATTAGATGAAGAAGGGTTTACATATAAGGGCGCAGATGGGAAACTGAGGATATTACAGGGATCATTTAATGTAACAAAATTCTATATAACTAATGAATCTTGGTTCTTGAAGGATCTGTAGTGGTAGATCGAGTGTCTAGTATATAGAAAGATTCTACCATATTGGGGCATATTTGGATAGGACATTTGAGTGAAAAAAAAATACTTGTTGAACTTAGCAAACATGGGTTTTTTCACTTGGTAGCTCAGTTTATAAGGTGATATTGTGTGAAAAAAGTATATTGGGTAAGAGCAATAGGGTAAAGTTTCTGCCCACCAACCACACAACCAATAAAGTGCTTGATTATGTTTATTCCAACATTTAGGGTCCAACATGTGAACGTACAATATATGGTGCAAGATATTTTATGCCATTGATAGATAACTATTCCATGAGAGTATGAGTTATAATCTTGAAGACTAAGAATGAAGCTTTTATTGTCTTTAAGAACTATTATACATTTATATATAATCAGACTCGAAAAATGTTGAAGAAACTTCAAATAGATAATGGTCTGGAGTATGTGAACAAAGAGTGCACCAATTATTATTCAAAGCTTTGCATTTCTAAATACCAAACGGTAAGTGGGATTCCCCAACAGAATGGGATTGTTGAAAGAATGAACCGAACTTTATTGGAAAATGTTAGGTGTATGTTATAAATAGTTGGTATTGGTCGAAAGTTGTGGGGAGAATTCGTGACTACGAGTGCATATATCATCAGCATGAGTCCATTTACAGCACTTAAATTTCTTTGTCCTCAAGTGATATGCACTCGAGAAAACCAAATCTTGAGCATTTAAGAGTGTTTAGATGTTCTTTTTATGCACATATGAAGCAATATCAGCTTTATACGAAAAAAAATTATAAGCTTAATATGGTCATCTTACCCTTGTTCTTAATACTGTAACCAACATTTATTATAATGGCTTTCTAAATATTTTGACTTAAGTTCTCATCTTTGTATATGAGCTTTATAATGAGTTTATTAATGCTCAATTATCATTTTGGTAGTCATAAATAGTTTAAACACATTTAAGACTAACAAAACATAAAAATATAATTCATAACAATGTCTTATGGAACCTCAATATTTAGAGCATTTAGATTTGTATGATTGAATCCATTTTCATAAGGTGTTTTTAGATCCTGACTTGCCTTTTATATTTTACTATGGTAAGTCTAAAGATAAATTGTTTCACATTAATATTTTTTGGTTTCATAAATGCATCCTTAATTACCTAAAATAATGGGTAACAAATTCATAAACGTATTAGGGAATTATTTTTGAAGCGTGACCATATCTAATCTATTGAAATTTCTCACATCTCATATATCATTTTTTCTTAAAAGTACTCTCATTTGGAAGAAATATCGGTTGGTCTTTCTCCATATGATCAATAATGTTGGTTTTAAAAAAACATTATATCATATTTATATTCATAAAGGTTGATATCAGTAGTAATAAAAACATGCATGTATTTTATACATAGTTTCAAACACTTAATAAGAAAACAATAAGATAAACATATATATATATATAAACTTGATATATAAGCTTAATTTTTTAGTTCTGAATAAAGTATTCTAATGTTTAATTAAATTATATTTTCGTAAATTTAGTGTGATATCTTTAACTCAGTAGTATACATTAATTCTAGAGATATTGTCTAACTAGATTAAATATGTTTTATAATCACATCTAAGAACTAATACATTATTTAGGGTGAGTCTTTTTATTTTGTGAAATTATAATATAGAATGTTTAAATGTGTATGAACATGTGATGTGTTAATACCATAATTGTATCTTATGTGAATGTTTACCCATAACACATGTGTATATAATCTTTATCTTGATTGGTTTATCCAAACAATTAGTCATGATCTATAATTTCAAACCCTTTTAATGAATAATTCACTAATAAATATCATGTCGGTGATAAATTTAACTCATTAGTATATATTCAAAGTTTAAAAATCTGAACTGTATATTTGTGACTTTCATAACACAATCTTATGTGAAAAGACGATTCATGTTTTTATATTCTTACACAAAAAAGATATCTTGATGTATCGCTTAGATAAATTCTCTGACAGTGATCGACTTAATTAATGTGTTCATGGTTTTTATATTTCAATGAGGTCTCATATATCTAAAAGGAGTACATGCATTTAATTATTTATTTTAATAATAAAAATAAAAATATACACTTTAAGAACCTAATTTTTATAAGTCACTTATATAACTCGTATGAAAAAATTGTATATGTATAATTCCATTAGTGTTATGAGCAAGAAATTCAACTTAGCTTACAACCTTGTAAAGTTTATTCCATTAAATCGATAAAATAAAACCAAGTTTGGTCATTACTTTGACGATTATCATCACTGATTGGGAGTTATGATGATATTAAATTATTTTTTAATATTAGAAAATAAGAAAAACATAAATATCGTACAAAACGTCAACTGAAAACTTTTATTAATAAGATTTTTTTTTACTTACGATAAGTATTACATATATTTTTCCACAAATAATTGTTTCTGCCACTTATTGGTTAGACTTCATATCGAAGTTCTCTCAAGATAACAAATATCTTAAATTCCAGTACTATCAACTAGAAATTAAAAGTTCATTTGTTAAATTTAGTATATGATGAAGATATTTATAATAGTATATAAAGCTTACAGATAGATTAACTAGCGATGATTTATTCTCTCACTCATCTAGGCTATATATAGATTTTATTCGAACCCTTAAAAGCAACAATATTTTTTATAAAACCCTTAAAATGAAAGGTTGAGAGATACAAGAAAAGGGTTAGTCCTCATCATGGTTAACAATATATCTTGCTATAATGATAAATAATTAATTATTATTGTATTGATTTAAATATAAGTCTTGGAATGTGCTTAAATATTCTCATGACGATCATTACTCATTGTCGTAACAAATTAGACCAACCTTAAAACATTTGGCACAATGATGTGCGTCATGTCGTGGTGAGTGTCTTGCATTCCCGCGGTGAGTACATATCGAGTTGTCTATATCTTGATACATATGACACGTTGTACAATTTCTTAGTATTCATTTGTTTACCATAAATGGTCTTTATAATTTTACTACGTCATTTCTTTTATCCTTTTTAGATCTAAATTCATCGTCGGGTCTATCTTTCTGATTATTTTATTTTTCTAAAAACAATTTAACAATCTCCCACTTGATTAAATGTATCTTCTATATCTTCATCACCTTAGGATAAATATAGAAAATCTTGGCCAAAATCTTTCAAAGTCATGATTTAACCAAATGTTCCTCTTTGTCAAATTGGAATCCTTATATACACGAATATATTACTAACTTTTTTATACTCTATTTTGCTAGTACTATTATCGTTGGTATATTTATTGGTTTCAAGATTTTTATGAAGTGATAACCTCGTTTTGCACCACCTTTTAACATGCAAATTTTATTGTGTTTTTATCATCTTTGGAAAAATATGTTACACCTATGCTACACTGTATTAAAAGTTCTTAGATTTTATAGATTTTACTCAATAATAACCAAGATATACCACATCTCAAATGAAATTCAGATTTATATATCAAACTTTTGTCTTACCCATTAACAATTTGATGTCTAGATTTTTAGTATAATCGAATTTCATTACCATCATTCATAAAATATAATTCTAGCAGTTTAAATTATAATTTTTAAATATTGAGTTTATCATTGCTTGAGTTAATAGTTTGGTAAACAGATTTTCCATGTTCTGACTATAGATCACGTACGGGACTAGTTACATATTGAATACATTATTTAAGACTTATATATCTAGACTTCTCATCGTAGATTCTATTATAGGCTATATACCATGATTCGTTTAATTATCATTACTTAAGACTTATGTATCTTGCATCAAGGTCTCAAAATCCTATAACTTTGGTTTTGCTTCCAAACTAAATCAATTTGAAATTGGCTTTTAAGACACTATATTTAGAGGGATTTTACTCCAAATCATTGAGATTTTTATATAAATAATCACAGGGTTCAAAGACCATAAAAGCAAAAAAGGGCTACTATCTTAAACTATAGTCAAATAATCAAACGTGGAAGATGTATACATACCGTTTTTCATCTTCAAGTTTTGATTCATTTTATTTATAGTGGGAGAATAAAATATCTGAGAAAAACTCGATATGGCTTTTCATCCAATTTGTAAGTTATTTTTAACATTATATTTGAAAGATGAAGATAATAGCACTTAATGAATTCAAATGATATAGAGACCGAGAAGATAAGATATGAGACGAAGAGAAAAAAAACAACATATTACTTTGATCGGAGCATGCGATTAAGAGATAATGAAATCAAAGTTTATGGAGTGCTACTTATATTTAGGGCTTTCGAATGTCCTAAATTAATTGGTAGTCCGTGTATTTACTAAATATTTTGAATACAACCTACTAACTCTCTTCTATTTTAAATCAATTAATTGGTTCTAAATTGTTATAGCTCTGATGTACTTGACACCACAACGGGCCATAATCTTTAGTGAGCCTTTAGAGTCCAATAACCGAAGTGCTAAATTGATGGACTCTTCCTCAATATCAAGATCAACACAGCATACTAAAAGTTTATTAGATTTATTTAACTAGATATATAAAAACATGGTTGGATACTCCCAGTCCATATGTGATGAGATATTACAAGTTTAGGATATCCATACAGTTTTATTTATTTATTCTCACAATCGTGTTATGCAATATATGTACAAATCTACTACGCCATAATAAATCATTATCATATATATATATATATATATATATATATATATATATATATATATATATATATATATATATAATTATCTTATTAATATAAAATTATTTAATACATAGATTCACCATTCGATAAACTACATTTTTTTTTCAATAAAAATATTAGCTCTTACAAAAAGTTAGTTTGATGGACTTATATCGAACAAATACTTACTTTTATTATAATGGTATTAATTTAAAAAATTTACAAAAATATCTAGTTTTTACGAGCTTGTTATTTAAAAATTTAAAATCTTAAAAAAACAAAATTATATATATATAAATTTGAAGTCAAAATATTGAAACAAAAAATGTCTACTTATTTTTTATTTATATTATTTTTCAAAAACGCTGGATAATTTTAAAACTCTATTTTATAAAGAGTTATCTCATTTACACCTAATACTCTTACTATATTATTTTCAAGAACATAAGTGCTCTTAAACTATTTTTATATAAGACAACATATAAGTAACACTTTTACCGAACAGAACACCAAGTGGTATAAGATAATCGACAAAACCCAAACACACATCTGACGCGTCAAAAGGTAGATTTCCTGATAAGTAGAGCGACCGACACATGTTAAGAGCGATGAGAGAGATTCAGTTAGTGACACTTAAACGTAGTTTCAAGTTTCAACTATTCTTAATTGGTAACAGCATGGCTAAATACTAGAACACTTTATTTTTCACGATGACATTTAAAAAAGAGGAATAGGTGTGGTTCTGTTAACAACCAGTATTAAATTTATAAACTTGAGAAGAGTTATATAAATCGTTTATTTACATTGATGTTTTCAGCGAGTACTAAATGAAAAGCGTTTCGATATCGCTCAAAACCAAAACCAACCATTATTAATTAAAAAATAAAATGAAATAAAATTTGTATAACTATTAATTAGTTTTTTTTTCTACCTCTCAGGCCTAAAAGTTGTTGGTAATTCAGATTTATTAAATCTTTCAATGATATACCATACAGATTTAGGACTAATTTTTTCACATTTATTTTTCTAAAAGATTTTTAAATTTTTTCGATAGATTTATATAGTGAAATTTATTATTGAATTTTGTCATTCAGTCATTATGATTAATAGTTTTTTTATAAACATGGTTAAATTTGAAGTTTGGATTATTCACGAAAATTTGTACGTACCATATAAGTACATCATCCCCACGTCACCAACTTTCACTCGTGACTAATAACCCTGGGAGCTAGAGGAAATGCATCTCAAGTACACCAATTAGTAGGTATGAGAGGATTAATGGCAGATCTCCAAGGATGCGAGTCCCCCCGCATACGGCTCAAGTGGCGAAGGCCCTTTCGTTCGCGCTTGGTAAGCGCTTCGCTGTAGCCAAGCTTACTGCTAGCCTATCGGCTAAAGCCAACCTTCGACCGCGACTCAAGTCGCCGGTGTTTGACACCTGTTGCATTCGTGCCACTAACTTTCCTTCATCCTAAAATGATTCACTGTTGTTTTAAATCGTTGCATTTTTACCACTGACGCGCGCAAATTAACAGGAGACTGACACGTGTCACCCCAATGTACCCATGTTTGTTACATATACGGTTACCCCTTTTATCCTTTCAAAAATACCCTTGTTTCTTAATTTTTACATTTTACCTTTTTTTTACTTTTTTTTACATTTTACTTTTACTTTTTACATTTACTTTTACTTTTACTTCTAATTTAGTCTTCCATATTCGTCTCTTCCTTTCCCTTAAACCAGTACTCTTCAACAATGGTGATTAAGGTTTCCCTTGAGCCAGTCAGTGAAAAGACAATAGCAAATTCTGATTTCGTTGTTTTATGCGTCCAATTTCTCCCCTTGTACGTCCACAAGCATCGCCATATCCAAAAACATTTGTTGTAGTTATTCAAACTCTTATGTAAATCTGATCCATCCTAGAAACCATCAGGAGTCAACAAAAACCTCTTCATTGCTTCTGTTCATGCTTCTTTACTAAAAGGCCCCGTTTTGTGGGCTGGTAGGGTTTGCATATTATATGCTATGTTGAAGGCTGTTTTGGCTGGATCTCAAGACAATCCAATCGTTTATGGTCTGCAATAATGGTGGGATTTATGTTGAAGGTGATTTAGGGTTTTTCAAAGTGGCTTGGGAGCTTTAAAGGTGAAGGCTTTGTTCGATGAACTTCCAACTCCACATTTGACGGTTGAAATCATGCCTTTTCCAGCTGGGCCTCTTATGGAAAAGGATTACTTCAAGGACGAGAAACTCGAAATGGTGCTTTGATCGGGTCCTTCCATCTGAATTGAAACTCTTTCTTCATAAAGTTCAATTATGTACATATTGTTATCTCGAACCAAAATTTATATCTCACTCATGTAACTAAAACAGCTCAGTTTGATTATACTTTCTGCAACTGTGAAAATGTTAAAGTAGATGATGAATATTATTTCACAGACGACAAGTTGTATTGATTTTGTAATGGTAGTTATGGATGTTAGCTTGCTCTCCGGTAGCATGGTAGTAATTCCGTTTCAAATCTTCTTTTTGATCGAAAAGGATTTTCTCTCTGACGGACTAGAAATTTTGGGTTATTTCCTTAAGTTTGGATCTGAATCTGTCCGTTACTATGATTCTCGTCTGATCGACGTAACTACCTTCTTCGTATTCTTTCCGGTCAGTTAGATTGGCTCGGTCTAGTGAATCGAGTCTGGATCAGACTATTTGCGATTTGTGAATAACTGAGATTGTATCTGAGACTGGATAGGACTATTTGGGATTTAGGGTTTGAAGATTCTGTAAATCGAAAAGGGTCAAACCTAAAAAACATAAATCTATAGACTGAATATGAGGTTTAGATGTTTTAACCATTTTTATCTCTATAGAATGTTGAGAGTGAGAGTAGAGAGAGATGTGGCTCCTAGTGAGAATGTCGATGGAGGATGTGTAAGGGTGCCGATACCCAAATGGCTAACTATCATTTTGTTCGAACAACCCAATTTTAAATTTGGAATTTAAGATTGACTGTACTATTATTAAATTTGGAATTTAAGATTGTGAGCAGTAAATAAGTTAATTTAAAATAAATAAAATAGATATTAAAAGTAAACATATAAGCGATATATAAAGTAAATTAAAAAATAGAAATAAAAAGTTAAAAGTAAAATGTAAAAATTAAGAAACGAGGGTATTTTGGGAAGAATAAAAGGGATGACCGTATATGTAACAAACATGGGTATATTAGGGTGACACGTGTCAGCCTCCTGTTAATTTGCATGCTCCAGTGGCAAAAATGTAATGATTTGAAACAACAGTGACTCGTTTTAGAGACGAAGGAAGGTTAATGATACGAATGCAACATGTGTCAAACACCGATGACTTAACAAGGTTTTTAGCCTTCAGTTGTGTGCGTAACTCTAGTGAGTCTATCTTTACAGCAAGTACTCCACATTTAAGATCCATTGTTATACCGAATTGTAACGCATAAAGTTTTGCATGTTGATTTTACCAATCTTGAACCCCCGAAACCATATCGAAAGAAGCCATTCACATCTCGGAACACTCTCTCTACACCCTCTCTCAAATGATCCGACCACAAACACTCATCCACATTGAGTTTAACTCGTGCATTTGACTTTATCCATTTTACCAGAGAACTTCCCGGCGAAAATATAAGTCCATCGTCCACATTTTTACCCTAAGATCGAATATAATTTTTGGTCCTGTTTCCAACTATAACCCGAATTTCTGCTATAGAATTTTGTCTCGCATTGAGTTAAAAATTTGTGTTACTCTTATCCAACCATATATGTCATATTATAGACAGTCAAAAAGTTGAATTTTCTAGGCTCTTGGATTTCCACCGACACATAATAATTCGCTCTCGTATCTAAATCCTCCTAAATCTGCTCATTCATTTCTTAGTGCGCAAACAAAAATTTCTCGTTGTCCACCTTCAAGTTTTGACGTTCTTCAAATATGCGCTACAGATTGCGTCATGCCTTAGAAACTATTTTTTAAATCTGCAAGATCACTTCATGATTCCCAAAGATTATTGTACCTCTTAGAAATAAGTGAATAATTGTTTTCGGAGCCTTACCATATCCATATCAAAGAATCGGCACTTTGATACCTCATTTCACCAAATTAATATTCATCTGAATCCTATTACTTATGGCACGCCATAATAATACTCATAACTTTTGCGACCAATTGAGCGCCCAAAGCTTTCCCATTTGAATACATGCCTTTTGCTCGGAATGGTCGATGAATTATAAGCTACTTTTATCCAAAAATACTCTTGATGGCTCTAGTTTTCATTTGTACCTCTCCTTGTAACAATGACGAATTTTAATTATCCCATTAATCAACACAACATATCCTTCCAATATGTTTTTACATATCCTCAAATCTGACGGCTTAACTGGTATAAAACTATCACATGACATATCAAATCAGATAATATATATATATATATATATATATATATATATATATATATATATATATATATATAAACATGTAAACATGTAAAACTTGCATATAATCAAATTAAATATATCTTATTTTTTGCAAGAGCGGTTCAATTTTGAATCACCAATCATTGCACATACCCAAGCGACGAACATTATCATCATTATATCTGGGGTGTGCGAACGACAATGTTCGTCGAACGACTCGTGCGTAACTCAGTTTCCTAAAAATTTTAAACGAACCCAAATCTCTAATATCTATCCAAATTCAAAAAATATGCATTGAAAACATAGATGAGAAAAAACCATGTGCTATACAACTAATTAAACAATTATCAAACAACTAAAAATGTAAAAATAAAATGGTATTTTTTATTTTAAAAAAACTAAAACTTAAAAATCTAAAAAAACTAAAAATAAAACATATTATATCATATACTTTGTAACACGTTCCTTGAGTTTGACATGAAATTCATAGTTGAAAGAAAAAATTTTGAAACAAATATTTTGAAAGGTTAAATAGTAGAAAAAAAAGGTTTATAGTAGAGTTTATACCCCACACATATATATATATATATATATATATATATATATATATATAATAGAGTTACTGATAACCATCCGGGTAAAATTCAAATGACCGATAACCACTTGGATTTTGAAATTTAACAAGAATTACCTACATCATAAATGTTACAAAAAATACCCATGAACACACAAACATGTATAACCTTCAAGAAATTAATTATTTTTAACCTTCACAACTTCATTCAAACCCTAACTAAAAAAACTCTAGAAATAAATATATTTCCATTTTTCAAAGACGAACAAAACGAAATTCATGAGTGATAATTTTAGAGATTTTTTTTATTATTTTCGTAACCAAATTACACGTAGTTTCACAACTAGAAAATATGTTTTTAGCAACCAAATTACATGCAATTTCGCAACTGAATTACAATGGATTTTTTTTTAGCTTATTTTTTAACCAAATTGCACGTATTTTTGCAACTAGGACACAGTCCATTTAAAAAAATTCAACACAAAATACGCATATTTTTTTACAACTACAAAACAATAGTTGTTTCACACCCAATTAACACTTATTTTCACATAACAAGTCGTATTGTATTTTTTTACACAATCATACTACTTTAGCAACCAAAATCCTATTTTTGCAACTATTTTTCTTTTATTTTCGTAACACATTTGCACATAATTCCGCGAATTGGACACAATTTCTTTTTAGCAACCAAATTACACATATTCTGCAAATGGAACACAATTGGTTTTTCATACTTATTTTGCAATCAAATTACACGTAATTTCGTACCTATTTTATTTATTTTTAAAAAATATTTTATGATTCTAGTCTTGTTCCGTTTTAAAAAAACAAAACCAATGATATTTTTATATATTATTTTGAAATTACAATTTGAAAAATATAATATTTAAAAAACACACAAAAAATCGATAAAAAAAATAAAAAAATGTGAATATTTTAGACTGCCAAATAATAATTATCCGTAAATACTATTTACCATTTTGAAATTATTCCTCCATCAAATATTGAATGATTTTTTTTGAAATTATTCCTCCATCAAATTTTGAATGATTTTTGATAAAACAAAAAGTTAATATTATAAAATTATTAGTAGGTTACCCTCTCTGCATACATATTTTAGATATATCAGATGATAAACATATTTTAAATAATAAAAACGCGACAAAAAATATATACTAACCTCAATAATGCTTCGCATTTTAATGTACTTGTGCCTAAATATAACTAATTAGATAATCCCAGTCAAAGGGAAAAAAAGCTTACTCATAAAATGGATGAATAACAAACTGAGTTAGGCAAATCACAAGACTATGGTGGTCAATTTTTCAATGTTTATTTATTTAATATTCTAATAAGCTGTGTAAATTATAATATAAAAAATGCAGAAATCAAAATCACCTATAAATAACATTGAATATAAGAAAAGATATAGTAATATTAAACTTTTGTGACAGTATTTAAGAATTGTTGTAAAGAAAACTCATGGTTAAAAAATTATAGTGTAGTAGTGCAGTATTAGCATCAAACTGTTAATTGTTGATCCTACTCCTACTACTACTACTACTATTATAAAGACAGCTTCGTCAGAGCTTTTCCTGTACTCTTCCTCTCTATTGCTTTCCAACAAAATCCCATTTTCTCTCTCTCTCTCTCTAAAACCTTTTTATTTCCAAACTACCACTTAAACACAGAGAAACACAACTCTACGGATAACATACAGACCACTCCAACACAACAATGGTGGTTTCTCAGAGATTCTTCTTTCTCTTGCTCTTGCCTTTTCTAATCAATCTCTCTCTTCTTACCGTTATGGGTTTAACGTAAGCCTATTAATTTTACTTCTCTGTTTTTTTTTATATATCGATTTAGCTGTAGATTTGAAATCGATTTATAACTTAGATTTCAAGCTAATCACAATTTTATGTATTACACCTTTAAAGGGTCGAAGAAAAGACAAATATTGATCTGCAGACCTCCAATCACAACTCCTCAGCAATGGCAGAACGGTGAGTTGTTTTTTATTGAAGTTATGAAAAATATGTTATTAACTATAAATCCGAACCGTCTAGATTGGATCTGGCGAAATCTTGATCGTCAATTTTATTGTAAAGTTTAAGTGCATAGTTAATGACTCAATGTTAACATTCTTTTAAGCAAATTAGTGTGATATATTAACACGATCTAAAAAATGTAAAACCAGATTATATCCACTAAAACAACTACTCATTTAAATTAGTATGATTACTGAGTAATCATTATGACGTTTTGTTTTACTATATTTTTGCAGGTATGAATATGATGATGCATGGCATGAAGATGCAGTTGAAAACCCAGAAGAAATTGCATCTATGGTCGATATGTCAGTCTCTATCTATCTCTCACTCATATTATTTACAAGAGTTTCACATGATGCCGTACACTATTTGTGTCAAGTGGTCAAATAGTAGAATTTATACTATATTTATTTTAACATATACTATAAATTTCATATATAGGCCAAATTAGGATGTCCACTAACTTATCATGTACCCATATAAAGAAACAACTTATATTAAGGTAAAAATTAAATAGAAAGTAGCCAAAAATGTAGGTGGGTCCATTTCGTAGTACTACTAGTACTAGTACTAACCCCAAGCCTACCTATCAAACTTTCTTAAAACTCATGACAATGAGATGAGAATATATTTCTTAGATCAAATTCTTTTAAATTGCTATTGTTTAAATAGAAATATAAGAGTAATTCAATAGAAATGATAATTTTTAGAAAATTGTTTTTATAAGGATGAGAAATGTTGAATGAATTGAATGTTGTTTTAGAATCTTATAAAATTTTCCAACCAAGAATAAAAAATTCCAGCCCATTCCCATGTTAAAAGATCCGTGCTCTACGCGTTTTAATTTAATCTTGTCTCTATTTTTTTCCAACTTTTTTCTGCTTTTTTCTCACATCTTTAACCCCATGTGTTAGTTGATACTTATAAGTTATAACAATAGATCCCATAAAGAGTATAAATCTTTACTTTAATCTAATAAATTTTACTTTTTTGACGGACCAAATAAAAATAAAATTATATATTATATATAATTGATTTAAAAAGAAAAAGAAAAAAAAGTCATATGTGGGTTGGATTTGGAGGAAGAAACTTAAAGAGGTGTCAGAAATTCTGACAAGAAACAGAATTCGTTTCCATTGAATGTCTCCGTCTCTTTCTCGTTCACCACCGACGCAATCAATCACATGCACTACACAAACTTGAACAGAAAGCATTTATTATTGCCTTTCTTATTTATTGGAGTATTTAATTATTCAATTAAATATGAGATTAATGTTACTTCAGCTGCTAATTAATATTCACGTGCTTCAGATTCGATTCTATAGTTTCATTTTGGAAGAATGTTCAGTTTTATTAACAGTAATTTTCTTTTACTACGTTCTATAAATTTAATTTATTATTATTATTATTATTATTTTTAATTTTTCTACTTTTGATTTACGACTCAGGGCAATACACAACAGCACTACTCAAAGAAGAAACCTAGGATTTTTCTCCTCCGTCACCGGAAACCCAATCGACGACTGCTGGCGTGGCGATCGTCAATGGCAACAACACCGCAAACGTCTCGCCGACTGCGCCATCGGATTCGGCCGCAACGCCATCGGTGGTCGTGACGGTCGTTACTACATCGTTACCAATCCACACGACGACAACCCCGTAAACCCCAAACCGGGAACCCTCCGTCACGCTGTCATCCAAGAACGCCCTCTCTGGATCGTGTTTGCTCGGGATATGGTAATAACCCTTAAACAGGAGCTTCTCATGAACAGCTTTAAAACTATTGATGGCCGTGGATACAACGTTCACATCGCCAACGGAGGTTGCATTACGATTCAGTATGTGACGAATATTATTATTCACGGTATTCATATTCATGATTGTAAGAGGACCGGTAATGCGATGGTTAGAAGCTCGCCGTCGCATTACGGGTGGAGGACCATGGCTGATGGAGATGGGATCTCACTATTTGGGGCTAGTCATGTTTGGATCGATCATAATTCGTTGTCCAATTGTGCTGATGGGTTGATTGATGCGATAATGGGCTCTACTGCCATCACTGTCTCCAATAATTACTTCACTCACCACAATGAGGTAATTTCTAGTACTTCTGGTCTTGGCTAATCAGTCAGCAACGGTGTGCTAACTCTAATGTTTGATGTGTTCTATCCTTGTCTACGTAATCTTGAATTTGACAATCTAGACATTAGTAAATACTCTAATTATTACACAAAAGTAGAAGCACTTGATTACTGTTCAAGTATGTCCATTGAGTTTGGTAGTGTACTCTCGGATCATTTGGATTTCATGGTATAAAGCTCTGAATATGGTGACACTAATCGTTTTTTTGCGGTGAGTTAGGTCCAATACCATTTTGATACGGTCTAAGAGCCTGGTTTTCTAGGATTTGGCCTCATTGTTAAGATTGTAGATTTTGATGTGATGTCACCTATTGGCCGACAATGATTATCATTTTTCTTTTCTGGCATGATTAGAGATCAAATCGAGCTGATTTGTTTATGAATATTGGCAATCTAAGCTCACACTCTTAAACTATGGTAGAGATATCAAACTCAAATCAACTTTAAGTGACATGCTGCTCCTATTTGTTCACCTAATGAACAGATAAACAGTCTCATTCTACTACCCTGTTCATAATTAATTGGAGACAATACAGGTTATGCTATTGGGTCACAGTGATTCGTACAGAAGAGACAGAGTGATGCAGGTGACAGTTGCATACAACCATTTTGGTGAGGGACTTGTACAGAGAATGCCAAGGTAACAAAAACTCTATCATGATAATAAATGCCTTCTTGTTCTTAGGATAACTATTTCTAGGATAAAATTATTTTGGGTTTACTTAATGAGACCCTACATTTTGCTTATAATAACTATAACAGGTGTAGATTTGGGTATTTCCATATTGTAAACAATGACTATACACACTGGGAGATGTATGCAATTGGTGGGAGTGCTAACCCTACCATCAACAGCCAAGGCAATAGATTCCTTGCCCCTAGAAACCGTTTTGCTAAAGAGGTACATCTATATTCGAATAAAAAAGCTATTATCTTTCTTCGAAGTCAATAGTAGGACTATCAATATATGAAACAACCATGAAACCGGGCACGAATCCGACACTTTATTTTAAGGTTAGGGTACATATTTATGACCCGATGGAAATCCGGATCAATGTAAAAAATAGCAGGTCATGGCTCAGGTGATGTGGTTCATTTTACCCAACCGAGACGAAAGTGACCTGCGACACGAAATTGACCGCCAATCTCAATAGTAATAGAATTTTCTGAATGGAGCAGGTAACAAAGCGGGTAGAGTCGGGTACTTGGAGGCACTGGAATTGGAGATCGGTTGGAGACCTGATGCTGAATGGAGCTTTCTTCGTGCAATCAGGAGCTGGAGCTGCCGCAAACTATGCAAGAGCATCTAGCTTAGCAGCCAAGTCATCTTCCTTAGTTGGTTCCCTTACGACTAATGCTGGTGTACTTAACTGCAGAAGGGGAATGCAATGTTAGCCCAGAACTACCCAAAAGGAGAAAAAAGAACTCATTTTTCTTCTTCTATCTATTAGTTTGTTTAAAATTATTTTTCTTTAATTGGGGTGTTTATTAGTAATTTTCCCATCAAGATTTGACAAATGTAAATTTTTGTTTTCAAAATTTGTCAAAATCAGGCTATACAAATGCTGCTTAACTTGTAATAGGTATCGTTGACCGACCTTGGCCTGATTTGAGAGGCAGGCCGTAGAGTTGTTCACTTTGTCTTTGTTGCTGTAAGAATGGATGGGAAAAAGCTTGAACTTTAGTCTTGTATTGCAGATGGCAAAAAAAAAAAACCTATTGATATATTGTTAATCTTTATATGTACATATCGTTTTTTTAATTATGTTGCCAAAATAGATTGGTCTTATTATGTTGCTTATGCAGAGGGAACTGGGTTTAATCTTTATTTTGGCACAGCATAATCAGTCTAAGGTATCAAATCTTTATTTTGGCCCAGCATAATCAGTCTAAGGTATCAAATCTTTATTTTGGCTCAGCATAATCAGTTGAAGGTACTATTACGCTTAATAGTGACTTTAAACTTTTGTCAACCCAAAGTAACAAGAAGCACCAGTGGTCTAGTGGTAGAATAGTACCCTGCCACGGTACAGACCCGGGTTCGATTCCCGGCTGGTGCATTTACCCTTGTTTTTGTACTAATTTTTGACCGATATGTATTCTGTGTTTATGTTGGGGTCACTAACACAAACGGACATTTTTGTTCCCCGAGTTGCTGCAGTACATGAAGTTTAAAAATTCATATTTCCATAAAAACATCCTAATACAATCTAGGAGAATACAGACTTAACAACGTATCAAACAAAACCAAGCTTAATACTCCGGCTAAAGCCTTACAGATGGTACAAATAGTAGTATATAAATAATCACCTTAAAAGGGTGTACCAGTTCCACTCCTTGTCTCAGTAGGACTGTATAGAGCAGACCTGTTTCTTGGCCTATTTTCCTCCAACTGCTTCACTACTTCCTCCATAGTAGGCCTAACCGTTAAAACCGGAGCACAACACCCCATCGCAAGTTTCAACGCCGGAACCAATCCTTCTTCCATCGGACTCCTAACCCCTCTTAACAACTCCAGATCAAAGACTTCCATCGTCGTCTCTTCTAAAACGGCCACCTTTACCAGCGAAGGCAAATCCACAAATTCCCCGTTTCTAGAGCTCTTTCCGGGTTTCTTGCCCATCAAGATTTCAAGTAGAAGTATTCCAAAGGCGTAAACGTCGGTTCTTGGGTTGCATTTTTTCATCTTGTGGAGCTCCGGTGCCTTGTACCCGTCGGTTTTTGCAGCTGATATGATTTCGTCTGCCACGGCTGTAACCATTAGTTTGTCGAGTCCAAACTCAGTGAGTCTTGCCACGAAGAAATCATCTACGAGAACATTTTTGGATTTTAGGCTTCCATCTGTGATGGGTGATTCGAGGCCCGTGTGGAGATATGCTAGTCCTTTGGCTATTCCTAAAGCGATTTTGTGTCGTCGTGCCCAGTTCAAAGCAGGTTTGCCTGTCGAACTTTCTGCAGAAGAAATAAAACACAGTTTCCATATGAAATGCTGTAGACGTGTTGTTGTTTACATGAGATGCTTATAATAACCTACATTAAGAACTTCGTGTACATTGTGTAGGGGAGGCAAAATTTCGGGTTACAAGTCAAATTTGGGTCAGACAAGTAACTAATAATCTGGCAGATCCAGGACCCTGGGTTCAACTTGGAACTAAATTTCGGACACGTGTTTCTTGAATCCAAACCCAGTGTTTACTTGTAGAACCCGGTTGGCTGAATCTGATCCGATTTAAGTCTATAACTAGATTTTTAATATAAGTTTTTTTTAGTCAATTCATTCTATTTGTATCCGCCCCAGATCGGACAATATTAGTCAGTCGATGGGACAAAAATTTGACAAGGTGTTGCTTTAGTGAATGAATTACAGTAAGTCAAGCCAACATATACTATCTTTCATGATAATTGCTCCTCTGGGTTGACCCTAAACACAAGTAACAGAAACAAGTTTCTTGAATCTTATATCTCAAAACGATTTAAATCTGATAAATCTAATTGTTATTCAACTATAGCTATAGAGATTGGTAAGCATCCAACATTATGCATTTCTATCGATTTCTGAAACACTACAAGTGGCTAGAGAATGAGGATCAAGTCGAGCCAGGTCTTATAATGGCATCAAACAGTGTGGCAATCAAGAGTCTATAAAGTAAACAAAGACTAAAATTCAAAAGCAAAAAATAAAGGAGTCCATACCATGGAGTAAATCATGGAGGCTTCTGTTAGGGAGATAATCATAAATAAGCAATTTCTCTCCTCTTTTCCCTTCATAGAAAGCTCTCAAAGGAACCAAATGCTCATGTCGAACTTTCCCTAATTGCTTAATAACCGGTAAACAAGAACTCCTATCTTTACAACTACCTTCTCTTAAAAGCCTCAAAGCAATTGTCCCTCCATCAGAAAGCTTGGCCTTATACACCGTACCATAACTTGTCTTCTCCATCACCTGCCCCGTCGCATTCAACACATCCTCCAACGTCAAATGCTCGCCTCCTTGAAACAAAATCAACTTCCCTTCACCACCATTTTCATTTTCATCCTCTTCTCCCATCTCTAAATCATCATCCTCACTATCTCCATAACTCTTCCTTTTCTTGTTCTGCATATAACCGATCAACACCGACGCAGAAACAACAACCCCGGTCATCAAACCGATCACAAGACCAGCAATTGCACCAGAGCTCAACCTCGAACCGCCATTACATGGCTTCAAAGGTAACCCACAAAGAGTAGGGTTGTTTCCTTCGAAACTCTCAATTGCGAAATTCATAAAAGCTGGCAATGGACCACTAAAATTATTATGAGACAGGTTGAGCTCTTCCAGTTTTAATAAGGTTAAACTCTGCGGTACAGGACCGGAAAGTACATTATTTGAAAGATCAAGACTTTTCAATGCTTGAAACTTGTTTGTAACAAATTCAGGAAACCCTCCTGTGAAATTGTTACCACCCAAATCAAGATACTGCAGACTCTTGCAATTAGAGTTTGGTAACGAAGGTTCAGGCAAAAAACCAGAAAGCATGTTACCATGCACCTTAAAAGAAACAAGCTTATCACACAAATTCCAAACAGACGGTGGTAAAACACCAGTTAACAGATTATGACTCAGGTCAACATCAGACAGTGAAGAAGAGTAACCAAGCTCAAGAGGGATTGACCCACTTAATGAGTTTAAATTTAGATAAAGACTTTGAAGCACAGTGAACTCACCAATCTCTCTAGGGAGTGAGCCAGTGAGGTTAGCGGAAGGAAGCTGAAGAGAGAGAATGTGAAGAGAAGGGTCTTTAGAGAGAGAAGGGTTAGTCCATTGTGGTGAAGAGAGATCAGTGCAAGGCAGAGATGAACCATTCGAGAATACCCATTTTACCCCTCTCCATTGACAGATTGGGACAGAGGAGTTCCATGAAGACAAGAGCAAGTTCTCATTGTTCCCTTGAAGTAAAGGTTTGATTTTTACCAAAAGAAGTTCAACATCTGAAGAAGGAGAAGAAGATATGGAATTGTTGAAGCATAAGAGGAAGAATGTGAGGAAGACGTAGAAGGCAGCCATGGAAGAAACAGAGAAAGATAGAAGGTTGAAGGAAAAGTAATGGAGTGTTTTGTATGAAAGAAAGGGTTTTTCTCTACTCTTTTTTTTGGGAAAAGCTGACAATGTTTTTTTATGTAATGTATGGATTCAAACTATTATGGTCTTTAGACTTGAATCACAGATATGGTCCTTCACTTTTTGTCAAAACTCTTGATTAGTTTGTTTGTCTTGTTCTTGCCTCATTTCAGTCCTATCAACATTTATTGCATCATGTTTTAAATTATTATGAGCCATTTCATCACAGAAAACCGTTGTAACTTGTAATGATTCAGCGGTGAGTTCATGAAGTTTATATTTAATTCGACAAGAACAAATCAACTACGGTCGGATTATAAGTAAATGAATAAAATCCGCACAAAAAATAAAATGTTAAATGGTACTAGTATCATACAATTTCTTTTTAATCAGTTAAAAAATTAGTTTAGGGAAATGTGCTGGTTAGAAAACTAAAATGATCATATACAATACTATTCTTTTAATGTATTAAATAATTGAAATTATATACTGGTCCATAAACATAACAATATATTTGTAAGGTGGCAAATTAGCTAAACTATTATGTATTTACGCGAGATTGACATATTATAAATTGCCAAAGCTATTTCCTCTATGGAAATTATTTCCTCCATAATTTGAAAAAATCTCCATGATGTTATTTTTTTCATAAAGGAAGTTACAAATTTGCCCTTTTACCCATTACCCTAACATACCATTACCCATTCAGTACAACAAAACCCATTCTTCACCATTATCACTACCTTACGAAGAAGAAAACCCATTTTTCACCATTATCACTACCTTACAAAACAGATTCGAAGAGAGAGAAACCTTGGAGAAGAAAACCCATTCTTCACCATTATCACTACCTTACAAAACAGATTCGAAGAGAGAGAAGCCTTGGAGAAGATATGATTTCTTCATTTTCTTTGCTTCTTCATTTTTCGATTAGGGTTTGAAGTTTGATTTCTTTGTTCGATTTCGATTAGGGTTTGAAGTTAGATTTCTTTGTTAGATTCGATTAGGGTTTCGAATGTTGTTAGATTTCTTTGTTAGATTCGATTAGGGTTTCGATTGTTGTTAGATTTCTATGTTAGATTCGATTAGGGTTTCGATTGGGGTTTGATTTCTTTGTTAGAATCGATTAGGGTTTCGACTTGGGATAAATTACTGTTCTGAATTTTTTTATGCACTGAGCATGTGATTCCGAGTGGCCCACTCGGAATCACATGTTTTTTTTAAACCGAGCAACGGCTGATTCCGAGTGGCCCTCTCGGAATCAGCTGCAACTTGGTTCCAACTTGTTTGCAACTGATTCTGAGAGGACCACTCAGAATCAGTTGCAAACTCTCTGTCTCCACATTTTGGTTATAACTTGGTAAAAAAACTGATGTTTTTTGGGTTTAAGGTTAATTTAAGTTGCCAAAGTCAGATATGTAGGATTAAAAAGGGGTTAATCTTATGTTTTTACACAGTAGGGTAATTTAATTCACTAATGGCACCTAACATTAAATTTGAATACAAAACAAGGGTAAAATAGTAAAATCATGTTTCACTAGTTTTAGAGATTTCAAATTATGGAGGAAATAATAATTTCCATGGAGGAAATAGCTTTGGCCATTATAAATTAGTCAAAAAATAAATAAGATTTGGTTGTATAAAATTTATTAAACAAGATGGTTGAAAGCCGTCTATAATAGTATATAAAATAAAAACTATAGCTGAATAAAAATCCATACTGAAATAACATACATATAAATAAGTCATACTTTGACTGAATGGTAAAAAAATAGTTGGAAATGAAAAAAAATAATATGTTAAGTTTTTTGCTATTTTAGTTTATTTTAAAAACAATTGTGATAATAACATATATATCACAGTAATGGAAAATTTGGTTTGTTTACATTCGATTACCGATTATGTGTTAGATGAAAAGACAGTGAAACTGACGATGATGATAGGACAATAAAGATAATGCAAGTGTTAGACTCATTAAAGAGAGCTGAAGTGAATTTGAAAATACTATGTAATTTAGTGAGTTATAAAGTACACATTAAAGACTGTAAACATTTTTTTCTTCTTCGTATTTCAGATTCTACAAAAAAAAAACCAAAAGCTAGAATTTTTGGGTATGCATTGAAAACGGGCAGAGTCGTTGTGTCTTTCTAATAAAATCGATCTGCAGCAGGTCCGGAAACATAGGCATAATTTGTTGAACTCCGTTAAGAATTGTGTATTTGACTTCACTTTTGTTTTTGTGTTCCTTTTTTTTCATCTGATTGCAGGAAAATTTTGTATTTTCGAAAAACATTTTTTACCTCAAGCCAATTCAGAAGTGATTTGCCAGGAAATTAGGGTATTTCTCTTACACTACGGTGGGTTTGATATCCAAAAGAAGCCAGTCCTGCTTCGTTGCATCATTTGTCATCCTCTGCAAATTGAAGGCTACCATTTGAGAAACATCGAGTGTTGGAGTTGTGGGAAGATCGGGCACTATAAAATTTAGTGCAAGAGAGAACCAAAGGACCATGAGAAGAAGACATACGTAAATATCACTTCAGAAGGAGATAATGCGTTAATATGCTCCTTCGAAAGCACGGAAGAGTCTTGGATGTTAGACTCTGGAGCATCGTTTCACGCTACTTCGAACAAAGAATTCTTCGAGAGGTATGTCCCTGGTAACCTTGGAAAAGTATATTTTGGTGATGATCAACCTTGTGATAGTATTCGTAAAGGTATTGTGAAGATTAAGTTGAATGGATCTGTATGGGCACTGAAAGATGCTAGATATATCCATGATCTGAGAAAGAACTTAATCTCAGTAGGAAACAAAACTTATGGCACCAGAGGCTTGGTCACATGAGTGAAAATGGTATGAAAATTATGTACTCGAAGGGGAAGCTTCCAGGTCTTAAGTCAGTCGATATAGACATGTGAAAAGATTGCATACTGGGAAAACAAAAAAGGGTCAATTTTCAGACGAGTGACAGAACCCCAAAGAAAGAAAAGTTAAAGCTTGTTCACTCTGACGTTTGGGGGCCAACAACTGTTTCATCTACAACAGGGAAACACTATTTCGTGATCTTTATCGATGATCATTTTCGAAAGGTATGGGTTTATTTTCTAAAGTATAAATATGAAGTGTTTGAGGTTTTTAAGAGATGAAAATATATGGTTGAGAATGAGACAGGTCTGAAGATTAAAAAGCTGAGAACCGATAATGGTGGTGAATATGAGGACACCAAATTCACGAAGTTTTATTCACAAAGTTTTGCTATGAGCATGAGATCAGGATGAAGAGAACCGTGCTAGGTACGCCTCAACACAATGGTATAACCAAACATTTGAACAAAAAATTAATAGAAAGATCTAGAAGCATTCGTATACAGTCTGGTTTACCAAAGAGTTCTAAGCAGAAGCAATCAACACATCGGCTTACCTGGTTAACTGAGGCTCATCGGTTCCCTTAGAACATTAGATATCTGAGGAGGTATGTAGTGGTGAGGATATTAAATGATCACATCTAAAAGTTTTTGGCTGTACAATATATGTTCATATAAGTGATCAAGGCAGGAACAAACTTGATCCGAAATCGAAGAAATGTTTCATGATCGGTTATGGGGAAGATGAGTTTGGTTATCGTGTTTGGGATGAGGAAAACAAGAAGATGATACGAAGCAAAGATGTGATCTTCAATGAAAAAGGGATGTACAATGACAGATATAAAACCAAAGCAAATGACTCAAATTCGTACAGATCAGTATTTACAGATATTGAGGGGGTCCCAGATAGTCAAGAAATAGATCCGATTAGATTAACCCCTTAATAAGGAGAGTCAGTTGGACAAACCGATCAATATCATTCTGACACCCTACAGTCGACCGAGGCAGTTCCTGTTTTGAGAATATCTTCTCGACCCCATGTTCCCAACAGAAGATACTTAAACTATCTACTACTTACCGATGGAGGTGAGCCTGAATGCTATGATGAAGCTTGTCGGACCAGTGATGCTAGCAAGTGAAAGCTTGCTATAAAAAATGAGATGAAGTCTTTAATCTCAAATTATACATGAGAACTAGTTGAGTTACCAATGGGTAAGAAGGCACTTCATAACAAATGGGTGTATCGGATGAAAGATGAGCATGATGGCTCTAAGAGATACAAAGCCCGAATAGTTGTTAAAGATTTCCAGCAAAAATAAGAAATTGATTACACCGATATTTTTGCTCCAGGTGTGAAGCTCAATACTATTAGATCATTGTTGAGTATTGTTGCCATTGAAGACCTTTATCTTGAATAGTTAGACGTGAATACCGCATTTCTTCACAGGAACTTGGATGAGGAAATATACATGTATTAAAGTTTTCTTAAAAGAAGGGAAAGAAAACATATAATACAGACTCAAGAAAAGTTTATATGGTCTAAAAAAATCTCGAATACAGTGGTACAAGAAATTTGACGGTTTTATGTACAAAGAAAGCTTTCAGAAGTGTAATGCGGACGGACCACTATTGCTATTTTAAAAGATATAAGTCATGTTATATCATTTTTCTCCTCTATGCTGATTATATGTTGGTAGCAGGTTCAGATATGGATGATATTTGAATTGAAGCAAAAATTGCCAAAAGAATTTGACATGAAGGACTTGGGTCCGGCGAAGAAGATTCTTGGAATACAAATTGCAAGAGATAAGCATAGAAAATTCTTGCAGTTATCTCAGTCAAAGTACATCGATCGCGTTTTAAAGAGATTTAACATGGGTGATGCCAAACCAGTCAGTACACATTGGCAGGTCATTTTCTTTTATCCAAGGATCAATCCCCTCAGACATAGGAAGAAAAATACTTCATGGCTAAGGTTTCTTACGCCTTAACTATTGGATGTTTGATGTATGCAATGATCTGTACGAGATCAGACATTAGTCATGCAGTGGGAGTTGTGAGTAGGTTTATGTCAAACCCATGGAAAATTCATTGGGAAGCTGTCAAATGGATTTTGAGGTACCTACTATGTACCACAGAAAAAGTATTTGTACTTTGGTAAGGGTGAGTTAAAGGTACAAGGCTACGTAGATGCAGATTTTGGAGGTGAAGTTGATCATTAAAAAACACCACCGATTATATATTTACTATTGGAACTACATCTGTTAGTTGGATGTCAAAGTTACAGAAAATTATCACTCTATCGACTACAGATGCTGAGTATGTAGCAGTGACCGATGAATTCAAGTTTTGTTAACCGAGTTAGGATTCAAATAGGAAGAACATTCTGCATAATGATAGTCAGAGTGCAATTCAGTTGACGGAGAATTCAACATTTCATTCGAGAATCAAGCATATCAGTCTTCGTTATCATTTCATCATATCTTTACTAGAAGATGAGGTGCTCATACTAGAAAAGATCAAAAGGAGCAATAATATACGTTGACAAAGACAGTAGCCATTGAAAAGCTGAAGTTGTGTTCAACTTCAGTTGCTCTGCAAGATTAACAAGACCAGACTTCATAGATCAATCTGTAAAGACATGTTGAAACCAGTCTTTAAGTGGAAAATTGTTAGATGAAAAGATAGTGAAGTTGGCGATGATGATAGGAAAGTGAAGATGATGCAAGTGTTAGACACATTAAAGAGAGCTGGAGTGAATTTGAAAAGATAGTGTAATTTAGTCAGTCATAAATTACACATTAAGGATTGTAAACATATGTTTTCTTCTTCGTGTTTCAGATTCTACAAAAAAACACCAAAAGTTAGGTTTTTTGGGTATGCATTGAAAACGGGCAGAGTCATTGTGTCTTTCGAATAAAATCGATATGCAGCATGTCCGGAGACGAAAGCATAATTTGCTAAACCCTGTTAACAATTGTGTGTTTAATTTCACATTTTTTGTGTTCCTTTTTTTTTATTTTGATCTGATTGCAGGAAAATTGTGTATTTTCCAAAAACTCATTTTTACCTCAAGCCAATTTAGAAGTGATTTGCCAGGAAGTTAGCATATTTCTCTTACACTACGGTGGGTTTGATATCCAAAAAAAACCAGTCCGGCTCCGTTGCAGCATTCGTGATCCTCTGCGAATTGAAGCCTAATATTTTAGAGAATTGATCGACTGCCCCAACTGACAGGATTCGACTGAGTCTTCGGTAGTTCAACTCTTAAATCAATAGAGATGCATTCCTAAAGTCTTTTCGAAACGAGTTTCAGATACACTACTCTTGTCACCTTATTTTTACTTCTTCATTAAGGTGAAATTTTCTTAAAAATCTTTCAGCATCCCGGGCAATATTCTAGTTTGTGGATCATTGGAAATTAAAATAAATCTTAATGAATTTTATTATAATAAATGCCAAAATTAATAAACGTTGTATTTTTATTTAATTTTTAATTTATTTTTATGAGAAATGAGAATTATTTCATAAACATATTTTTAATGTAATTACTTTTCATAATTTTGATTTTTTAATATATTTTTTTTATTTTTCAAAAGCTAAAAAAATCAAAATATATTAAAAAACATGCGAACATGGTATGTGAGATTTTTATGAACGAAACAAAAATAGATATTTGATTTAGATATATTCATTGACTTTAAACAATAATTTATCTAAAAATAAATGTTTGATCATATTTAGAATGAAATATCGAAATATTTGATATTGAAGTGTTAAATTTGGTTCTAAATTAAAGAAATGGAATCTTATTAATTTTATCTTAATTTAAAAAAATAAAAAAAAATGTGAAACAAAGATAAATTTAAAAGATAGTTATTTAAATGAAACCTCATATCATGTGATATGAGATGATAAATTTTTCAAACTTTTAATACATAGCATCGGGTTCAAGAATAATTACATATATTTAAATTTCAAACATAAAAATAAAAGTAGTTCAGTGACGAAAGAGTTTGACGACTAAAATAGAAGAGTAAATGTGTTTTTATTTGTAATATGCTTTAATATAAGTTTAGAAATTTTGATATATCAATCTCGCTGCCAATGTCAACGAGAATACATAACAATTTCTAATATCATTCTCATGGTTCTCTCTCTTTCTCATCTTATTATCTTGTTTCTATTTTATAAGAAACTAAAAATACCAAAATAGCCTTATACTCCTAATAAGCTACTTTTGGTATGTTACCTTCCCTTTTATTAATCAAATCCTAATAAGCTATTTTTGGTATGTTGCCTTCCATTTTATTAATCAAAACTGCACAAACAATGTGGTATTAGCTAAAACCTAATGGCCTTATCTAAAAGTTATGGTTTGGAAAACACTATGTATTGTAATAAGCTCATCGTCACTTGTAAATGGAGTTGTTCATGACCATGATACTATATTTAGCAACCATGATCCTCTTGCGACGGTGTTGATTACCACATACGGTTCAAATGACATTGTGTTTATACTGCAAGGAAATCCTAAATTGGATTGTCTTATCATGTGTAATTTAGGATATCGAGGTATATTACAGCAAGCATAATTTAAGTAATTATTTGGAATATTAGACCAAAGAATAATAATATATTATTATCTTATGGTGTTATAAACAATGTGTTGATAGTAGCCCCCAAGGGGGTAGTCGAGTTGGTTGAGTATGGCATTCTTATGACCAAAATGTCATGAGTTCGAGTCCCTCTACATACGCTTTCTCGGCTGAGCCTGTCACCTTGTGTGGTTTACCTTCTGGCGTTGGTTTGCAGGCTATCGCGTCAGACTGAGGGTTTACCCTGTGCGCACTCATTGTACTCTGAGTAGCGGCTGCGGGTTCCCTCCGAAAAAAAAAGAAAAAAAAATGCGTTGATAGTAGTTGGAATAAAAAGTAAATAAAGAGAGAGTCTTTAGACTAACAATTCAATATTGGGTTTTAGACGCCCAATAAGGGTTATGGTCCCTGGCAACGATGAATCTATAAGGAATTATTGTAAGATTTGGAAATAAGAGAGCTATTTAGGGAAAATAAGATGATATGTGTCTAATTAAGTATAAGAGAAATTTTTTTAGAGCTTTTTATGCAATTAACTGAAATTTATTTCACTTAATATAAAAGACCATATCCTAAACTTAGTTGATTATCATGTCATAGGCATTGAATAATAAATCGTCCCTCGACTATCGCGTTTGGTGGCAGATAGTCCCTTGACTTTCAAATGTCCGTTGACAGTCCCTGGACTATCGCGTTTGGATAAAGTTAGTCCACCAGATCCTCTGATCCATGAGAGGCTGCCACGTGTCACCATAGTCCCCAGATTTTTGTATCACCACTAGTCCTTTGAGTTTAGGTCAAATCCAAAATGTAGAAAATTACAGAAAACTAAACTATGGTGACACGTGGTGATACAAAAATCTGGGGACTATGGTGACACGTGGCAGCCTCTCATGGATCAGAGGATTTGGTGGACTAACTTTATCCAAACGCGATAGTCCAGGGACTGTCAACGGACATTTGAAAGTCAAAGGACTATTTGCCACCAAACGTGATAGTCGAGGGACGATGTACTGTTCAAAGCCTCATGTCATATATGTGCTACTTTTCTAAAAGTTTCAGTTTTTTTTATATCTCTCTCTTATGTTTACTTGTAGAGTTTTTTTTCAAGATTTCAATCTTACGTCTTCAGATATTTTCCTTGCACCAGTTCATAAACTTTCAGAAGATCATCAATTCTCATTTTCAACAATCTCAAAATAAATCTTAGAGACTTCTGTTGCAGACCTATAAATTGCGGACAAGAAATCATAGCTAACAATAAGTCCCTAATCCTATATTATTTTTGTTTTTACATAATAGAGGAATTAGATTCATGGATTAGAATCATGGGTATGAATACTCTCAATTAATTAAGCATGTTCTAACAAGTGGAATCATAATAGACTATGTTTTTTTTCGCGTATGAATGAGAAATTTGAAATTAAGTCTATCATAAACTCATATTTTTAATATATTTAAATGAGAGAAAAGCTCTATATGTTTATGTCAATGATTTTCTATTTTAGATATCTATGCATGACTATGTGGTAGGAGAATGCAAAATCAAACATTTAAGGGCACATAAATGTCTATGTGCATGTCTGATTTTGATAATTTTATAACGAAATCCTAATTAATGTCTATAACATATTTAATTTAGTGAAGTTTCATATGTATGATGGAAAAATAAGTTTATCTTAAATTTTATAACAAGTTTGACATATATAGATTGGTGGATTATGTTATTTGTATGCCATGTTTGGGTGTTGTGTTAAGTGTTTAAAACTTTATAGTTATGTAGCCCAATTATATACGCATTGATAATCTTATAATATTAATAATATATGGTCACATTATGGGATGTAATTACCCATTATTGTTAACACTTGGACTCTATGATGTACGGGGTGATGTCCTACATGCCCACGAATTGTTTTGTTTCAGGTAAATAGATTTTGATTATCATACATATCCCTTTAGATATCTAAGAAATTGACGGGATATATCACATCCCATAACTGCTTCAAAAGCGCAAAGTATATTGTGGTGCGAAAAAGTTTGGTCATATCTAGTAAGATAAATATTCAGTCGCGTTGGTATGCATTATAATGTGAGCATTCAAATGCTCATTCTTTGGGAATTATTGAAGGACCTGGTATCTCACTCATGTGAGCAATGTCACGCGAGTCATGAAACCACGAAAAATACCCAAAGCCCATGTATAATCTGGTATCCTCTCCCCGCTCATAAACACATATGTAACGGCAAATGTAATTGAAGTCGAAGATACTCCAAGAATATCTAATAACGACATCTTATATCTCGTCCTCTTGTATGTACAATCCATGAAAAGCATATTCGGGAATGTACGCAATAATTTTATACTCGTAGGATGTGCGAAAAAAAACCGGTGATCACTTTTGAATCATCTTTTAACCGCCCCCACGTGGAGTATCCATACTCCTTCAATTTGGTAAACAAATATTGCACTTGAGTTTGTTCTTCGTGCTCAACATCTTGATGTTTTTGGAAAAAATTGTAGATTGCACGCATGTATGAAAAAATCTCAGGGTTTCCATTCTTCAAACGACTATATATCTCCATAGGACGCGAACCAAGGTAAGACAAACTACGAACTAGTTCCTCTTCATCATTTAGCCTACAAGCGCGAGAATGGCCGTTTAAGCGAACATAAGGTTCTTGATTGTGTTTACCATCACTCCCAAACACCATTGCATGGCTAGTACGTCAATCAGATGGCCTTTTAATTGAAAGGGAAAATTACATTTATTCGTCGTACACTTTCGCTTTCTTAAAGTTTCTAGCTTCACTTTTATACAAAAATACCGCACCTCTCACAAACATAATCTAATCTATGAGTTCTTTCCCATTTCCCATTATCATATAGCTTTGTAATGGTGACAAATTAATCTTCTTCAATTCTTCGTTCACAAAAACATCCAACTCATCTTTCGTAAATAACCTATCGGGTGTGAAGACTTTTGCATTATCAGCATCCATATATGGTGGTTGGCATGGTTCCTTCTACAACGAACAACAGTATATTCATGAAATATGATAATTAAACAATCCCATAGCAGAAACGAAATTTTTTAGTATGTTCGTATAGATCGTGCTATAAGGAAAACATCTTTGTCACATAAAGCATTACGACCACAACATTCTGGGCGCATGTAGATTTACAAAATTTGGGTTATAGTTGCATGAACTATGCGACACATATGCAGTTCATCGTGTAAAACATGCAATTCGTATACAAACAAAAAGTATAATTGAAATCGTTACCTCCATTCGATATGTGTAGTCCACGTCCACCAAGTCATCCAAAAAGACACCCATTTCCCCGTCTTCCATAACTATTCCTTTGTTTGGTTATGTTTGTGGTAGTTTTTTGTGGTTTGGGTAGTAAAATGTTAGTATTATAGTAATACAATGTTGAACTTTAGGATAAATATTGGAGGGTTTTCCTGATTTTGGGTTAATTTGTGAACTAATGACAATATTTATTTATTTATTTTTACCAAAACTTGTCCTTTATTGATAACTTTCAAAGTTACAGGGTGTGATTTTAAAACAAAAATCACCAATTACACTTAGGACAGATTATCACAAGAAAAGCATCCTCATTTTGTAATTTTCCCAAAGCCCAAATTTCAAGTGACCATGGTCACGCATCGTCTTCAATATCTACCTCGGGTCTCTAGCTTTCTCCATACCAATGAAAGTTTTCATACTCAAAAATCAATTCTCCTTTATGTTTCTGATGTAACCTAACCTCATACTCTCGAGAAAGATAATCGCTCTCAATGGATTCAGAGAAGAAGAATGGTCAAAATTGATGTCTTTCCTATGGGTCAGAGTCTGTTTCGCAACCCAATCAGAAGCTTTTTTTTGCTCACGGTAGACATGCTTGATCGTCATATTCGATGTAATCATATTTCTGCAGTAATTAATAATAGGCTCCAAGTACCAGATTGATTTCCTTCTTCCAATTAGCTCCACCAAGATACTTGAATCAACTTTAATGTCGAGATTAACAATGCAGATAGATTTGCGGAGAAGCAATCCATCCATAAGTGTCATAGCTTCAACAAAAATTGTGTTGTTCTTCCCATATATATTCTTCCAAAGCCTTTGAGAATGACCCATTCACTATTTCTGATGATCCCTCCACCACTAGCCTCACCAATTGAAGTTGAAGCACCGTCCGTGTTTAGTTTATACCGATTAAGCTTAGTAGCAATCCATTTAAGAGACAATGGGATACTCTGCTTAATTTGATGAACATCACAACCCTAGAGAATATCAATTCTAACATCCTTCCTCAATGCTTCTTTCTTAGTAAGTTCGAGTTGTTTAAAGCAGTTATTATGTATATCACATGATTGATCAGAAAAGAAGGAGTTATATTTTTGTCCAGATGCTTTTTCTGATTTCTTGCTCTCCAGATAGTCCAGGCGATGATCGTTGGGATGATGAATCTAATGCTACAGAGCTTTGCTGAAGACCAGTATCAGGTTCGAATTAAGTGAGGAATTGTCATGTTTCTTGTGATTTTAATTCCCAGAATTGTATTGAAGTAGTTCCATACTATCCAAGATTGGTTGCAATGGACCATGACATGTTTTGTGGTTTCCTCATTGTCACAGAACTGGAATTTTAAGGCCAATTGAAGGTGTCTTTTCTGCAAATTGGTGTCAGTTGGTATCCAATTCATCAAGACTCCAGGTCTTCCTATAAAGGTTAGACTCATTTCCTTGAGCTCTAACAGCATTCCATATTTCCTTTGCATTAAACTTCCCGTCCTCAGTCAAGGCCCACATTATTATATCAGGATTATTGTTCAGTTTGATCTTTAGAATACTAGAGACCACATTATAAAGGACAGTATAGTTGAGCCTATCCAAATCCCAGCAATCATTAGCCGATTAGTTGTTGGTTCTTGTGCTTTCATATAGACGTCTGTGATCATTATCGCTGAAGTAGATCAAAGCCTTCTCAATGCACCACCTATCCAACCAGAAGTCAATCTTCTCGACAACCTGGTATCTAGAAGATGTACTTGTCTGCTTTGTCTCTAATCCCAGTTATTCTGACCCATACTCTTGAAATTCTACTAGGAATAGGGGAAAAAATTGGATGCTGATTCTTGCAGTATATTGATCTCATAAACCTTGACCAAAGAGAAGGAATTAGATCTTAGGTTAAACCAGAGTTTATAAGAGTAAGTCATCTGAAGGTCTTCCATTTTCTTCATGTTAATACCACCTTCTGCATATGGTTTGCTAATCCTGTTCCATGAAGCCCGGTTGATAGTTTTTATCTCAATTTTGTTGCCCCATAAGAACGTATTATATAAGTTCTCAATCCTCAGAATTACAGTCTTGGGAAGAGTTGTGTAAAGAATGTAATCTTTTCCCTGAGAGAGTACATCCATCCCAATCTATAATCCTTTCCCTGATATTAAAGACTAAGTTGTCAAAGTGACTGATTCTACTCTTGTTACTGATCATCACCCCCAAGTATTTGAAAGGCATAAGACCGTGTCTGATGCCAAAACATCTTTCAACTTCATTTATACATGAAGATATTGTATTTTCAGCAACAATTAACTTTAATTTATTGTTGTTAATGATCTGACACGAAGTGGTTTGGTAATGTGACAGGAAAGTAGAGATCTTGGAGCAAGAAGAAGCTGAGCTATTGCATAAAATGATTAAGTCATCAGCAAACACCAAGTAGATTATTGACTGATTACCTCTTGATTTATATCTTATTGATATGTGATCTTCATTCAGTTTCTTGAGACCCCTTATAAAGTACTCCTCAGCCAGAATAAAAAAGTTGGGGGACAAATGGTCCCCCTGCCTTAGACCCTGATTAGACCTGAAAAACCCCTTAGTAGCTCCATTAACAATTACATAAAACCGTGAGACAACCTGTCAAAGGCTTTCTCCATGTCCCCTTAGTCTTTAGCTTTAAATCATAGCAAAGTTCCTTTTCTATAAGAATATTATCGTGAATACTTCTATTGGCTACAAAAGCCCCTTGCTCTTCAGAAATGAGCCTAGGAAGAATCACAGTTAACCTCTTGTTGATGATTTTGAAGTAGATTCTATTTAAGAGAGTAGTTAGGCTTATAGGAGGAAAAACCGTCCATGTCTTTGGAGAACTGATTTTGGGAATAAGACAAATTACAGAAGCTTGAACCCCAACATGAATACTGCCTCATTTAAATACCTTTTTGATAACATCACAAAGGTCATCACAAATTATATGCCAACACTCTTTGTAGAACTTGACATTATACCCATCACGCCCTGCAGCTGTGTTAGGGTTTAGATCACAAATAAATTTGTAGATTTCTTCATTAGTAGGAATCCCAGTCAATGTTGCATTCTCCTCCTCAGTAACTAGATTAGGAATAACATAAAAAAGATCAACATTTTTAGTAGCACTATCAGTATTAGTTAATAAAGATTGAAAGTAGGAAACTGCAGAATTGGAGATTGCTTCCTGGTCTTCCAACCACTGGGAACCATCCCATATTCTGTGAATCTTATTTTTTTTGCTCTTTTCTTGACCAGGTTATGAAAGAAAGTGGAGTTCCTGTCATTGTCCTTCACCCAAAAAGTATGTGTTTTCTGCTCCCAAAAGATTTCTTCCCTTGCAAACAGCTCCAGGTGAGTTTCATTAGCTCTTTCAAGTTGAATTTTATCAGTAATGTCTTTAGAAACTTGATATTTTTTTTCCATAAAGACAATCTCCTCCTCAATCTGTCGGATTGAGTCAAAAATATTGCCAAAATCATTCTTGTTACAGGTCTATAAGTCTCCCTTCAATCTCTTAAACTTTCTCCAAAACTTTTGTAATGGATCCCCATGCATAGGAACATACCAACTTCCTTTCAAAGTCTCTTGGAATTTAGGATGCCTTGTCCACATATTAAGAAACTTGAATGATAGTTTGAAAGTTTCTTGGTTGGATGAAATAGTTATACATATAGGAGAGTGGTCTGAACACGTCCTTGCCAAGTGAACCACCTTAGACCTGTTAACATAATTGATCCAGGAAGAGTTATAGAGCACCCTATCCAACGTCTTCCACTTCCTACCATTAGTCCACGTGTACTTAGAGCCAGAAAATCCCCCATCCATTAGATTGCAGTCCAAGATTAAGTTACCGAAATCATCCGTGCTCCTCAAACAAGCTCTAGTAAAAGATAATTGATCTTCTATATTAAGCGTGGTGTTAAAGTTTCAAACCACAATCCACTCAGTGTTATCATTGATTCTTCTTAAAGAATCCCATAAATCAAGCCTTAAAGACCTAATGCACTTTGCATAAACAACAGATAACTTGAATTTCTTGTTCATATTAGAGTAGTTAACACTTACATTTACTACCTGCTCTTCATTGCTTATGATTTCAGTCTCATAATCATCAAGCCAAAGTAACCAAATTTTATTGCTGACATTGCTAAAGTAGTGCTTATAGCCAATTTTCCTAGCCACTCCAAAGATATTGGATGCATGGATTAATTGCTCATGTATAGTCATGAATGTTGGATTTTCAGACCTTTTAAGTGACTTCAATCTTCTTACAATATGCGTGTTCCCCAATCCCCTAACATTCCAATTAAGTAGATTAACAATCATTTAGATGATTTAGTTTTAACAGCCTTTTTTAGTTGCAAGAGTTTAGAAGAAGTAGGGCCCTTGTTGTTCAAAGTTCCAGTCTTCTTCATATTTTTACTTACTTTTATGAAGTCTTTACTTTGATCTTATATTAATTCTTCATTTCCATGCTCTTTTGTAGAAGATCTTTGCAGACTACCCATAGTTTATTCAATTGGAGAGTTAGTGTCCAGGTTGAAGTCTGTATCATCTTTCTCAACAAACAAGGATCTTCTTTGAATCATGTGGAGTGCTTCAATCATCTCAGGGTCTTTAATGTTTGGTTGCTTCCCACTTTCCTCAATTCCAGAAGACACATCTTCATCTTTAAGTATAGCAGTGTTATCTATATCAAGATTATGCTTGATCTTACTGAAAGTTTTGTACTCCTGGTCAACAGACTCCGTTGTTTTTTCAGTACTTATTATCACAGACTTTAACTGATGCGTTGTATTGTTGCAAACATTTTCATTATGCACAATCTGTTTGCATATGTTGCAGTAGTTAGGGTGTGAACCATAACTAACCTCCAAACAGAAATCATCAACCTCCCCAAACTTGATCTGAACATTATTAACCATTGGTTTTGATATATTCATTTCCACCCAGAACCTTACACAATCAACCATAACTATATTAACATGAGGTATCCATATCTTCAAGGGTGTTCCTAGACACTTTGCTATTTCCAGAATTGTACCTTCGTTGTACATGAATTATGGAAAATTCACCAGCGTTACCCAGACAGAAGTTAGAGGACTCTCATTGTTAGGATCAAACTTGGTACTCCACTTAAGCAATCTCATGGTCTTCTCTCCCACCTTCCAGACGTTGCGAGACCATAGGCTTTTCAAGTCTTCAACGTTATCAAATTCGATAAAGACGTGACTATAGTCTCATTGAGCCACACTGAAATGACTGTAGAAGTTGAACTTGCCCAGAATATCCTTAATCACTTCATACTTAGGCTTTCCATAAGTAAATTTCCCAACGATCGTATGTTTTGGCAGTTGTTGCAGATGATCTTTATCTTCTTTCGCAAATTTGGTTACGAGTCTTTCTTGATTTTGAGTAACGGAAACATTCTTATGAAAATATCCCTGAATTTTGTTTTTCAAAACATGAGCAAATGATTTCGTAGTATCACAGTGTTCTTTACCGTAATTGCTTTCAAATGCAGGATTGGAGATTATCTTTGTTTATGGGAATGATTTTAATAAACCATTTTGTTGTTCTTGATTTCCTTTCGAAAGCAGGGGATACTCTTTTTCAAAAACAGATACTTCGATGGGTAAAGACCTTATTGAACCTGGCGAATTCGAACTCGGAACTGAGGAAACGATCTCCCCTTTTTCCATGGTGGAAGAATTCATCCCTCAATCTGTAAGTTTGAGACTCTGTTATTGATTTCAAAACTGTCAGAGAGAATTCTACTTCCATGTATTTGAATTTTCATGCAATAGTTGAATTCGAACTAATGACAATATTGTAATTAATAAGAGTGTTTTTTTTTTCAAATTTGAATTTAAAAAAAGAAAGAAGAAGATAGGCCCTAACAAATACCAAAATAGCTGTTATTCCAACTACAAAAAGGCAAAAATGACCACGGTTTGTATTACAAAGACAATTAAAAATTGTCGACGAAAGCATTTTGAATGATAGCAGAGACCAACTTGTGTTTAATTTTATTTTTCTATGATGTATGAGAAAAGAAGCGATATACTCAAACTGAAAAGAGCATGTCGATTAGGAGCAAAAGGGTACAAATATCATTGCATATTCTGAATTTTTACTATTTAAACTCACGCCATTGTCTGATTTCTTTAATTATCACACCCATCTTCACACCATCATCTTTGTTTCTGCTTGCCTCTTTCTCATCATTTCACTTAAGTAGCCATTCAAATTTCAAAAAAACCTCAAACCATTTGACCACATACCAACGCTAAATAAGTTTCTTTTTAAGAGTCTTCCTCTATATTTTTCTGAAATTATAAACTATTTTAAATTGCGAAATAATCCAACAAAATTTCTAAACTTAGATACTTATTAGTAATAATAGATACTTAGATAAAAGAAAATTCAATACTACAAATTAAGAAAATAATATTTAAACAAAAACCATATATTTTAATCGGATAAATTTGATATGTTTTAAAAAAGAATGCTGACCTCAATAAGCTGCTGGATCTTTTTTGTGACCAATGTAGCGCTCAGCTTAACGATTTTTGAAATATATACACTGTATATAAGAATACTAGATTTTGCTAGTTCAACACAAACAAAATACTATAAATGAAAATAGGGTGGTTGAGATTGGTCTGTGGTTATTTGTATTTCTCCATTATTTTCTTTGCTTCTTCTAAAGGGTCATCGGATCCTGAACCAGAGCTGGAGGTACCACCTTTTCTAGGGCCGTCGTCATCTTTATTTAACGCAATGAAAATGAAGTATACAAGTCCCATTGTGGCCTGTACATAATAACATCATTAAACAACATAATTTACTCAGGAATGCAAAAACATAAGCCTCTGCTGACATATCGGTCTCATTTTCGACAGTATATGATAAGTAATAGAGTAGTGGTTTTACTTTACTCGATATTGAACTGTCAAATTTAGAGTTCATTTCAGTGTCAAGCGATTATATATAATATAACACGACGTAATCATGCTTATCTGCTTCCCACCCCATTTTTCTCAAGTATTTTTGTCTAGGTTAGTTTGTTATCTTAAGGCTTCCAACATAAATGAGAAGAAATTTGGATCAATGCTATTTCTTACCTCCCTATAAATTAAACTTTGACAAATCGATATGGATTCAATGTCAGTGATGCTACCAGACGTAGAATTATATTATGTCATGTGATTGGCATTGAGGTTACCCGGAAACTTGTGGGCCTATAAGAACCTCTTTGGGTTCTTTTAAAGACCAAGACAAAAAAAATCTATAATTCATCCCCTCAGCTTTAAATCTTGTATTCTTAAAGGAACACGTTATTTTCGTAAAAGGATCCGCGATGTTTAGGACCTAGCTTATAAGCCAAAAAGTTTGCTTTTTAGAAAAAGTCATAGGTTATTTGTTGCCTAATAAAGTTAAAAAAGAGCTTTAAATTCAAAACCATAATCTAAAAAAAGAAGTGTGTATATGAAAACAAGAATAGTCTTGTAATTAAGGGTTGCAAAAATATAAAAGTCCCAAATATCAATATTTATTTTGCTCTTAGTTTTTAGGCTCTTTAATATTATAGAAGCTAATAGCTAGATAAGGTAATGGCACCAATCAACGCCTAAAATTAAATTCAGCAGTGTTTGTTTGGCCTCCCTATCATTCGAGCCGGATAAGCCCAGGAAACTGAATCAGACGGAATTTCAGGCGATGCGGGAAAGAAAGCAAAGCACACTAGAGGTACAACTTCCTTCTGCCTATCAATATTCGGATAAGCATTTTAAGTAATATTGGAAAGACGACATACCAGCACAAAGAAAACTGTAGACAAGAGCGACTTGAATACAAAAAGAGCAACGGTCAGTGCAACAATTGTAACTGAAATCCTCGCCACTGGTCTTGGAACAGAGTTCTGTCACAAAATAAGACCAAACCATTATATGCATTTGGTACAAAATAGGAATATTATGAGCTTACGAGTAATTCACTCACTGGCACCATACTGGTTCCTGCTGCAATTCCATCCTCCCCTACCTTCCATGCCTTCCGAATAACTGTTTCGAATTTGTAATTTTAATTAGTATAAACAGAAAAAACAAACAAGTTGGATCACACATAAATCATGGTGAAATAACCTATATGGGAGTCCCTCTTAGAAGTGTCAAAATCACAAACTTTAGTTTTTTTATTAAGGAACAAAAATTTTGTGACACGAATACAACATATTGATACCTATATGAGATAATATTACCGAAACTATGGCTTATTCAAAACAAAATTACAACAAGATAGAAATTACTTCCTTTCTATTAGAGGACGATTCTACATCTAAAACCGCTAGCTGAAGTTCGTTTCATGCAACACCTGACCATTGGCTGGCAAAGGCAGTTTAGGCATGGTATTACATGCTTATATTAAGTACCAACAGCAGAAATCAGCAGCGCACACTAGACACCTATCAACTTTATTTCGAATCATTATCTCCTCATATGCAGAAGCAATTAATTGGTTTTTCTACAAGTATTAACTCAAACAAAGTAGTCATTCTAACAAAATTGAAAGTGTAGAGATGAATTTGAATCAGACACATTTGATAACACAAATCAATGAAAGGAAGGCGACATAGGAAATCAAGAGTGTAAGCCTATCGGGATGTTTATGCTTCTTAGGCTCTTAAACCAACTATTACTCGAAAAGGCATACAAATTTATAACAATGTTCAGCTATAGCTCAGCTTCTAATATAAGATTACTAGAATTTATGGTTGAGAATTACTTTCAAGTCACTTCTACCTCTGTTCAAGTCCAGCCAAACAAAAAAATCAAGCCTGAGTAGCACAGGGCTCAACCCAAAACCGAAGAACATTAAATTAACCTAGAACAAGACTGAAGTCAAGGAATCAAGTCTGAAGTGAACTCGAATAGGTAGCCATGGGTAACTTTAAAGCCACATTAAAGAGAAAAGATACGAACCCTAACCTCGGAAATGCGCCTAGCCTAGAGCCTAACCTCAATCTAGTCCGAAAACTCGTTTCATAAGTCCCTATACACAATCAAACATGATTCTACAAAAGAGAAGTGGTTCCTAATTTATTGTATAACTCCACTTTGCTACAGTAACAATAAACAATACCTACTAAAGCATAAATGGACTAATGTAAAGACAAACCTTTTAGGAAATCGGATTGCGCGTTGAAGACGATGGTTCTTGCGCGGGGTGTTTGCGTATTTAGCTTGTAGCGTTGAAACCTTGAAGATAAAGGTAGCTCTTTTAATCTCAAAATGGATTTTGAGGAACGAAAATGAGAGCGGGAGAGTGGTTGGGGTCTGGGTTCTAGAAAACTTGAGCTATGAAGGATTAGAAGCGAGGCCATCTTGTAAACCTAGTGTTAATGATTGTGCTTTGGCAAAATAATCGACGAAGAAAAAAATATGAGGGTTAGAGAGGATTAGATTAAGGCCAAGGTTATATAAACCTTCCACCTTTTATGTGTTTTCTGCGTCGACCCTTCAATCTAGTGGAGTGGGTCAACTTCGTCAACATAGAGAAGGAAGCAGGAGGGGTTATAGACAAAACCTTAGGCCATCTCTAATCCTACGTCCAAATCCGATTATCCCCGTATATTTATAAAATATACAAAATTTACATCGGTTAGTTTATTATTTGAGAGACGTACGAGATCTTACACAAAACTATTACTAACAAAGCTTAATTTTTTTTACAATTTTTCTTTTAATATTTCCGATATAAGTATCCGTTTTGAAATCAGTGTAAGCTCTCTTCTCTTTCTTTCTCTCCTCCCGATTATCCAACTTTCACAAAAAATCACGATCGATTTAATCGATAATTGATTTCGCTGACGAATTCATCGATTAAATTCTGTTCGAATTCCAACTAAAGATTCAAACACTCAACAACTATAACAACGTTAAATCAATAAGTTCGATAGTATTTTTCTTCGAAAAACAGTTCAGTCTAGCACATTTGAGAAAATTAGAGTTTCATTGCCAAATTTTTTAGAGTTTTTGAGTTAGATTAGCGATAATCTATCTGTTTTGTGTGAATTACATTTGTTTTGTGTGATAAATCTTCTTCATTACTTCATTTATACCTGTTTTCCGTTTGTTTTTTACTAACTAATACTGCTTAGTCGTGTCTCGCTTTAGACACTCATAGTAACTGCTTAAATGACCTGCATTTTCTTATCCAAATAGTCTTACTATTGTTACCGCAATTCAGACGTGTTTTTTTTACATTTCTATAGGTTTCGCAACTATCATTTTACTATAATTGTAGATTTTTATATAGGTTTAACATCTATCAGTTTGTATTGGTTATAGATTTACAGAAGTTTCGCATTTATAAGTATGTCATTGCTTATATATTTCTATAGGTTCTGCAACTATCATTTTGCCATAATTACAGGTTTTTTATAGGTTATACATCTATCAGTCTGTATTGGTTAATCTTTAACGTAGGTTTCACATCTATCAGTTTGTATTGTTTATAGATTAACATAGGTTTCGCATCTACCAGTATGCCAGTGCTTATATATTAACATAGGTTTTGCATCTATCGGTGTTTTAGTTCATATACATTAACATTGGTTTCATATATATTAATTTTAGAATAGTTTCAAATTTGCATACGGTTCACATCTATCACTTATCTAACTTCCAATAATTTCCCATCTATTATAGCTAATCTATTTTTCTCATTTATTGCTTTTACAGGTAAAATGGCACCAAAAACATGTTTCTAGAGGTTAGGCCTCTTTGCACTATTAAAACAAATGGAAGAGACAAAAGTGAGGCCATAACATATAAAAATAGCAAAAAATACACCCTTTTACTCACTTTTAAAGCCAGCCTATGATCTTCGGACAAAGAACACTGCGCATGATAAGCACTGGGATGTAATTGATCATATATCAATGACATATGATGACGAAAACAAAGCATTTAAGTTGGGTGAAAAGGTTTTACGGCTTACAAACCATGGCATAAAGATCATGTTTGTTTTAAAATCATGGAAACAAAATTATGTCACTACAAGCCAAGAGTTTTGAACTTAAGTTTTCTAGAATTAGAAGACGAAGAAAAATAAAGCATAACAAATAAATACTTTTCTGATAACACATCAAGAAAAGGTGATAAAAGTCGAGCAAGACCAATCACTAACAAATTGATAAAGGTATCTAATTCCAACTTTTCTTAAATTTTTGCACTGTTTTCAAATTTTCATAGGTTTCTCATTTACTACATTTTCCCTGTTTCACATTTGCATAGGTTTCTTATCTACCACTTATGCTTTACTTTAAAATTTGCATTAGGTTCCGCATCTATCTTTTTACTCTGCTTCATATTTCAATAGGTTTCGTATTTATCACATTAGACCTCTTTCACATTAAACTTTGTTTCGCATCTATTGATATTACTACAGGTTTCACATCTATCATTTTAGCATTGCACAGGTTCCACATCTATCTTTTAACTCCACTTTCACATTTCAATAGGTTTCACAAATATCAATTAGATTTGTTGGACATTAAAAAACATAGCAAATGAACGTGTATATTTACGCTATGTTTTTTGTTCTAGTGTCACATTTTACACACACACACACACACACACACACACATATATATATATATATATATATATATATATATATATATATATATATATATATTTACTATAACATTTTTAAAAATTTGTAGATTCTGGAAGAAAAATTGAAACTAACAGAAGAAGAACAATTTGGAGGATAGTTCAAAATACAAGAATAAAATAATGATATTTCTCAAGAAGATGATGATGTTCCACCACACGATTCTGAATAAGTAAACCTCAATGAAGATGATGATGTTCCACCACACGATTCTAAACAAGTAAACCTCAACGAAAATGATGATGGTTTGCATTGGGGTACGCACCAAAACACAAGTACAAGAGATTCTATTGATAGCAAAAACATAATAGACCAATACATTGTTAAACCACGTCAAAAATTTACAAGAACTAAAAAGACGGCAAGACGAAGAAGAAAACCAATGAAGAACGTAAAAGACAAAACTTTACGGGTAGAAACTGGTCCTATGAACAAACAAAATACAATACAGACACGACGTGCACCTATTGCAAGAAAGGATAATTCAGTATCGCAGATTCTTAGCAATCTAAAGAAACCTGAAGAAAAAATAAACCAAGTCTCAAATTAACATTTCTTACATATTGTACCATCTCATAATAGAAAACAGAAGGTTGAAAAAATTACTAGCAAGAGAAAAGGTAAAAATCTACTTTTTTATCATATATACTATAGGTTCCGCATCTAGCATCCATATTGCCGTAATGTGTTTTGCATCTATATTTTAAATGTAGGTTTCATATATATCATGATTACTAAAGGTTCTGCATCTATCATTTAAGTCACGTTTCATATTTGTTATGTTTTTTTAAGGTTCTGCATCTATAATTTAAGTCACATTTCACATCTATCATATTTCTTAAGGTTCTATATCTATTATTTAATTAACGTTTCACATCAATCATTTTTTCTTTAGGTTCCTTATGTATCATTTCGATATAATTTCACATGTATCATACTTATTAAGGTTATGTTTCTATCAAGAACAATCTCATGATAAGGTTTCGCATCTAGCGTGAAAAAATATTATGAAAAGATTTTGTATCTATCACATTTATGTATGTTTCATATATATCAAATTTGTTAAGGTTACGCATCTATCATATTATATAAAAGGTTTTGCATATTTGACATGACTTATTATTTTTGCAGAGAAGGAACAACAACTCCTCAGCCCCGAACCCATACATACCACCAGACCCAGACCCAGCCTCAGCGCCAACCCTAGCCATACCACCAGCCACAACCTTAGCACCAACCCCACCAAAAAAACAAGTAGACCCTGTCTCCAGCCAGAGCTTTAACTTATCCATAGTTGAAAAAATAGAACAAATTGAATTAGAACATAGGAAATTTCAAGAAAAAATTGAAGAACTACAAAAGAAACTCGAGGAAAAAAATAAGATCATTACACAAATGAAAAATGATGCAGAGATGGACATTGATATTGATCTACAAAACACACTTAAACTGTCTATGTTGAAGCCACACATAGAGGAAAGTTGAAGAAACAACTTAACATCAACAAAAAACTTATGCAAGAAGAAAGAGATTGAATGATAAAGCCCCACAATCACCGAATAATATCAGAAACACACAACATACTGACACAACACCTAATATTATAGTGGAAAACCCTGTTGTTTGTGTCGAAAACCAAGACAAAACACCTAATATTGTTGTTGAAGACAAGGTTTCACCTCTATAACAAAAAAAAAGTGAAAATAATGTGGAAAAACAGGATCCTAATATTGTTGTTTCTGTTGAAGATGACCATGTTGTTGCACTTGAGCTTGATGTTGTTGCTGGTACATTTAAGGGTGTTATTGATGTTGAAAAAGATCATGTTACTCCTACTGATGTTGAGTTTAAAACCAAAATGATCTCCATGTTAATGTTGATACTGTTAATTCAGAAATTATTGTTGTTGTGGAAAAGGAGCATGCTACTCCTATTGAAGTTGGGGTGGAAAAGCAAGATGATCACCCCGTTAATAGTGATGTTGACACATCCAACCTCATTGTTGATGGCGAAAACGACCTTCTTACTTCTACTAAAGTTGGGGTTGAAAACCAAGATGATCTCTATGTTCATGTTAATGTTATGGAAGAACAAAATCCTACTATTACTGCTGGTGTAGATGCTGTTGTGGAAAAACATGATAAAGATACTAATGTTGTTGTTCATATCGCTAAAGAATTTGTTGGTAAAGTACCTAAAGGGACCAAGAGTGTAGTTGAGGTATCTGAATGGACCAAGAGTGTTGCTGAAGTATCTAGAGTGACCAAAGATGTTGCTGAAGAATCTAAAATGACCAAGGATGATACTGTGGACAAAGAGGTGATACAAATAACCCAAAATTAACAAAACCTCTTTAAAAAAAACCTATGTATTTAAAGATATATATTGTTATGTATCATCTTGTTTTTTTGCTTAAATACTTTAATATTATATGTATCTATATGTTTAATGTCTGTATCCTATACTTGCATGTTTATTTTGTATCATTCAACATTTCGCATCTATCAAAAGACAATTGTTTTGCATGTATCTTCAGCATGCCTTATATTTAATTTGTTTCGCAACTATTTTTTTTACACGTGTTTCGCATCAATGTCCAATTTTTTTTGTAAAGGATCAGGCCTTTGAAGTCCAAGAAAACCAAACGCTACAAGTCAGTGACTTAGACCCAACAATTAAGAACGAAATTTTAAGAATTGAAAAGGGCATACGAAAGAGAAAAGTAAGTGACTATGCTATTTTCGCATTTATCATACTGTACTGACTTTGCATCCATCATATTTTTACTTGTTTCATATCTAGAGTAGTTTCAAAAGTTTCTCATCTAACATAATTGAACAGGTTTCTCATCTATCACATTTCCTTAGGTTTTGCATCTAGTTTAGTTTAACTGGTTTCTCATCTATCAAAGTTACATATGTCTCACATCTACTGAATTTACTTAGGTTTCTCATCTACCAGAATTACTTAGGTTTCGTATCTAGTGTAGTTTCCATTATTTCTCATCTATTATATTTCTAAACGTTTTGCATCTATCTCCTCTTACAATTTTCAATTGTGTCCCATTTCTGCAGAAAGAGTTGGATGAAGGGCCTTCATTTGAACTAAATTTGGATCCTACTCAACATCAAATATCTAAAGAACTACCTAACATGCGAATTACAATAAAAGAATGGTCATACAAACAAAGTAAAAGCTGCGATTGACATACAAGAATACTACAAATTATAAATGATTGAAAAATGAGAAAACAATTCTGATCCAACAGTATGGTCATGTCTAGGGGTACCAGGTTCTAATATTTTTGTTAGTACTTTGATGGAGATAGCAGGCGAAGATAAAATTGACTATACGGTAAAAGTTAAATTTACATTTAATTTGTTTACCTTGATTCCCATTACATATATTAACAACTCCTAGCTTCCCCTTTTGACAACACAGGTAATCGACGGTTATATGTATATCACCCTTAAACAAAACAATTTTCGAATACCTGTTGCTAGAAGTCCATGATAATTTATGCCAGGAACATACTTATCTGGAAGCATAATCGTAAGAATATTATACTATTACAACACGTATTAATTTATCAACAAAAATGTTTCTAAATATTACTACTTCAATGTAGCATATGCTAAACCAAAATATGGATGTAACAGTATACGTTGACGATAAGCTGCGAGGCATCATAGAAGGTTACATCTTTGTTCCGTTTCTAACATAAGACCGACATGGGAATGTTAACCATTGGACATTATTGGTAAGATATGTCGAACATGAAACAACAGTAAACCTAAACCCAATACCCAAACGCCCAGATCCAACAAGAAAAACTTCAGAAAGATTAGTAAGTGTCTCTCTTCTAATGTAATTTTATAGAATATATATATATATATATATCAAATAATGTTTTTATATGCCTATTAAACTACAGATTGCATACCTCCAACACAAAAACATTTTACAAGCGGAAGCAACCATAAAGATAAATTTGTCCAATAAAAAGTCCTAAACAAAAACCTGGATCACTTGATTGCGGAGTAATGGTCTGCGATTACTTCAAAGATTATGTTTTGCATGAAAACCTTGACTTACATAAAACTTCTGATATTGCACCATTAAGAAAAGTAGAAATGTTTTCCATGTTTCTTAATGAAACCAACACAAACAAATTTTGGGATGATGTTTTGTAATATTGATGATGTTTTGTAATATTTGTTGTAATTTGATTTGTAACGTTTGTTATAAGTATTTGTATTACATTTTATGTTTCGCATCTATTGTAAATGTAAACAATGTGTTTCGCATCTACTATTTGGTTTGTAAACAACGTTTCGCATCCAGCAGAAATGTACACAGGTTTCGCAACTATATTTTATTATGTATAACGTGTTTCGCATCTATCAAGTTATTATTTTTGTTGGTGACCATTTCTCATCTTCTGTTCTAATTAGAGAATTTTTATGTTTTTGTAATTAATGTAGTTTACCAATCTTCAACCTATTATATCAAATAAAAAATAAAACAAGTTATTATATTTGATTGACTATTTACTTATATGATTTGACAAAAGTAGATAGTCATGATTACATTGCATTAACTACAAACCTAACCAATAACAAAAAAATTATAATTACTTTCAAACCTTTTAAACTTTTCACCTTCTTAAACTTTTAGCTATCAGAGATGTAAATAGAGGGTCCCGTATATACCATATCATTTGTCACTCTATCTCGCATCTATCAAACAAATGTAAACAACATGTTTCACATTTACTATTGGATTTGTAAAAAAAGTTTCACATCTATCGGATACGAAAAAACGTGTTTTGCATCCATTATTTGATTTGTAAAGAAGGTTTCACATCTATTTTTAGTTTTTATTTTTTTTGGGAAATGTTTCCAATATACTGATTTAATTATTTTCTATCCAGTTATCATTTAGAGAAGTATTATAATTTTGTAACTAATCTACTATTCCTATCTCCAAACTATTTTTTCAAATCAAATCTTGATTGGCCATTTACTTACATGATTTGACAAAAACTAGATACTCATGATTACATTGCATTAATTACAAAGCTCACGAATATCAACCAAGATACTGTATAAGTACTGTAAAATCTTCTAAACTTTTAAACTTATTAAACGTTTAGCTACTCTATGAAGTTCAGTTCATACTTTGAGTTCTCATACAATTTTTTTTTGTTTTCAAAAATGCCAAATTTTAATTATTCTTCAGATGATGACTCTGTTTACAGTGATTTCAGCTCTCCAATTCGTTCGCGTAAAGCAAAGGAACTCTGTAAACAAACAACAACAAACAAGTTATTTGATGATATATCTGATGATAGTTATAGTTCCTTTTATCAATCACAATATTCAGAAGATGCGTTCTCTGAAGATGAAGATGATCCAAATGAGGATCTTATTTCTGTCATCTTAAAGAAAAAGAAGAAATAGGACCACAAGGATTATGAAGATGAAGACTATAAATACAAAGACGAATAAGATGAAAACAAAGAAGACGAAGACGAAGAAGAAGACAAAGACGAAGATGAAGACGAAGATAAAGATGAAGATGACTCCGAAGAGGAAGATGAAGAAGACTCCAAAGAGGAAGAAGAAGACTCTGACTGATGGTAGAGGGAAGGTTCTGGTTTTATTTTTTGTTGTTTTAACTAAGGGTAAGAGAAAATATATGTTTTTTATTTTTTATAACTGTAATGAACAAGGAGAATCTGACTAAAAAGAGTCTCAATCAGAGTTTGAACATGAAGACTCTGTTTTTGAATTTTCTTTAAGCTTATATCTGCTAATATTGAACTTACCATGTATTGTACTTCTATCATAATGAACTTAATCCTTTTATTTATCTATTTGTATACATCGTTTAACCCGTCTATCAAAACCATGTATTTTACGTATCATAGATTTTACATCTATCACCACAAAAAATATAGGTAGTTATGAGCTGGTTTAGCAAGTATCAAAAAAATGTATTTAGTTATACCCAGTTTCGCATCTATCACGGTATAATATATTTGATTATCCAAGGTTTCACATCTATCAAAATGTTAAGTATTTGGTTATCCAAGGTTCCGCATCTATCAGAACCACGTATTTTGGTTTCAATTTTTTTGCATTTACAATAAACAAATGAATTTCGTTATACAACGTTTCACATCTATCAACTTGATCTGGTTTGCTTATTAAACGTTTCGCATATACCAGGTGAATCTATAACAGAAGGTTTCGCATATATCAGGTCCATCTAAATGTTTCATTATATTTTCATTATGACAAAAAAACTCAGAAAAACTAAAAGTATAAAAAATTACATTGATCTTACAAAATGCCTACACATGTTCGTCTATTATGACCAGATTTATGAAAACAAGATCAAGTTATAGAACGAATACTTAATTATCCTTTAGATGAAATTCGTTTCTTCTTAGGTCGTCCAACTCTCTTTTTTAAAACTGAAGGAAGTACATTTGGAGAAGTTGTTAAAGTAGATGCTTAACCAAAAGTAATAAATACATCTATACTATATGAATATGTTGCCTTATAAGAGCTTACAAAATAACATGGCTCAACATATTTCATAGATACCGCATCTATATAAAATAACGCTGCTAAAGCATGAGCACACTAGAAACACTCATGTTGCCATTTACCACAAGAATAAGTACATACCTATGATCAACAACCATAACAGGATCACAAAAAACTTCATGCAAAAGAGGAGTAGACGAATGAACAATCCATGGACGACCTTGTTCCACATTATCTTTAAACTTTTTATCAAATTCAAGACACAAATTGCTAGTCCAACGTTGAGCATCACCAAAACGTCTCGAAATTTGACTCATTTGTAAAACTCTAATCCTATCAATCAACTCCAGTATAGGAAAACCAAAACATTTGTTGACTTGATTATTAAAAGACTTAGCTGGAGTAGACGCGATAAAACCATATCTCTTGCCTTTAAAAAAGCACAAGCATATTAATCGGGAGATAAATTGTCACAAAAACTTTCAACCTTCTCACCTCATTGATTAAGAAAATCATCCATATATTGAATAAACAAATTCTGATTAGCACTATATGCGCATCTTTTAAAAAGTTGAACCGCAGTGTCCTTAAATGTGGTCGATATAGCCCTTAAACAATGCCTCAAATTAATTAAAAGATGATATAGCCCTTAAACAATGCCTCAAATTAATTAAAAGATGATAAAGACAATATCCATGGTGGCAATCTCGAAATATAGCAGATACAACACTATAAATACCTAAATGATGATCACTAATAAATGTGATTTGCCAATCCAGAAAATGGGGTTCAACATCTCCAAAAACCATAACCAATTCCAGTATCTTCAGATGAAACAATACTAAATGCAATAGGGAAAATGCCTATAACAAATATATAAAAGATAATATATTATAAATGACCTATTAAAATGGGCTTCGCATCTATCAATTTACTTATAATGTACGTATAACATCTACTATATTGAACATAAGTGTTTTGCATCTATCAAGTTACTGATACGTTAATGTTTCACATCTATCATACGAGACATGCGTGTTTCACATCTACTACTTTACTAATACTCTAATGTTTTGCGTCTATCAAGTTAGTTATACCAAGGTTTCGCATCTATTATATTATAATCAAGTATGTTTTCGCAGATAAGATAAGAATGATAACATTTATTACAATATAAAACAATAGATAACAAAAACTCACAATTGTTACCATCTTTAACTATGGCAGATAACAACACCCCTTTATATTTCCCCATTAAAAATGTTCCATCAATAAATACAAGTTGACAACAACAATTTAAACCATAAAGACAAGAACCAAATGCTACGAAACAACGCCTGAAAACATTGGTTTCCAAAAAATACTCAAGTATGTAATCACTACTGCTATAAATAATCTTCAATGTCTTAAAATAATTTTTAAGTAATTTATACGAAGTAGAACTATCTCCATAGACAGCCTTCTTAGTTTTCTCTAAAGCAAGCCATGAAACACGGTAGAAAAGATCTAAACCGTAGTTATTTAAAAAAAATGATTTCACGCTTGTAGCTGTAAAATCTACTCTCCTCCTAACACCATCATGTATTTTGTTTGCAATCAAATCCGATAGTAAATGCTTTCTATTATCTTTTCTAGAATCAATCCCACATGTATGAGTTCAGACATATTTTTTAATAATAAAAAAACCAGTAGACCTCTCTTGTTTAGCATATAATCTCCAAGGACAACTCTTTGAATATTTTTTATGCAATAGACAATTACTATTTGTTTATTGTTATGCAAATATTTGAAACTAAAACCTTCTTGTAAATCCAATAGAAAAACAAATAATCTTAAACATACTGCATTCTCTTCAAATGCCCCAACACCACTAATTTCATTAACCCAACCAACAGTAGCAAGTGCTTTGTGCTTGTGACAAATAGAATTAACACCAGAAATTTCACTAGTTTCTCCACAAACAATGTCTTCATTTGAAGCTTCAAATACACTTTGAGCACTCTTTCTTTAATAGTATCACCAGCAACAACAACAACACCTTCAACTTTAATAGTAACAGTTGAAACACCCAAACTATCAAAAACTGATACCAAAGCAGTTAAATCACCATCACAACCTAAGATAACATTTTCTAGATCACCACAAGAGTATCTTAATTTAAATTTATCCTGAACTAACGTATCATATCTACTTAAAACAAATTAACAATATCTTCAAACTCAGCAAACACACCATGATCACAACAGATCTAACCAAAACATTTGAACTCAAATAACAGCTAGTAAATTCGAATTTCCAAACTACGTAAAGAACGAAAACAGATCTAACCAAAACAAATGTTTTGAACTCAAATTCGACTTTCTAAACACACGCAAATTGAGTATATTCACATAATCAAGTAAAAACACAATCAAAATCGTACAAAAACAAAAGAAAAACAAGAAATTGAGTAAAAAATTGATCATCACCTATAATAATAAGACGTTGTTCTTCTTTCATACAGAGGAAAAAAGTGAGGAAAAAAGAAGTAAAGTATGCTTATTGGACGCTTTTATATAAGTGAGTAAGGGTATTTAGGGTATTAATGAGTCTTTAAAAGTAAATATTTGACTAAAACGGGTCTTTCTCAGAGAATCATGAAAATATGGGTCTTAGGTGGATAATAGTTAGGATTTTGTGTCATAAATGGTACTTAACCCTTGTTATTTTTATTTTGATGATTTTTAATATAAACAATTTCATCTATATTTTTTATTGTGTGTTAATTTTTAGAGCGCATAGACTAAAAAACTACATTTTGTTAGATCTTTCACCCTACTTCTTTTTTTTTTAAATTTAAATTTGAAAATCCCAAATCAGTTTTTTTATTCTTTTGATTTACAAAAATGTCATTGCCTCACAAATTAACCATAAATCTGAAATCCTCATAATTTACCATAAACCTTAACATTTTACTATCCTAACATTAACAAATTAACCACCCAAACACTAAAAATTCACCATAAAAAAACCAAACACCAAATAGTTATGGAAGATGAGGAAATATAAATCTCTGTATATAACTTGATGGATGAGGAGAACGTGCATCGAATGGAGGTAACGATTCAACTCTAGTTTCTGTTTTAATACGAATCACACAAAATATACAGTGAACTTCATGTGTTTCGCATTCAGCATGCGATCAGAACCCAAGTTTCGTAAATCTTCACGCGCCCAGTATTTTATCGTCGCATTCCTTCACGCGATAATTCTATTATGATCGCACGATGTACGCGACCAAAACAAAATTATATTTTCAGTTGTACGACTAATTAAATATTATGTTTTCTTAACATATTGTTATTCGTTGTAAGAGAAACCAAGCCAACCACCATATATGATGGCTGATTACACAAGTATATTCACAACCGATAAGTTATTCACTAAGACATAATTGGATGCTTTTATCGATGAGGAATCGAAGAAGATTAAATTCGTTATCATTATAAGGTTATATGATGATAATGAGGGATTCTCCCGAGTAAGTACGAAAACAAGAAGGAAAGCGGATTGTGAGCTTGGACTAAGGTGATAAAGGAACAAGGATTAAACGAATAAACAGAGGTCGAGCTTGGCGTTCCTATCGACTTCATAGAGAAGTGGAGAGCGAGCTAGACGATAATCTGAGCAATGAGATGACAGAACAGACTAAGGATGCGATGAGTAGACAAGGGACGAGCTCGCATATAAACTAATCACCCTTAAATCTAAGTGGAGAACGAGCTCGAAGATAATTAGCCGATCACATTGTCGGGCAAGCTCAAGAACACGCAACCAGCACAAACCTATCACGCTCAAGGAGTGGGCCAACTCGGATTGACACATAAGATCAGTCAAAACAAGTAATTAAAAGAATGAAGTATTTCCTTACTTATTATGTAATAAACGTTATAAGCTTTAAGTCAAACCGTTTCAGGCAGTTGGTCTGAAATTATAGGATAAGTGTTGTTAGTGAGTTAGTGAGGCATTAAGTGTAATTCAAAACAAATGTAACTGCCCACTAACTCATAACAGTATAAGTAGGAATAATCTATTGATAAATATTATGATCTTTTTTGTCTCATCTCTTTCTAACTAAAAACTTGAGATTCTACTTTGGCAGAAGTTGTTATTCTTGTAAAAAATTTGGTGCCCTCTGTGGGAAAACAATTAATCACCAACCATGGTAGTCACAAGGTCAGTAATCGAGAGGGACAACCAGAAAACGAGTGAAGTAACAATGAACAGAAGAGGATAGACGAATTCACCACATGGGCAAGACACCATATACCCCGTCCCTGTAGCATCCCAAGGGGGTAATCCCGTGGCACCCTTTGGAACAGCCATACCAGAGGAGCTTCCAACTCTACCCATCGTTGTTCCCCGGGCAGAAGTGCAACCACATCGATCGGCAGATACACGAGTGGCCCAAAAAACTGTGGAAGCCACCCCAACCGCTGACTCAGTGGTCCTCTAACTAGAATAGAGAATCCAATATCTCCAGGAAGAGTAGTTGAAATAGCATTCGAGCGAGATGTAAGGGAACATGGCATGCATGCCACTGTGGCAGAATGAATGACGCCATTCATACCCTCACCGCTAAGATCAAGGGAACAAGCCGATTAAATCAGCCGTCTGGCCTGAAAGCTAGCAGAGTTAACAGAGCAGATTGATCGTCCAAGCGGGATGACAAATAGGAAGGCGAATGCGATAGTGGAGATAAGAACCGCAACAAAGGTCCGTGAGAGGAGGAAAAGTAGACGTATACCAAGCGAGCTCGGTAAAATGAAGATCTCCACTATAACCAGGTTCGCCCGAGACTATCAGCTTACATACTCAAAGAGTCACCGTTCTCCGAGAATATTCTCGAAGCCCAGCTCCCAAGGAAGTTCGACCCTTTCATGATGAAATCTTATGATGGAACAAGAGACCCAAAATTCATTTGGATCAATTCCGAAACATGATGATGGCATTCAACCCCAACAACGCGATGCTGTGCCAGGAACTCTCTATGACCCTCAAAGGTAATGCAATAGATTGGTTCAGCAACTTGCCAAAAGGGTCCATCTACGACTTTACCGAGCTATGGAAGGCGTTTAGAGAAAGGTTTTTTGGTAACAAGGAGCTTAAGCAGGAGTGGGACTCAATCATGGACCTTCACCAGCGGCGAGGTGAGTCATTTAAGAGTTATTTTAGGAGATTTGTTCATGCTTTGAATAATTTACCAGATTTGGCCGAAAACATGGCGGTGGCATCCTTGAAGCGAGGGCTTTAACCGAAAGGACGATCTCTATGCTGACCTCATCAAGTTTCCAACCGAGAATATAAGGGATTTGCTCGCCAGGGAAGATACTTTTATTAGAGTCGATGATGCCAGAAGAGGCGGGTCACCTGAGCGACGTGGATCAGATTCTAAAGAAGGAGGATCAGAAAGGAAAAGGGTTGAAGAATAGCCTAGGTGGGATTACAGCCGACGACCTCAACAGCCCAAACAACCAAGTAGACGATTCACTCCATTAACTGAAGCTATCTCCGTGATCTATGACCGAACATGAGGACGAACGAAGTACCAAGCACCGTGTATAATGAGCGTCCCAGGATTTAAGTGATCTAACCGGTACTTTTGCGCATATTATAATGACCACGGACACTACACAGATGAGTGCTAGCAACTCAAAGAAGAGATCCAACGACTGATTGAAAATGGGGAGCTGATATAATATATCAAACGGTCTCATCCAGATCGTTGCGAGGAATTCCATTATCCAAACAATGAGAAACTAACAAATAGAGAATAAACAGAAGCTAACAAGAAACAATGGCTTCTCACCATATCAGGAGGGAATCCGGAACCAATCCATGAGGTTGCTTCAAACAAACGGGCTAAAAACAAGCTCGACGTGTACGAAATAAACGACAACTTTTATCACAATTACAGGGATCCGGTAGCCGATCTCAAGTTCAACAACGACGATCTTAGATGTGTCAGTCTGCCCCATGAGGATGCTGTAACTATCCCCCTAGACACTGGAGGAGTAATGGTGACTCGAGTCTTGGTCGAAGGTGGGAGTTCTGCAAACATTATATTCAAAAATAGTTTCGACCGCATGCAAAATATACCTCAATATCGGTCTACCCAGCGTACTTTGGTCGGCTACGAAGGTAAAACTTCACAATGTATTGGGGAGGTGGAGCCACTGGTAAAAGTTGGCCACAAAGCCATAAAAAAGGAATTAAAAACACTGTTTATAATCTCCGACGCACCAAGCCCTTACCATGCTATTATCGGAAGACCATGGCTGCATAGGATGAAAGCGACATAGTGCACGTTCCGACAATGCATAAAATATTTGGTGGGCTGCTTGGTGGGAACAATAAAAGGCAACCAAAGAACCGCGCGAATATGAACACGATCGCATCAGACCCGTCCAAACCGCTCCGATAGCAATTAAACGGCGAGCAGGACCCCGAACCAGAGACACTGGATCTTACATTACCGGACCCAGTGGATGACCTACGCGAGAGCAAAGAATCAACTGATACGAGTACTACAGTATTGGACACACTTATAGCAAACGATCGGATGCTTTGACTAGGGAAGGAGTTATCTCAAGACTTTAAGGTACGTTTTACTGCTTTATTAGCAATAAATTTAGATTTTTTCTCTCTGGAGGCAGCTGATATCTCAAGGGTAAGCCCTTCGATTATAAGTCATGAGTTAGCTATTAACCCTTGCACCAAGCCAATATGTCAAAATCGCAGATATTTCTCAGTAGAAAAACAGGCAGCTATATTAGCCGAGATGACCAAATTAACTCGTCTAGGACACATTAAAAAAGTAAGATATTCGGTCTGGATTGCTAACCATGTTCTGGTAAAAAAGAAGAGCAGCCAATGGAGAATGTGTGTGGATTTCACCGACTTGAATCAGGAATGCCCCAATGATGCTTTCCCATTACCGCGCATCGATCAGTTAGTCGATTCGACTTCGGGTTGTGAGAACTTGTCATTCATAGATGCATACTCCAGATATAACCAGATTCACCTTCACCCATTCGACCAGGAGCACACCACATTTCAAACTGAAAGAGGTCTATACTGCTACACGGTCATGCCTTGGGAATAACTCCTAGATTATAGTACATACGCGAGAGGTACGATATTTTCGTATTAAAAGCGAAGCCAAATACTTTGAGAAAGCGAAAGCGTACGAAAAAGAAATGTAATTGTCCTTTTTAATTAAATGATGTCTGGTTGACGTACTAGCTATGCAATGACGTTTGGAAGTTGTAAACGGTAAACACATTTATGAATCTTATGTTCGCTTAAACGACCATATCCGCGCATGTAGACTCAAACCGAATGAAGAGACACTAGTACATAATTTATCTTTCCTTGGGCTGCTTTTTATGGAGATATATAGTGGTTTGAAGAATCATAACCCAAATAATCTTTTGAACATGCGTGCAATCTTTAATTTTCACCGAAAAAACCGGGATGTTGAGCATGAGGGACAAACTCAACTACAATATTTGTTGGCCAAATTAAAGGAACATGGTTACTCCACATGAGAGCAGTTACACAACCAATCAAAAGTGATCACCAATTATTTTTCACACATCCTGTGAGTATAGACTTGTTGCGTACATTCCCAAAGGTGCTTATCATGGATTGTACGTACAAAACGACTAGGTATAAAATCCCATTGTTTGAGATTTTTGGAGTAACTTTGACTTTAATTAAATATACCGTTGCATATGTGTTTATGAGCAGGGAGAAAATACCAAATTATACATGGGTTTTAGGTGTTCTTCATGGCTTGATGATGGATAGTGTGTGTGCATATCCGAGCGTTATTGCCACCAATCAAGAGTTAGCTCTCATGCAATCTATTGAGGAAATATTTTCGGGCACAGTTAACTTGCTATGTACATGGGATATTAACAAGAATATTATTGGGACGATTCGAAACTTAATGGCCGATGACGTGATTGCGAAATATTTCATTAAGTTTTAAGGTTACGTTGGCGCTATGAACACGGTCAAAGCTTACGAAAAAACCTAGAAACATTGAACAAAATGTCCGTCGCTTATCCTAAGTGTATTGAATACATTATTTCGGCATGGATAACAAAATATGGTGACAAGTTTCTTCATCATCAAACAAATAATATCAAACATTACGGCCAAACAACAACGAATAGGTATAATTCCTTCCGTTCTCGTTTTTTGTTATTATATCATTAAAAATATAAGTCTTAATTATCTACTTTCTATATGAGTGCGAGAGTGCTTACTAGACCCTAAAAAATACCTTGGGATGAATCAATACAATTTTGAACTTTTTTGGGAAAAATTTCACAACCTCTTAATAAAACAGCATGTGAAGATCCTTGAATCGTTCAAGCGAAGTGAGTTTCATACTCAGCCTAGTTTTGAAGGTACTTGGACCAAACACCTAGTTGATTATATCTCTCATGCGGGCGTAAAATAATTAACACATGCTATTATACATTCTATAAATATAAGCGTAGATAGGGTAGCATGTGAGAGATACGTCATTAGGAAAATACATGGATTACTTTGCGTATGTGAAATTTCCTCAATAACAAGAGAAAATAGATGCATTCATAGGGAATATGTGGATATATATTGGAGATAATTATATATTATTCATAGAGATCCCACTTCACATGAAGATGCATTGCAAAAAAACTATCCATCATATATAGTTTCATTTGTAGTTTTATCCATGAACAACAAGATCATATTATCAATAGAGTTATGAAACTCTTAAAGCTTGAAACTAGTTATGTTCAAGAACCTAAAGAATCGGTTAGAGCTAAAGGTAAGCCAAAAGTAGGTGTGGATAAATCGACCAAACAGAACCCTAGTTGGTGGGAATATCCCATCGAACAAACCACTAGTTCTAGAACTCACGTGAACTCGTTAGGTAGTACACCCGTTAAAATGTTAGGGAGCACGAGTACCTCAAAAGTTCCTCCATTTGTAGTAACCAAACCACCACTCGTAAAAAATAAAGTTGGTCGGCCAAAGAAAATTGTTAAAGACTATATCACTAATTTGGTTGACGTTATCCCAGACGAACAATGCAGATATCGGTCCGTATCCTTTTCGATATACCATACCAAGAATAATTGAGAAACTATTAGACACAATTTTTTGAAGGAATTAAATGAAAATCGTTTTTAGTGGTTGGAAGGTTATGGTTCGTCCGATGTTTTGGATGATATGGAACATAGGTTGGATTACTTCAAATCAAACCCTTCTAGCCGTTATTGGATGACATTTCTAGAGATAGGCTTAGTCATAGCAACAAAGTATCAGTGCATGATATACCATTTCTCTTAACCAAGGTCTTTAACTTATCTACCAATTCGTGGAACTCCACTTGTTAATGCTTTAACGATTATAGAGGTTGGACCGTTGCCGCCATTATACTCGGCGTGGGGTGCCCATGCCACCGATGAAGCGATTCAATGGGCGCATCTGATACTAGCGTATGTTTAAAAACATTTACGCAAATTATGCCGGTTTGGAGAGTGAATCTTAACGAGGAGTGACACATTACTGACTTAACCAAAGATGAGATTTGATCTTATATTATTTTAGGTTTTCAGACTTTTTTATGTATGACTTTAACTTATCGATTTTCTGTTTATAAATTGTTTATGACATTTGGTTATGCATTCTCGTACTCTTTAATTTAAAGTGAATCTTTACATTTTATGTTATCCATTTCTTTAACACTTCTCTCCAATTAAATTGGTTATCCACTATAATTTAATTCCCACCAAACATTACTTTCTGCCTAATATTCATTACTGCTAAAAATTGATTTCCACAAAAGTTGGATTTTCCTTTAAAAGGGACCTAAATCATGTCCTAATAGTTCATCCACCAAAACTTCTTGGAAATAAAAAAACATAAGAATTCTTAGGTATATAGTTTAATGTAGATGAAGACTATCATTTGTTTTAGATCGTGAAGTTTGTTACCTTAATAATGTTTGATGATACGACCAATGATTTTTTTTTCGATTGAGTGCTTTGTAGGATGTATTATGATTATTTCTTATTCAAAGCTCCAAATCCAATTATGCACAGTCGTGATAAAGTCAAAATAGGTACAATCACATGAAATTTGAACCAATGCAGAATTTGTTCTACATGTCTTATAAAATAAAGCAAAAATAAGCTGAAATGTGGAACATGAAAATTACATATATCATTACTACAGATATGCTAGTATTTCTCGAGGATAGTATTACTGAGAAAGAGGATGTAATTGCGAACTGCTCACCTGTTGAAGACAATATGGCATACGACTTCGAATTCTACGTTTTATTGTACTATGTTATGTTGCTGTTAATGTCAAATATAATATTTTCAACATTATTCATCAATCGTAGTTTGCTTTCTCTTAACTCTGACATATAGGAAACAATATCGCGTATTTCATGTGACCCAGTTTATAACATGAAGTGCTTACTAGTATTATTTGTTATTTTATCATTTGGTTAGTTTACGATTATGTTAGTTTACGATTATTTGTCATTTTGTTAGTTAACAATTATATTAGTTTACGATTATTTTTTATAATAATAACTTACTTAAAAAACTTGTAATCATACATCAAAAGTCATAAAAATCATACGATATAAACACGTACAATAAAAAATCTCGATAAAAGTCATGAAAACATAACGAAAAACCGAAAACATCCCAATACAAGTCATGAAAACATAACGATAAACATAAAAAAAAGTAATACAAACACACAAGTCAACAACATCTACATCTATCGGTAATACTTGACTATCTCATCCATAGTTTCTACTAACTCCTTATGCATCATCATGGAAAGACGTATCTGAAACTCAGGGATATGGTCATACCCTTTTGGATCAACACTGCCTTGAGTGTACACTGGAGGTCCTCCGCCAATATACGTATCATTGCCTACCGAAGTCGGGTTTGACACTATATACCACAGGGTCTTCCTAACCCAATCAGGGTACATCGTTCCGTACTATCTTGCTCACTATCGTATGTTGCACATAAATTGTTAAAAAAATGGCACCGCCAATTTGTCCACAAAAAAAAATCTGAAGCATACTTTTTAGTGGTCTTCTTACTCACTTTTTTGCAGTAGTATGATGTATTGGGAACGATATCAGCTAGATGTGGACCATCTGATGGGTGACGCGATCCGGGTAATAAGGCACGACTATATTAAACAACTTGAGCGTAAGCTCAACCCAATTGACCTTACGGAATAGACGCGCACCCCGTAGATAAACATACAAAAGAAAAATAATCTGAAAGATAAAATATAGTTACCATACATAAAATTTAATATAACTTAACATTAAAAAAACATAATGAAAATTACATCAAGTACTGTACACATCGATATTGTGTGTCTCAAATCCGAGTGAAAACCTGCAAAGAACAAACTTTCTGTGGCGCGTAGCAGCATATATGTGGTGATTCTGAAGTGAACGCGTTGTACACGAAAGCACTAAACGACCTTAAATGATAAAAATCCAAGTCTCTAAAAGTCTCCGTCTCATCCTCAAAAGACAGAACGTCAAAATCCATACCTGTAACCGACAAGCCGGTAATGACGTGGACGTCTTTGAGAGTGACTGTCATCTCCCCGAAAGAGAAGTGAAATGAAGTCGTGTCCTTATGCCAGCGCTTGAGAAATGCCTCTATCAGATGGACGTTGGTATACCAACATGATAATGCGTCGATAAAGGGGCCATAAATTGTCTCTATAAAATTTCCCATACCCTAGTCTGATGCCTCAAGTCCCACTTATAGAGAATGTCGTACATCCCAAAGCAATGTAAATTTACTCTCGCCTAGAATATGTAGCAAACAAAAAACAGTAAATTAATTTTTTTATTAAGATTAAGTTAAAAGTAAATCAAAAATTTGTTTCTTACAGAAACTTACATCTATGTGGTAAACGTTGTATGCCTCGTGTAGGGCGTAACCAAGATAAAGAACATGGACAAAGGGTAAGGCAACGTCGAAATCCATCTCATGTATGGCTTGAGAAGATGAACTTGCATTGCTGCTTCCAGATACAACCCAACCAACGTGATAGCTGGTATCATCCGCTACACCACCACGACATAAGTGTTGAGAGTTTCTCTGCAGGGACAATCTCTATAGGAGCACGGGTATCGGGGGTTGCCTCATGACCAAGATGCTTCTTAGCATTCATTTTTGTACAAACCATCTCTGTAAAAAAAAAACTACCAACAACAAAAAAAATACAAACAAATACCAACAACATGTAATAAATAATATTCTAATGAAATAAATTGTATATTAAAATGTAAAAAGTTTGTGTAATGAGACAAATAAAAACAAACATGTAGATCACATAAAAAAGTCAAGTAGTTCTAATATATTTCGCACAAAATGGTAAAAACTGGGTAACTTTGTCACATGCAAATCTGGGTAAAGCGAGTCGCATGTGACTATGGCTATGACTGTCGCATGCTTAATTAATAAATTATATAATAAAATAAATATTTTTTTTTATAATAAAGTAATAAATTTTATATTATTTGAAATACTTGTATTACATAATTTTTCTCTCATTTATATGAATTATAATTTATAGATATTAAAGAAATAATAATAAATATATTATGCACTATATCGTTTGCGTCTAAATGTTCTCGATATTCAGTTCCACTACAACCTAGGTTCAACCAGATTCATAAAATTCTTGGATACGTTGTTGTGTGATGAATACAAATAACTCTAGTCGAACGATATCGTTTAGACATCCATGGATTAATTTGTAATGATAATGTTCTCGTCTTTTTAAAACATCATCCATCGATCAAAATCTCATTTAAGGAAAACAAATTCTATTACGGTGAAGGTTAAAAAATGTATTTCTAACATATAACATGTTGTTATGCTTGTTAAAACATATGGTCAAATCTGGTAGATCGTGTATATGCTTAAATATGATCTAGATCAGATCACGTATGGATATAAAAGAGTATTCCTCATAGTCGTTTATGAATGATGAACAAATGAATAATCCATAATGTATGAAAATAGGTGGCTCGCAAGCGCAAACTGGAGGTTCGGCCCTCTCTGAGCTGTTAGTTTCTTAATGTTTTGAATAGTCGAATCTTTTAGTTGGTAGTTGACGGGAAAATATATATACCTACAACATATCATGTTATAATTGAGGGGTTGATTGTAATTAGGTAAGAGTGCGGTTTGGGAAATTCCTTTGTGATGACACATGAAAATGTTACACTCATCAAGGCAGAGCTCTATGTGTTGCGGGTTGTTCACATATTATTTGTGTGGCATTACACACGTAAGTCATGAAGTATGTATTGTAAGATCAAATCAGGGTGATTCAATTTAAAATTACATGTGTCAGTATATCCCCATCCGAAAGTATATATAGAGGTCGCATTCTTAAATTTCCATTTTCTTCATTATCTTGTATATTGTCATTAAATTTATTTCACTTCCCATTTTTAAACAATTTTTTTTGAAACACGTCTTTCTGGAAAAAAAAGTTAGTCGATAATCATCAGGTTTTTTGTAAAGGACAATTATTACGAAAGATTGGTGAAAAATAATCATTTGATGGACGAGTTCTATCATGAAGATGAACAATCTAACATAATAAAGCGCTCATTTTGGATCATCTTCGCCCTATAAATGAAAGAAAGTGAAGTTGATACTGGTGTTGCAGAGAAAAAATTGAAAGCCTTTATTATTATAAAATAGAGGTGCAAGGAAGGATATAATTTCATATCGCCATTATTTCTACTATGGACCACAATAATGAACATTTCCTAGCGGTGACGCTGACCTTGAGATCCCCTACTGCCATGGTGGCTGGGGAACCTAATCAATCAAGTACGTCAGTAGATGTTTAGAATTTTCGAAGTTATACTCCCTCTGTCCCTTTATAGATGACGTTCTAGGTTGAGGCACATTAATTAAGAAATGTCATTATTGGTTTTGAAATTGTAAAAAGTAAGTCTAGTTGCCATAAATAACATTCTCAATTAATATGTACACTGAACAAAACTAGAGTAAATAATTAATATGAGAAGAAACTTGGAAACGACAACTAATTTGGGATAAAACTTTTTTCCTAAAACAACAAGTATTTTGGGACGGAGGGAGTATCAAATATAAAAATGTGAAGTGGGAACTTATAGGTATGTTGATACAGTTGATATAAGACAAAAGCTGTAAGAATGCGCCTTCCAACAAATGTAAAAGTATGATTTCCAGTGAATGGTGTGATCCTATTACACGCACGTGAATAGAAAGTGACATTCTTCACATTTATTTAGGAGATGGGATTTAGTTTCCTTTAAGCCCATAATTAAGGTTCTTCAAGGACATACAAATATGTCATAGCCAAATTGTCTCAGAAGCTTAGAGAATATTTGATGCAACCTAGAGGCCCAAACACAAACCTTTTATTTTTATTTTATTTTATTCAAATATTTTATCAAATTTAATTTTATTAAGATTTAATTTTATTTTATTTTAAGACATTTATTTTATTGTCTTGTATTCTAATTTTAGGGTTTTGAGCAGCTCTTATATAAAACTTCAAATGGATTAAGTTATTTTAAGTTTTTGGAATAATATAGTTTTTATCTCTAAACATTTCAGCCTTTGTTACCCTAAGATTAGAGTTTAATCATGTTACCCTTGAATTAGGGTTTTATGTATCGTTGCTTCTTATTTTATTTCCTTTATATTATCATATTGGTATCAGAGTAAAAGAGCTTCTACGATGTAGGTTACAGAGATATGATATCCAAGAGATCCTAGTGTGGAAAGTCCACTCTTCCAATCGGAGAATCGATTAATCCAGATGAGTTCAAAAACCGATTTGACTAGGTGGGCCAACATATGCATTCGATGGGAAACCATATGAGATATGTACAAGAAGCACTACAAAGGTTGTTGAACAATCAACCCAACGAAATCTGGATTCAGATTTGAAATCCCAGAGTTCCAGGGGGTCTCGAACCGGAGGAGTTCTTAGATTGGATCGCCTCAGTTGAAGAAGTCCTTGATTTCAAGGAGGTTCCAGATGCAAAACGGGTACAATTGGCTACAACTAAGTTCTGAGACCGAACTGCATGTTGGTGGAAATAGTTAAAGTAGACCAAATCAAGGCAAGGTAAGCAAAAAATAACAACATGGGCTAAATTTGTGAAGCACTTGAGGGCTGTATTTTTGCCTTACAATTTTGCGCGTGTAATGTACCAGCAGTTCCAAAATCTTAAACAAAGGTCAAGGATTGTTGATGATTACACTAACAATTTTTTCAAGTTATAAAACCGTGTCTATATTGCTGATTCGACAAATAAATTAGTATCTCGTTACATATGTGGGATGAGACAACACTTTCACGACCAACTAAACACGTTCGACCCTTCGAATGTGCATGAAGCACATTAACATGCACTGCATCTAAAGAAAGCCCTTTCACGAAGGTCTTATGGAGGAGATACTGCAAAATAACTCCAAGGTCATTTCCAAAAAGGACAGTTCCAGGTCCTAGCCCATCAACACCAACTAACACTCCTATTCGTACAAGTTCTAACTCATAGGTCCTTAGTCGCGTATGTACTTCCTCGCAGACTAGGTGCTACCATGGTCACGAACTAGGGCACATTACTTTGTAGTGTCCCAAAATTAGGACAACAACCTCAACAATTGAGAGGTTTGTTCACTGGAATTGCTGATTTTAAAGATGAAGCACGGTTTGGTGAGGATCTAGAGAAAAATGTTGATGAGGTACAAGAGGGCCATGTTATTGGAGGAGATGTTGGGCATGCACTGGTTTTAAGACGTGTCTGTTTTACATCTAAGGCAAGAGGTGAATAGAATGATTGGTTGCGGAATAATATCTTCCAGTCGACTTGTACTATCAGAGGAAAGGTATGTAAATTCGTTGTTGATTCAAGGAGCTGTGAAAATGTGATTTCTAAAGAAATTGTACAGAAGCCGGCCATGAAAACAAAAGACCACCCCAACCCTTACACACTCGCCTGGTTAAAGAAAGGTAGTGAGGTAACAATCTCTAAAAGATGTTTGGTGTCTTTATCTGTCAGTAACTATAAGGATAAGACATGATGCAATATCATTGTTATGGATACTTATCACTTATTGCTAGGCTGACCATGGAAATATGATAGAAGTATCACATATGATGGTAGGAGAAACCGCTATAGTTTCATATGGAATAATGTTAGATTCATATTAACACCAACTAAGGAGGTATCCCCAAAACCTACACTTGTTGTAACATATGAGTCGGGTAAGAACTTCTTAGCTCGAAAAGCATTTATAGAGCATGCTAGTGATACAAGAATTATTTATCTATTGTTGGTTGAAGAATGGGATAATAAGGATCTAATTAATGTTGAGGAGAATTTTTTAGATTGAGAAATTGTCTCAGACTTCAGTACACCATACTATATAACTCTAGAGATTTTGTTGAAGAAGGACTATGAAGCAGTAGCTTTTATCAATGAGATGCACCTTCCTGATATCTTTAGTTACCATGCAATAAAATCCTTGTTTTGGTTCTGTGTGGATGCATGCTGTTGTGTTGGAAAAACGAAATATGATATTTTTATGTTTGAGATTATGAAGAGATTGATAGAAGAAAAAAGTATTATTTTAATGGATAAAAGGTTAGGTTTTGTAATGGAACCTGTAAGAGTTTTTCAAAGTGATAGAGTGATACATAATATTTGTGAGGGTATTGTGATACTAAATGTGCAATTGAAGGATGCGAATGGATACCAATTTGATATACATTCGCCGCATATCACCATAGAAAATTCAGTTGTTTACTATGCATGGCTACGTCTACTACAAGAAATCGATAGACAAACAAAATAAATATTTAATAAAAATCTCATTGGGAATTCGAGGGAGAATTCTTTCCAACCGGGAGAGGATGATGTAGGTCAGACGATTCACAATTATGTAGCTGTTTTGAAACTCTCGAAAAGCCTAAGAATTCTAAAAAATATGATTGTCACAGAATTCGGACATCAAATTCCACTGTTTAGGGTCCGAAAAACCTATTTTACTGTTTTTTAATATCTTATTTTATTTTCCTTTTAAACAAATGATGTAGCCTAGATGCCCAAACAAAAATCGTTTACTTTTATTTTATTTTTTCAAATGTTTTATCAAATCTAATTGTATTATGATTTGATTTTATTTTATTTTAAGATATTTATTTTATTTCTTTGTATTCTAATTTAGGGTTTTGAGCAGCTCTTATATAAAGTCTCAAATGCCTTAAGTCCTTTCAATTTTTTGGAATGCTAAATTTTTATATCTAAAATTTCATTCTTTTTTACCCTTAGATTAGGGTTTCATCATGTTACCCTTGAATTAAGGTTTTATCTATCGTTGCTTCTTGTTTTATTTCTGTCGTTTTATCAGTTTGGTATCAGAGCCTCATTTGCTGCTATGGGGGCAAGTGTGTTTCTTAATTCTGATTTCATATGATTTAAGGTTTAAAGGAGAGAACAACATCTCTATGGTCAAGAAGATCTCGAAGATTGTTTGGTATGAGCGGACACACTAGACGTTTCGATGACGATCGTATTGACGATTACTGGAGGAGTTTAAATTGACTACCAATCGTCGGATCAAGGTAAATACTATTTATCGAGATGTTTTCTCAAGATATGAAGAGGTTTTCAAAACCAATTTTTTTTTCATCAACTGGACATAGGGTGTTGTTTTCAGGCTATGAAAAGGTTTTCGAAACCAATTTGTTTTCATCAACTGGATGGCTTTGTGAGTTCGAATAAGGAACATCAAAACCAATTTTTTTCATCAACTGGACATAAGATGTTGTTTTCAGGCTATGAAAATGATTTTGAAAACAATTTATTTTCATCAACTGGATGGCTTTGTGAGTTTGAATAAGGAACACTCAAGAATAATTTATCTTATTCCGATAAGGTTAACAATTATAATTCCCAATGTAACAATTGAAGAAACCAATTTGTTTTCATCAACTGGATGGCTTTGTGAGTTCGAATAAGGAACATCAAAACCAATTTTTTTCATCAACTGGACATAAGATGTTGTTTTCAGGCTATGAAAATGATTTTGAAAACAATTTATTTTCATCAACTGGATGGCTTTGTGAGTTTGAATAAGGAACACTCAAGAATAATTTTGGTTGTGGCCATCAACAACCAAAATTATTTTATTTTATTTTTTCAATTGTTACAACTGGATGGCTTTGTGAGTTTGAATAAGGAACACTCAAGAATAATTTATCTTATTCCGATAAGGTTAACAATTATAATTCCCAATGTAACAATTGAAAAAATAAAATAAAATAATTTTGGTTGTTGATGGTGATGTTGCTGTGAATTCGAGGACAAATTCTTGTGAACCAGGAGATGATGATGTAGCCTAGAAGCCCAAACAAATTTTTTTACTTATATTTTATTTTATTCAATATCTTATCAAACCTAATTGTATTTAGATTTTATTTTATTTTAAGACATTTATTTTGTTTCCTTTTATTCTAATTTAGGGTTTTGAGCAGCTCTTATTTAAAACCTCAAATGCCTTAAGTTATTTGAAGTTTTCGCAATTATATTTATTTTTCTAAAACTTTCAGTCTTTGTTACCCTTAGATTAGGGTTTCATCATGTTACTCTTGAGATATGGATTTATATATCACTATTTCTTCTTCTATTTCCATCGTGTTATCAATATTGATGGTATCAATTATTCTTTCCTAAATAGTGTACCAACACTTTAGTGTGAGAAGGTTCATGATGATGAATATAATTGTCGAGCGAAGTCTAAATCCTTATTTTTAATTTATCATAAATGAGAAAGAAAAGATATCAGTTGACCTTCCAGATTTCTATAAGATGTAACAAAGCTTCTAAAGTTGTTGTTACCTCTAAAAATGAAAAAAATATGATGCTACGAAGATAAGGGTTGTAGTAATACTCTTCCTAAGCATGATGCCTAATGTTAAGCGTAGTGTTCTAAAACCCGAGAAGATCAAAGATGTTAATACGAGGGACATAAACTGAAATGGTTAAAATGAGAAACCAAAGGGGTATGGTCAAAAGTTAGGAGCAAGTTGTATTCTTTTTTTAAATATGCCAAGAATATTAGAACTAGGTTTGAAGACCTAAAGGATGTTGAGACCAAGTGAAAAAATGATACATCTGATTCCAAGTCTATGAAAGCAGACAAGTAGTTCCTCTGGTGAAGCTATAAGTGGGTGGACGTCTATTGTTGAAGGGTTGAACTGATATGTCTATAGTTCCAACGATACTATAGAGAAGGCAGAATGATATATAACTAATACGACCATGCTTGAGACTGAAACAGTGAAAATATCTCTCTCGATGTAAATGTGACTGAGAGTTATTTTATTAAAGTGATCGATGCAACTAAGTAGCTACAAATTTAAAAAATTAGATTAAAAGTGGGGCACAAGATATTTTGCCATTAAAGAATATTTTATACTTACGGTAGCAGAACTGGCTATGTGTGATGATGTGCATCTAATCCTTTCACAAATGGTTGTGATTTCTAAAGAGGTTTCTCAACCAATTCCTCAAGTTCGTGTCTTTGAAGGAAAATTTAAATCCATCCCCCCTTAGTAAAGATGAATCCAAATATGAACTTTAAAGTTATGTTGAGAAAATTAGCCGTTGAGGGTGAGGCCGGAGCTGCACGTCTATTGGGGAAGTTTGTAAATAATAAATAGTGTAGTTACGTTGGCAAGAGGTCTTCTAATATTAATAAATTGAATACTAATGAAAGTGGTATGGCGAAGTCTAACCAGTCATCCGAACAGGGTGTTTCATCTGTGTCTCTTGCGAAGCCGAAGACCATAATAATTATGAAGAATTGAATGAGGTTTTTGCCAATGTAAAGATAAAAGAAAATCACAAGGTCCTAGAACATGTTAGGAATGTGGTTGATAGGCTGAATCTGGCTGAGTAATTTGTTATTGAAGCTAAAAACTTTGTTAAAGAAGTTGTAGACTTAGGTGCCCATGATGAAATTGATAATGATGCTTCCATCTTGACCAAAGGCCACGAGATGCCAGTGATAAGTCGTTTCATACTCTAATGATTACAAAGTGTATTTCTTATAGGGGGTAGATGTGATCTGCCAAATAACACAGGTCGTGAGGCGGATATCGTCGGGCTACTCATATCATATGTGGAAGGTTATGAAGATTTATTATATATTCTCTCTGATACGACCATTATGGCATGCTTTGCTGAGTATGATCTTCCAACAATGATGAGTAGTATTGGGATAAAATATTATGAGGTCGTAAGTCGATAGTTGGTTGAATTACAGTCAAAAGGGCATGAGGAGAATGAGTTGCGCCTCAAGCATAAAATGAGGGAAATATTGAAAACGTTTAAATATGGTAGGTTTTGATTATGTTTTGTTTAGCTGACCTCATGCGGTTTATCACAAAAGTTTCCTATTTCTTCATGTTTGCATATTTTTTTATTCTTT